>JAJHZJ010000048.1:1268341-1660841 GCA_023548195.1 Bettongia penicillata ogilbyi | reverse complement strand
TGGCTACCTTCCATCTACTCTGTTAGTATATTACATATACCTATTCATTTTTATGTTGTCTTCCCCATTAGAGTGTAAGTTCCTTGAGGGCAAGAATTGTTCCTTCCCTTGTATGTCCTTCACTAAATACAATGACTTGTATGTAGTAAGCAATTAATAAATGCTTGCTGATTGATTAATCAAATTATTTATGTATTATAATTATCAGGAATAGTGCCATTTTATAAGAATTATTATTATTTTTCTTTTTTAGGCATTTCTGGTGTACATGAATAGAAGTAATGAAACTCTAAGTGGAAAGGAAATGAGAAATCAACCTTTCCCTTTCTCCCCTTGAAGGAGAGAAAGGTTCAGAGACATGAAATCTTGAGTATCCTAAGTTTGACAGAAGAGATGAAACCAGAAGTCTGCTTTCCTGGCTTCTTGTCTAGAGCTTTTTCCATTGTACCACATGAAGTGTAACCCAGATTCTAGTTTTTTTTAATACAGACCTGCTGCACCAAGCTACTGGGAATATTAGGGAGATAATATGAGGAAAGTGATTTATGTGTTAATAACCAAAACTAATTGAATGCTATCAGGATTTAGTGATGGTTGTTGTTTCTGGGTGCATTTGTCGCCATAATTGCCTGGTTTTATATTAGATTTTACTTTTTTAAAAAAAATGATCATTACACATTCTTATGTATGCCCAACCATCTGTCATGAACTTTATAGATTTAAATTCATTTCACATGTCACTTTTTCTATAGGGGTAGGTGGACTAATAAATGTTACATGTAGTAAGAGAATAATCCATTCATTTTTTAAAGGACATATTCATATTTTCTTTATTATAAAGCAACCTCACTGGATACTTCTTTAGGCTAAAATATGACATAGTTATGGAAAAGGCTTTGAAAAATCTCCATGTCCCATCTCCCACATGACTAACTTGATTTTCTCACCAGATGTTTTGGTCATTGCATTTTAACTCAGAATTTTGTCGCTCTTTACCGTGTGATTCTGGAAAGTAGGATGGCAAAGGCTGAAACCAGAAAGGTATTAGGACTAATGAAAAATATCTCCTTTGATCACTTTGAGGTGTCCCCTTGGAGAGACTCTGAAACAACACTACAGATAGAAAGCTTTTTTGCTCTAACATTTCAAATCTACATTGGGGTAACTTAATGTGGGAGATGAGAAGAATTAATTTATTTGGTCTGCAATGAGTTATATTTTCATTTCTGGATGTTTCTTAATATGTTCATGATTGCTGACTGATTGACTTTTTGTGATTTAGAAAAACTCATTATTATTTCTCTGCCCTATAGATTTAAAATTCTGATATTTATCTAGAGTATAATAATAATACATTTACATGGCAATTTATAACTTATTAAGCATACTCCTTTCAATAATTTAATGAAGTACTTAATACAAGTATCATTATCTCATTTGTATATATGTGGAAATTCTGTTACAGTTTTTAAGTCTTTAAAGCAGGACTATACTGATAAATGCAAATTAATATAAAAGCTTAATATTTATGAAGCATTTTTCCCAAACACTAACCCTGCCAGGTAGGAAATAAATATTATTCGCATTTTACAGATAGGAAAACTGAGCATAAAAGACTGAGTGATTCTTCCATGGTAACAAAACTAGTTAACATCAGGGTCATATTCAAACTCAGCTAAAAGGCAGAGTAGAGAGTGAAGAGCCTGGAATCAGAAAGTACTGAGTTCAAATGCAAACCCATATATTCACTGGCTATGTGATCCCGAGAAAGTCACTTACCTTCTGTCTGCCTCAGTTTCCTCAACTGTAAAAGGGAGATAATTATAGCACCTACTTCCCAGGTTTTTGTAAGAATCAAATGAGATAATAATGCCAAACACTCAGCCCCTAGCACATAGTAGAAGCTTCATAATTGATTTTTCCTTTTCCTTCTTCTACTACCTTCCCCAACTCGACTGCTTT
Source organism: Bettongia penicillata ogilbyi (assembly GCA_023548195.1). Lineage (NCBI taxonomy): Eukaryota > Metazoa > Chordata > Mammalia > Diprotodontia > Potoroidae > Bettongia > Bettongia penicillata. Next base: position 1,658,879 of record JAJHZJ010000048.1, on the reverse strand, counting down.
CACCTTCCTTCTACAAAGATCATTCATCTCCATAATAATGATTCAAGTGTCCCACATGATACTCAGTCATGTAAAATGCTTTGCAAACCTGAAAGTGATATATAAATGTTTGGTATTATTTTTACCAAAGACAGATTTAAGTGTGTGCATTTTATGCTAAGGAAGGAAAATTTACTCAAATATTTACCAAGACTTTTGAAAAAGAAAATTAAAATAAAGAGAGTGTATCATAGGTGCCCCACAGTTATCAATGTGTTTATTCTAAAATACACCTCCACCATATCACTCTCCTCTCTATTCAATAAACTCTAGTGAGTCCCTATTGCCTCCAGGGTCATATACATTATCTTCTGTTTGGCATGAAAATCCCTATATAACCTAACACCCTCCCACCTTCCTGACCATTCTATACATTAATGCCTGTCACAAATTTTTGATCCAATGACACCAGCCTCCTTGTATTTTGATTAAGAAGACACTCAGCTGGGGGCATTTTTTCTGATGGTTCCCCATTCCTGGAATGTTCTCACTCCTTGTCTCTGCCTCCTGACTTCCCTGGATTCCTTTAAACCCTAGTGAATAATCTACCTTCTACAGGAAGCCTTTCCAAACTCCTCCTAATTCAGCACCTTCCCTCTCTCGTTTTTTTTTCCTTTTTATCCTGTGTATATATTTGTTTACTTGTTGTCTCCCCCACTGGGTTATAAATTCCATCAGAGCAAAGATTGTTTTTTGCCTCTTTTTACATCCCTAACACTCAGTGTAGTGTCTTGCATATAGTAGGCACTAAAAAAAATGTTTGACTGGCTTATCAAGAATGTCTCATTAGCCTGAATACTTAATTCCTAAGAATTCTGCTAAAAGTGATTTCCTGGAATAGAGCATGATCCAAGTCAGTACTTCGATTAGTTTCTGGCCTTAGTGCAGGGTGTTCTGATAACCGTCATCTGTGGGGGAGAGGGAAGAATAAGCATACAACATCTTGTAAATTTAATCTACATTAACACTTTCTCAATCATTTTCTTAATTCTAAATATTCAGCAAAGCAATAAATGAAATCCTGAGTTGTGGTATCGTTTGTTAGTTTTGAAGTCTGAATGATCACAATGAAAACTTCACAATTTTCTCTGCTGACCGGCTGCTTGTTGAGCTGGCTTCACTACATCCCTGATTCACAGCAGCTCTATTGCTACTTTTTTCCCCCTAATAAGTATTTCATGAATCTAGCATAAAGAGAGGGAGTGTGCAGAAAATAGAATACTTAATAGTGCTGTCCAGTAGCACACTGTTGAGTTATAGCTATTGATATATTCAGTGCATCTTCTAGAAATTTTTACATAATCTCACTGATTTACTCCATATTTGGAGTTTGAGAAGATAAAGTATCTCCCTCTGGGGCTACTCACCCAATCTGCACTTACACTCATATATTGGCTTCTATAGCGGGTTAGCTGGCTAATCTTCTCATGGTCCTAAGTATAAAGTCAAAGAGATCATTTTCTAAAACTATCAATCACCATCTCCCATTGGTGTCTTTCCCATCAACAATAAGCCAGACCTACTTAGCTTTTTAGCAAATGTATTTACTTCATTGATATAATAAGAGCAGTTGATATTACGCATCCATTCCAAAACTAGAGGTGCATTCTTCCCAGGGAATGGTGAGTTCAAGGTTAAGTACAACAGTAATAAGCATGCATGTAGAAGATATAAGAAGCACAGGGATAGTTAACAACTAGTGGTCACTGCATATCAGTTGTGCGGGGTGAATGTTCCAAAACCGGCTCTCCAAAATCACATGGAACTTTTAAGTGTAATCCAAAATATGAACGTTTTCTCCATCACATTCATAAGACAGCCAACAAACCAATGCTGAACTCTGATTTGTAGTGTTTGCTGATTGCCAGAGTGCAAATGTTCACACTGCAAATTTAGCAAGTGGTTCTTAAGAGCCAGTATGAGTTGGCTCCAGTGCGTCACACTGTGGACATCTTTTTCTATCTACATAGAGTTCTCCTAAGTCTCTCCTGGTCTCTGAGGGTCAGTGCTTCTATAGAATCTATTGCCAGCATCCCCCTCACCACCCCATCCCTGCTCAAGCATAAAGGGTCATGCTCCTTGAAATCTGGTTTCTCCTTCCAGTGGCTATCTTACTTTATCTTCTTGTATGCATGTTTGTCCACATATATTTTCATTGAGGATTTAGCTTCTCCTGGATGGCTTGTGTTGTCTGCTACTGGTCTAAGAAACGTTATCTATCTCAATGTACTTCATTCCATAAGTCCACATGGTGCTGTGGAAAGAACATGATTTGTAGTCAGAGGACTTGGGCTTGAATCCTGGGCTACTCAGTACTACAGGACCCTGGATAAGTTATTTCAAATCTGGGCCTAACCTTCCCAATTGGAAAAATGAGAGTGTAAGTCTAGGTGACCTCTGAAGTCCTTTGTAGCTCTAAATCTATGGTCCTATTATTGATAGATGAGTTTTCCGTTGGAATTGGAGGAGGAAATTCCTGCATGCAGAGTTTCCCACAGCAAGAAAATCAAAAGTCCTGAGCAACCACGAACAACAATTTATTTCATTAGGAAAGGAGATTATGGCAAATTAGCCAGTGGATGTATTATCACTATTGGGCCAAGAGCTACCAAGAGGTTTTGGTCTGAAGAGAGTTTCCCAACCTGGATAGTTTATCAAATAAAATTAGCCCAATACAATAGTAAGAAATTAGGAATCAGAAAACCTGGGTTCTAGGCCCCACCATGTGACTTTAGGCTAATGAATTCATTTGGGTTCATTTTAAAATGGGCTACCTACCCTGAAGTAGTACCTCGAGTAAAGTTCTTGAAAAACCTTAAATTACTATATAAATGTGAGCTATTATGGGCAAAGTTCTGTATAAGTGACAGCATTTATGTCATTTAGATATAATCTACCATATAAATTTTTCCTCTTGCTTCTCTGTATTCTTCTTCTTCCCATTGACCAGAGAATAAGAGTTGTATATAAACTGTGAAAATGAGTAACCAGATGTTTTTTTAACTAAGCCTATGCTAGTAAATGTATTTTCCTCCCCCTCCCCAACTCAGGTTTGTTTATCTGTGCTCAAAATATTTTATGTAGCAGTGTCTTAACAGACCAAGCATGTTATAGCCACTGACTGTGCTTCTAGCACCCAGAAATAATTTTGAAACTGAGCTGCTTGCTGCAAATGTTGTTGCCATTGTGGTGATTTATCTTAGGAGGTTAAGAGAGACAATGTTCTTCATGGGGGTTGGAAAATATTTCTAGTTTTCTATGTCCTGCGTAAAATCTTCTTTCCCTCATCCTGTCTGTAGTCCATTTATAATGTTGAGACAGAAGAGGTTACTTTCAAATTGTGTTTCACAGAAAATATGCTTATTAATTCAATATCGTATAAATACTCACAGCTCCCTCCACCTTTTCTTGATTAGTTTACATCTGATCTGAAGCACTCCAGTAGTGCTGTGGAGATGTTATTGTTCTTTTTTTGCATAAGTAATTGTGAGTATCCTTATAAAAATGATTAAATTATTCTTTTTCTTCGGAATTCCAATGAAACATGAGATATGTATGTGAATTCAGCAGGAACCATCATTTGATATGGAATGTACCAATTTCAAGTCCCCTTTGAAATTCTAAATGAGATGTGTCATCAATAGAAAATACCAATGACTAGGGAATGTGTGAAACTCATCAGCTGTAAACTACATAGTCGTAAAAACCAATGAATTTGCATCCTTTAGAATAACGTGCTCTCCTGTGTTGTAAAGCTACCTATCTTTATTATCTTTAATATCCTGTTCCTAGTGCACGAGAAACCTTTTTATGGAATCACTCAGCCTCACAGCACTTAATGAAAAATGGAAAATTTACAGCTAACGAAGCCGGCCGGCCCATTTTAATTCCAAGCCTAATTTTCCTTGGCCATCCAAAGCAAACACCTTTATGAAAAATCCCAAATATGTCCCTTTGGTATTAAATCATGTTGGAATTACATTTCCCTTGATCAGCCTGCCACATTACAAAACTGGGCACAATCAGCCCTTTTCATGAGTGGAGAGAGAAACTACTATCTCCTTCCCATTTCATACTAATATAACACACACTTCAATCAACTTCTGTATGCAGACATTTTTTAAAAGCTACTTTTGCCCAGTGTTTAGTTGCATGCAAAAGAGAGAAAAAGTGTGGATTAGGGATTGCTCTCCAGCATAACTTAATTTGAGACAAAATGGCATCAGTAACACTCCATTTATTCTGTATCATGCAATATTCAGTTTCTGCACAGCAAGATGGAAGACTAGGTCCCTAACTGTCTCTCCCTGAATCCATTAATATTAATAGCCTGAATAATAAAGGGGAGGGAAAACAGCTTTGTGTTAAGCATGTAACCTACTTTCTGTAGACCCTCGTTTGCTTGGTAAACTCTATACTTTGTCTAATTCCAACACATTTGGTTTTTCTTTCCATCATTTGTTTTCCTGCGTTAAGTTGAAATGGTTCCGCAGGGAGTCAGTTGATTAATGACTAATTTCCATCATATACACACTCAACTTCAGTCTGCTATTATAGCAATTTTTTAATATAATGATATTAAAATATTACTAGGTCAGGGAAGCAAATAATATCTCTGTACATTTTGTTTCAATAAAAAAAACTCATTTGACTGAACATGGGGAAGCGAACAAAAAGGATTTTTCTTGGAGATGAAAATAATATGAATGCCAGTATACGAATTCCTTGAAGGCAGGAACCATGTCTTCCTGTGTTCTCTTCGGCTCTATAAGCATTTTGTAAGTATTCCTTGATGAAAATAGCATGAAATTGCATCATCACAAACAAATCTTTAGAAAAAACTTGAGCTGTATCATACTTTAACTCTCTCCTTCCCTGTTTCCTTTTTACTATTACTATTTTTATTTGAGTGTCCTCTAAAAATCAATTCCCTATATAATATAGTCTCAAGTCTCTGCGTGCTATATATTTGCATAATTGTTATATTATTAATTTGGGCAATATCAATTATCTAACATCAATGACTATTCTAGAGCTATGTTATTAGAGCAGTAATGAATCTATAATAAATAAAATTGGTTCACCCACTACGCATGGTTATTTCTAACAATCTCAGCCTGCTGCACAATGACCAACCCTTTAGTTTAGATGCATGGTTGGGTTAGCAAAATATGTACAATGTAATTATGCTTGAACTCCACTAATTTTATCTTTCTGCAAACTCCTGGAGAATTTGCTCTCTACTCCCTCATTACCTGCCACTTGACTGTGTCTAATTTTGCCTTATTTTCTAATAGATTCTTATGGATTATTGTTGTTCTCTACTTCAGATCATTGAGAAAAAGGACTGCCTCCTTTATATTGGATTACATCATCACAACACTGAACACAAGGGATAACATAAAGCAGATTTATTCCATGAATACTTATTGGGTAATTAATAGAATTAGTTGTTGGATTTTGGGTTTTTTTTTTTTTTAGATGGTAGCTGAGTTTTTATTGCTATATGAAAGTCCCAGCAAAGAAACGCTTTCTACTAATGCATTTGAGAACCTACTATATTACTTGCGCTATCTACTGCACTACCCAGCTGCCTCCTGGCAAACAGGACATGCTGCATCTAAAATATAAAAGTGAAAACTAGTCTTAGATATGTGAACCTTAACAACGGACTTCATCATTCTGCTAAACTCCCTAAAAAATCCTTTTATGCTTAGTTCCTCCCTTTACTTTCATTTCCCTTGCAGTCTGGATTTCAGCTTCATCATTCAATTGAAATTGTTTTCTCCAAATTTACCAATGATTGCTTACCTGCCAAATCTAATGATTCCTTTTCAAGACTCATTCTTCTTGACCTCTCTGCAGAATTTTTCACTGTTGATAATCTTATCCTTCCGGATGTAATTTGCTCTTTCTTTGACATTGTAATATCTTGATATTCCACCTATTTATCCAAATATTCCTTTTCAGACTCCTTTGCTGGTTCTTCATCCTTGTCATATCTTCTAACTATGACTATCCGCTGTAACAGCTATGTCCTGGGCCCTTTTCTGTAGTCTTCCTAAGTGGCCTCCCATGATGATCTCATCATCTCCCACAGATTCAGTTATCTTCTCTATCCAGATGATTCTTTGGTCTATATGTCCATTCCTAATCTTTCTTTCAAGTTCCAGTCTCCAACTTCCTACTGGACATTTTGAACAACATGTGCTATTAGCATCATAAATTCAACATATTCAAAATAGAACTTATATCCCCCTCAGCTCTCCATTCTTCCAACTCTTCTATTACTCATGAAGGCACAATCATTCTTTGTGACCCAGGTCATTTACTTTGTCATTTTCATCTATTGCTCATTCTTTCTCACTCACATTTCCAGTCATTCACCAAATCTTATTTCTACTCTCACAGAATCCCTTGGCACTCCTCATACATTTACCACCTTGATTTGGTCTTTCATAATTTCTTACCTGAACAATTGTGAGAGTCGTCTAATGGCTCTCCCTCTCTCAAGTCTCTTTAGTCCAATCCATTCTTACGAAGCTACCAAAATGATTTTTTCTAACATTCATATCTGACCATCTGACACTTTTACTCAATAAATTCCAGTGGTTCACTATTAACTCCAGAAACAAATATAGCATCCTCTTTTTAGTATTTAAAGAGCTTTGAAATCTGGAAACATCTTGCTTTTCCAGTCTACTCATATTTCTCTTCCAGTCACTCTGTCATCCAGTGATACCAACCTCCTTGATATTTCTGCCAACTGATGTGACAGTTGGTCTCCATCAACATCACTTATGTCTAGAATATTATCCTTCCTCATCTCTACCTTTCAATAGCTGTAGCTTTTTTCAAGATTGAGTTGAAATGAAACCTTCTCCAGGAAGTTTTCTCTATCCACTCACCCCACTCACCTGAGCCTTTCTTTCTAAATTTGTTTTTAAAATAGTGTCACAAAGCTGTACATAAGTTAATGATTACTAAATGAATTGCAGAGGTCATAAGTGCAAAGTTACTTCATGCTTCCAGGTCATAGAAAACTGGAAAGAAGGGAGGAAGGAAGGAAGGAAGGAAGGAAGGAAGGAAGGAAGGAAGGAAGGAAGGAAGGAAGGAAGGAAGGAAGGAAGGAAGGAAGAAAAGAAACAAGCACTTATTAAATACCTACTATATGTGAGGCATTAGGTTAAACATTTTACAACTATGTCTCATTTGATTTGCACAACAACCCTGGGAGGAAAGTGCTATTATTATGAGGAAAGACAGAGGTTAAGTGAGTTGTCCAACGTCACGCAACTAGAAACTTTCTGAGGTGGAATTTGAACTCAAGTTTTTCTAATTCTAGGTCCAATTCTCTATTCACCACTACAGCACCTAGCTGTCTAGGTATTAAAAGAGGCATATTTCATAATCAATCTTTTGAATTCATCATTGTTCATTTTTGAATTATAGTTTTGATGTCTCTATAAGTTGCTTTCCATCATACTATTGTTATCTTTGTGTAATTTGTTCTCCTGATTCAGTTCATTTTATACTACATATGTTCATATAAAGTATTCACATATTTCTCAAATCCATTAATTATTTCTCATGGTTTCATTATCTCCCATTATATTTTTATACTAGAGACTTTTCAATCATCTTGGAAATGTATTTCAAAATTCTATCTGAATCATCAGTAAATTTTAATTATATATGTATTTACTTCAAGGTATCATTATTAGGTTAATGTATTTGAGGGATCAAGAAGAGAGGGAAAAGGCATACATATATATGTGTGTGTGTGTGTGTGTGTGTGTGTGTGTGTGCGTGTGTGTACATATATACAAGTATATTTATCTAATTGCTCTCCCCCCTTTTGAATAATAGGAAAGAACTGGAAGCGATTGTGATCATAAGTTGGGGACTCACTGAACAAATTGTGTTGTGCTTCTGCAAGGCTTCTTCTTTACAGTCACTCAGAGCATGCTTACCATACACACCCTACCTGTTTCCAAGTGATACTGGCTCATTGGGATTCAGGACCTGGACATTTATGACTTTAAGAGGTATGTCAAGTTAAAATGTGACTCCATTTGTAAGGTACAGGATGTAGTCAAACATAAGTTGTAAGGGGGAAAAAAGTCTGTCTGACTGGAATCTGTGAAGAAAATATGAGTTAAAGGAAAAGGGAAGATAGCTCTATGCTGAACAGGATTAATTTTATCATAAAGTGATTATTTATGATCTGTTGTTAATGAATGCTTCACAAATACAAACAAAGTGTTGGTGCATAAAGCCAAGATTGTTAGAGACTGTCAGAATTCTGTCAGGTGTGTGGCAAAATATGTGATGGAATTTTTCATTAACATGAGACAAAATATTTAGTTGTTATCTAAAAATTACAATTATGCCAGCCTCTTATATTTTGTAAGGTGATATTGTCTATAGAACATGTGCAATATGTATCCAAAAGATCTGGGCTCTTGTGCAGTACATTTAGTCAAATTGTTGCTGTCCAAATTATTTAATCAAATAAGAACAAATGTTTAAATGAAATAATTGTAAAACTCTTAGCACAATGTTTGTCACATAGCAGGCCCTATAAAAATGTTTATTCTCCTCCTACCTTAATAATCCAAAAATGTCTTAACTAATGGAATTGGAAGGAACCTTCAAGTTCATCTACTCAATTCTCATGTATCCCCCATTCCATTTTAAAGATGAGGACCTGAGCACTAGAAAGTTAAAGTAACGTAATTCTTCCACTGAAATATACCAGCAATATATTATTCACTTTATCACCTACTGCCATTCAAATAAAGGGCTTTGTTTAAGTGTTTTGATTTTCTCCATGAATCTGCACATGACTTTCATTTGTTTCCTTCCTTACATGAAAAGGTTTCCTGGAAACATTTCCACTAAACTCCTCCCCACAGTTATTCTAAATCCCAAAATTTGCTAAGCAAAGAGGGATTCTCTAATATAAATTAGACTACTCAATGAAAAAAAAAAAAGGGAACGGTCATATCCTCCCCTCTCTCCCAATGCAATCAAGGTTAAATGACTTATCTGGGGTCACACAGATAATATGGTATTCTGTGTCTGAGGCTGGATTTGAACTCAGGTCCAGCTGCTTCCAGAGCTGATGTTCTATCCATTGCACCACCCACTTGGCCCAGTCATATCCTTCTGATTTACTTTCTTTATAAAAATAAACATGCATTAGGTATCAGAGGATCTATATTTCATTCTTGACTCTGATGCTTACTATCTAATTATCCAGTCTTGGGCAAATTATTCAACCTGTTTTGAGCCTCAATTTCCACACCTGTAAATTGAGGATGACAGTATTATACTATCTAATTCCAAGTTATTTGTAAGAAAGTATTTTGAACATTTTAAGATATTGTATAAAACATAAATCCATGCATCATTATATATAGAGTTTAATTAATATTCATTGAACAATCACTGTATGGCCCTGTACTAAGGCACTGTTGAGGCTAAAAATAAAATAGATGATACAGCCTTTATCTTTGAGGTGTAGATGATCTAGAATGAGTACTGTAATACTCTAATAAAAAATAACTTTGAAAATCAAAATACTATCTATTATTAATACAAAAGTATTATCAGATGCTATAGGAGTGCCAATTAAGCAGAGATTGGAGCTGAATTCCATTTAATTTGAAAAAAAAAATTAAATATTATTTGCCAAGTTAAGCAATATACTAGATACAGAAGGGAATACATAGTGAGTAAGACACATAGATATTGTCTTCAAGTGTGCATGTTCATTCTTCATTGCTGAATAAGACCATACCATCAGAGAAATAATGACATGACTTGCACTTGACTTGGTTTTGAGTGAAGGAAGGCTGTGCAGGTCACCAGCCTCACTTCTCCTCCAGAGTCATCTGCATCCAGATATTCATCAGGATGACTGGAGATGACCCAGAATGAGACAGTTGTGGTTAAGTGACTTGCCCAAGGTCCCACAGTTAGTGAGTGTCAAGTGTCTGAGGTAAGATTTGAACTCAGGTCCTCCTGACTCCTGCACTGGTGCTCTATCCACTGCACCACCTAGCTGCCCCCTTTATTCAAGTAAATCAATATCAAATAGGGGGAAAATGCAGACACAAGAAAGAATGTGATAAGTACTACAGCACAACAAAGCAATATATAATAGAAATATATTCCTTGAGGGCAAGTATGGGTTTATTTTTGCGTTCCTGTCCTAGTTCAGGTATCACAGCAGTTGTTGGTGTAGGCCTTGAGGAAAAGCCTAAGATCTTCTCATTTGATCAAAATCTTAAAATAACAATAACTAATATTTATATATTGCATTATCATTCACAAATATCTTTCATATGTTATTTTATCTTCACAACTCTGAGAAGTATATGCTATGATTATCTTTATTATATGGGGCAAAAACCTGAAACAAAAGAAGAAAATAGTATTCTCAGGATCACATAATTAGAGCATCCGGGACAGGATTTAAACTCAGGTCTTGCTGATTCTAAGTGCAGGACTCTTTATGCACTGTGCCGGTTAGCCACCATTAATAGGAAATTCTAAAAATTCTTGAAATGGAGAAAGGCATGATAAAATGAAAACGATATCTAAGGAAGCCTAATTTAGTAGAATGAGTGATGGACCTGTAATAAGGAAAGACCTGTTCATCTTGATTTTGAATCTCAACTCTGATTGCTAGGTAAGACATTTGTCTTATCCAAGACTTAGTTTTCTCACATGAAAAGTGAGTAGGAATAAAAGACCTCTGAGTCAATTTCCTGCTTTAATTCCATTATCTTATGAGGGAAAATCCAACAATGATGTGAGCCTGTGAAAACAGAGATCAGTTTAAAATATCTGAAAGGCATTGTGGAGAAAAAATAAAGAATTGGATCTGGGAGTTGAAAAGAAAAAAAAAAAACATTTTGAAAATGATGCCAAGATGGTGAGTATAGGGGACAGGAAAGGTAGTAGTATTTGTGAGCAACATTTACAAATAGTTACTAATTTAGGAATCCTATTACTAGTGATATGAAAATTGGGCTAAAAATTTTTATCTTTGTTTTACCCATATGAAATTCCTTAGATTTCTATTTCAGTTTGGAAAACCCCCACTATTTAGTCAGCAAGAACCACATGGTAGATTCATATTGCTATAAGAACTTTAATTTTTCATATTACTGACATTTTATTTTCAACTTATCAATTTTAGTATCCCATTAATGCTAGTGATATTTTTTCCGTTTAATTTAAAAAAGAACCCATCATTTTCAGGTGATGCAAAACAACACATCCATCAGGTAATTCAACAAGAAATAAAACTTCAGACATTGTCACATTTCTGTTCTGGTAAGGAAAGATTTCCTGATAAATCAGATCTACTGACATTCTCTTTATTAATGAGGAATCGCTAGCTGAGGCGTTGGATCTTTTCCTGTACCTGATTTATCTGTAAATATTTCTTCACTAAAGTCATAATTCTGAGGTACCTGCAGTTTTATTTCTCATCCACGGACAGCCAAATCCAAGCTGCTTAGTACAAAGTAAATATGGTCAGCCTTTAAGTAGCCATGCCACAAGTAAAAAAGATCAATAACACAACAGTCCAAGAAATCTCCTTCCAAAGTTGATAATAGTTTTTGGAGGCGTGTATTTTTATTTCTTCATTTATTCTGTAAATGTATGACTACATCATTTCACTAATATGAATGGCGTTGGTTATGTAATTTGTGATGATATGGATGAGACTATGATAAAATTTAATCTTGACTTGTTGGATAAATTGCTAAAATTATTGAAAATATAGATTCTTAAATTAACAATACTAAAAAATCAAAATTGGGAAAAATAGTGCTTAAAAAAGAAATTGTTTCCCATCACTAATAAGTTACCCTTTGTTCTGCTAATTAAGATCATCGCTATCAATCCACAGAAACTCTTCTAAAAACATCTTCATAGATCACATATTTAAAGGTGGAATCACAGAACCTTATAATTATAGAATGAGAAATTACTGTGGCAGTTATCCAGTTTGGGCCAACCCTGAAAAAGTCTCCTCTGGCCACAGCTGTTTTAAGATTAAGGCAGAACATTCTCCTCCCCCCCCCCAAAAAAAATAATAGTTTCCTATTTTGGATTGCTCTAATTATTAGAAAGTTTGTGTTTTTGTTTTTCTGACACCAAGACTACTTTTCAGTCCTGATATTTGGGTCCAAAAAAGGATCCTTAATGCTTCTTCAACAGGACAACCAGCCAATTCAACTAATACTCATATTGTAATAACAAGAGACTCTTTGCAATTCAAGTTGTCCTCTAAACATTTTCCAGTTTATCAATATTCCTCCTATACTGTGAATCATGGAATTGAAGAAAGAATACCAGATGAATTCTGGCCAGGTCAAAATATAACAGAACTCATATGTCCTTACTATTAGAACTTACGCCTTTCAGTGCTGCCCATAATCACTATTTTGTTGTCAGTTTACATGGTGGACAGATTGAGATTACAATCCACTAAAATTCCACAAACTTTTTTCAAGTCAGAAGGAGACATTTTTTCTATTCAGGTACCTGGTACATGTGAAGTTCATTTTTTTTTTAATTCATGGATAAGACACTGCTTTTCTTTCTATTAAATTTAATTGAATTATATTTAGCACAATGATCTAGCCTGTCAAGATCTTTTTCTATTCTGATTATGAACCAGTATGTTGCTAATTCTTCTTAAAATTCTGTCATATGCCAATTTAATATCTCCTCTTATTCAAGCCACTGAAGCATATGTTTTCAGCACAGGGACAAAAGCAGATGCCTGCAAAATTCCTCTGATTATCTCTGTCCAAGATGAAATCAAATCATTAATGACTACTTTTTGATTTGTGGGGTAGTCAACCCATTCTGAGACCATTTGATTGTACTATCAACTTACATTTTATTTCTTTTGAACAAGAACAGCATGAGATACTTTAAAAATACTACTAAAATCCTTTCTCTTCTCCTAAATCATATGATATGAGTGGTTTTGTACTTTTGGGTAATTTATATTTCACTATTTTAATGTAATTGGATTTTGCTAAACTCAAATTTCCTGTATCTATCTAGTTATCTATCTATCTATCTTTCTATCTCTCTCTATCTATTTATGTCTGTCTGTCTGTCTATCTTTTTGAGTCTAATGCTAGCCCATCTCTAGGGCACAGAAGGAGGGAAGAAAAATAGCGAAAAAATTTATATGATAACTTTGTCATATATTGAAAAGGAATAGTAGGTAGTAAATAATATATTTGCAGTTTCATGTACAATCATATTTATATTATATTATGGAAATGCTTGTTTTATATCATAAATTAAAAATGAGATAAAATATCTTTCTATTTAAAAAAACTTTTTGGTCACATAGGAATGAAGTAATAAAGGTAGAAGTTAAGTTATGAGAAACTTGGATTTATAAAAGACTTTTGCATAAGATCTTTTGTATAAGAGAAATAAAAAGAAAGCAAATTAGAGGTAGAGGTGGGGGTAAGTTAAAGACAGAATCATATACCTTGTTCTGTAATAAGTTTATCATGGATATGTAGCTCTACATTTATATCTAGCACTATCTTTAAAATAATATATGTATATATGCATGTGTATACATATATTTGCATGTATTTATATAATATACATACATGTATAAGCTACATATCAATATCCATAGTTATATATACAAAAGAAGGAAAACGTGGAGGTATCTTTCACAGAAATGGCTAGAACAAAAATCCTTGACAAAACAACTTATAGAGGTGATCATAATAGGTAAATTTAATTACATTGAATTCAAAAGCTTTTAAAAAATTAAATAAAATCATAAAATTGAGACAATAGATGTGCAACCAATTTCTCTGAAAAGAGTGTAACATCCACGACACAGAAGAAGGCCCAAAAAGCTTAGTACAGTTTTTAGCTATTAAAATTTAAAACATCACTGAGACTTTTGAGACAGCTAGTATTGAGAATCAGAATGATTATTTGAGGTTGAGTCACTTCAAAAATAGATAAATTATCAAAGGATATAAACAGATGCTTTTCAAAAACAAATAAGTTTGACTTAATTATTTTTCCTCTTAACTCTATTGAAGGGCACGTACCCCAATAAGTGAGAGAGAAAAAGAACAATTTGAGGAAGATATCTCATTTTCAAGCATCCTTATGGAAAAAAGACTAGTTCTCCTTTGCTCTTTTCTGATGAACAGAGGCTGATGTTGTGCACTTCAAAATGGTAAGAAGATCTGAACTTCTTATTGGCATCAGCACAACCATCAATAATCTTGATTTATTAGTGTTAAAAAAATTAGTCTGAGTTCTGCTTCCTAGCTTTTCCTTTAAAATTCACTTTCTCATTCTAATGTGTTAGACTTCTAAAATTATTATTTTCTATCAATATCTCTTTAACCTTCCAACTGCTGGAGTGAAAGATTTGAAAAAAACAAACAAAAACAGGCAAAAAGCTCACTTTCTCTCCATTTAAATAACAAATTCTGAAATTGGGATAGGGATAGATTCTACATGAACAGATTGTTGTACACAGGACTCTGTTGCCAACTAGGCAGAGTTCTATTAATTAAATCCCCTAAAAATATGGCAGTCACAAAGTAAAGTCAATCATCATTAGATCTTTCATAGTTTAGATTTCAGAAAGCGAAGTTTGTCTCCAAATCTAAGAATGAGCTCAGAAGAAATTTAGAATAATGTAAACAAAGGGGAAGAGAAATTTTGTCAAAAGTTTTATTTGTGGTCTGATGAAACAAGCAATGCAACATAGGAAGCATGTACAAAGGACTTTTGTTTTCCATTTTTTCTTTCTTCCTAAAGAGTTTGTGTTTGAAACCTCCATTGTCATGATACCAAGTCAGGGTCACTTCTCATTTTCCCTCACCATCTTTTCTGTCAGGCCAGTGCCCTAGGGCGTCTCACTCCTCCTCTTTTCTTTTATTTCCTTTCCATATAAATGGTCCAGTTTTCTCATTCTATCATTCTCTCTCTCTCTCTCTCTCTCTCTCTCTCTCTCTCTCTCTCTCTCTCTCTCTCTCTCTCTCTCTCCCCACTGTCATGCATAGGGTAGTAGATATTATTTACATCAAGTAAATCAAATGAAGCCTTCAGAGAGGTAGTGTTCTGTAATTGTATTTTGTCTTTTTCGCAGGAATCCATCCATCAACAAACAAATATTAAGCACTTATTATTTGCCAGACACTCAACGAAATGCTGAGGATACAAGCAGGTCATTAGATTGAGAAATTAAAATATCATTAGTAACTTTGGATAGAGCAGTTTAAGCTAAATGCTAAGGTCAGAAGCCAGATTGCTATAGGATCATAGCTAATGGGGTTGGCTGGATCTTACGTCTGTCATAAAACTGCTAAATCATATTATCAAGATGTAAAAGTCATTTTTATCAATTTACATAATTTTATCAGCTAGAAATTAAACACTAGTCCATGAACTTGCTAATTCTCATCAAATCTAGCTCCATTCTTTAATAACAGTATTTACTATAGTTATTTTTTAATGTGATTCCAACCACAATAGCACCTTATTTGCCAAGTGCCCTAGGTCCTTAGAGCTGATGGCTGAGAAAGAATTTTCTTTTTAGAACAGTTTTCATAGCATTTCTGTCATAGGTATGTAGGATATATGTTTGGGATGTACTGAGACACTGTAGTAGACTGTTAACTTTGACTCTTACTCATTACATAATATCACATCCCTATAGTATGTAGTTATATATTGCATATGCACTACCCATCTCTATATGAATTCCATGCATGGAATAGCATAAGATGGATTATCATGAATAAGTGATTGGAAACAAATATAGCCAAGAATAATACTTAAAGATGGAGAACAAGAATAACTGAATTTATAATTTAGTGAATGAATAATGCATTTCTTAAGCACTTGCTATGTGCAAAGCATGGTGCTAAGTGCTTAAGCTACAAATAGAAAATGTATGATAGTATCTTCTCTCAAGAAGTTCACATTCTAATAGGAAAGACTACACATGGAAGACTTCAAATGCTAGTCACATGGAAACATCCCATATTGTTTAGAGTACAGAGGCAAGGTAGAGAGTAATGCTTTTTTTCCTTTATTTCATTTCCACTGATAAAAATCACATCAGTTTCTGATAGAAAGCCATTTTGTAGTGCTAAGGATTTTGCTGGGAAGAAATTTCTTTTCTGGGTCTTCAGTGGCTGTGGTTGTAGTACCTAAAAAGCATTGCTGGACTGTATCCCCATAATTGAATCTTCTCAGGATGATGTTCAAGGGCCCTGGCTTTGAAGTAATGCTATTCCCAAGGCTCTTGGATTGAAGTTACTGGTCTATCTCCACGATAGTTTGAGGGCAAGAAAATGACCAAGGTAATATCATCGGTTTGATTTGCCTGGAGCATGATGTCTTTCATCTGTTTCAGCTAGGCTGGCTTGGCTTCCTTGTATAGCAGCTGGTGTGTATAACTGGCCCCTTCTACATGGGATATTTTTTTCCTTAGATGATGGCTATGACTTCTGTCCTGTTAAGCAGGACCAGTAATCTTTGAGATGAGACATAGAATTCACAGGTGGAGCATAACTAGAACTCAGCTACTTCCCAGCATACTAAGAGAACAAGAATGAGATCTTAGCATTGTGTGGAATTACCATGGAGTGTTTATGAGAACACTTATCATACAATATTAGAAGGTATAATAGGAAAAATAAGTTAACAGATCAGATCAATCCTTTGCTTTGAGCTGAGGTTCTTTTCCAAAAATGTTTCTTTTTAAATTTTTTGTATCACCAGAATTTCCTCCAGTATCATTTCTCCTTATCCTTTCACAGTGATCCCATAAAGAAAATAAAGAAAAAAATGCAGAAAAGAAGTCAGCAAATATGATCAATACGAATATGATCCAAGGCCTGATCATATGTACAATATGCCATACTCAGTGATTACTCAACTTTTCAAAGACTGAGGTGGAGGTAGTGGTATTGTTGTATCTCTTCTTTGGAGCCAGATAGAGCAGAAACTTACCTTAATTTGTGTCATTGAACTCTTTGACAGTCAGATTAAGAACTAGAACCACCATCTTAGCATTATATTTTTAATTCCATAAAATGAAACACATAGTACTGCAAAGTAAATAAGTTATATTGAAATATACACCTAAAAATAAGTTTTTAAAAAATGCTTGGCTTCTAGGTTAAGAACTAGAATTAAATTAATTAACTAGAGAATTAAATCTCTTAATATTTTTGTTTAAAATTTTACTTATTTCCTTAGACTTCTCTAAGAGGAATTTCTCCAGAATTTGAAGTTCTGTATGTCCTCACCATATGATCATTATAGATTTATAGAAGGAAGAAACTATAGAATGCATCTGGCTCAAAATGCTCATCTTTAAAAAGATGAATCTGAGGCACAGCTATGAGACCTACCATTTATACTGATATAGTAAATGGCAGAGCTGGAATTTGAACTCCTTGGATCCAAATCTAGTTCTCTTTTTACTGTTCCAATAATGAATTCTGCATCCATAGGGAACACATCACAATCTCCTTCCATTCATAATCCCCATTGACTATAGAGTTCCATTGCTAACATTTAAAGGCTTTGTATCTGCTCTCTCATTTATTTGCAATAGCTCCCAATTAAAGCAGGGACCGTTCATTCTCATATACAGGCCTTATTCTATAGAGTTAGCCTCTAGTTTCTTCTCTTCCCAATTCATTTTATTCCTACAGCACCAATCTTACCATGTCATAGCTTCTCGGACAAACTGCTGTCTTTCTCGTAGGATTTAAAGCCCTTCACAATCTGTCTAAAATTTGTGTTTCCAGTCTTTTCACAATACTCCCATTCATGTGATTCTAAACAATTCAACTTATTTGATGCTCTTCATGCATTACATTTCATCTCAGACTTCTTTGACTTTTAAATAAATTATCTTGGAATCCTTATCTTGCTTAAGTGCCATCTCCTATTAGAAGTCTTCCTGATTTCCCCACTTGTCATTGTTATCCCTTGTCCCAAAATTACTTTGGATGTTCTTTGTCTGTATTTTGTGTTTATGTATATGTTGCACATAGATTATCTCCTCACTAGAATACAAACACCTGAAGAACCAGAATTGATTCCTTTTTCTCTTTGTATCTCTGGAGCCTAGCATATAGTACCGACTTAATAAATGCTCAATAAATTAAATTCTACATATCATTCAGACAGACTCACAATTTTTGTCATTCTACTACTCAAAAACTATCAACAGCTCTATCTTCTCTGTTGTTGAACCAGGGACCAACAGGAAGGACTTGCAAGAGACAGTTGTTATTGTCCAGAACTAAAACTATGATTGGTAAATAATTAACAAAATAAAATTTAAAAATACTATAGCACAATTAATAAACATTTATTAAGTGTCAACTTCGTGGCAGACACTATGTTAAAGGCTAGGGATACAAAAAGAGGCAAAAGATAGTCCTTAACTTCAAGGAGCTTACAACCTAAAGGGAGTGGGATGGGATGCAAAGAAACATACACAAAACAAGCTATTTAGTGGACAAATAGGAAATAATTAAGAGGCATTACAATTAAGAATATTTGATGATGAGATTTTAGGAGGGTCTTAAAGGAAGCCAGGGAGATCAATAGGCAAAAGAGGGGAGGGAGAGCATTTTTGGCATAGGGAACAGTCAGAAAATGCCTGGGTCAAAAATGTTAATATGTGCTTTTCTAAGTCAGTATGTGGGCTTCAGCAATACTTATATATGGTTTGGTGACCCAGTTTCAATGTGAGTGCACCGCCACTTCTCTAAAACACAATGCCTACATGTCTTTTCAGTCTCATCTATCAATACATTCCCTCCTTTCCAGGAAGAGAGGACTAGCAGTTGTCTTGTAAACATGCTTTGTCCTTCTGAATCCTTATGTCTTTCCTCATGTTGGTCCCTTTGCCTAGCAGAATACCAATTTTTGTCTATCAACTTCCTACATATTTTGAAAGGTTACTTCAAATGCCCCCTCCTTCGTAAAGTATTTCCTGAATCTCCCAAGCACGTATAATCTCTCTTCTGAACCCATGTCATATGTAGTACTTCTTTCCCTTTTCTATATTGCAGTTATGTATTTATTGTTCTCATCTTTCCTGCTAGATTCAATAGTCTTTTTGAGGTTAATGACTGAATTTTATTTATCTGTGTATTCTCCCACAGAATCTAGCATAGCATTTTGTATATAGCAGATGATCAAAAAACATTTGTTGAATTGACTCATCAAATAATAATTTTGGAAGATAACTTAAGAAGAGCTGGGCACTTGAACACAAATAGACATTTAAGCCCCATCTATCTGTTTGTTTTTGACAGAACTGCACTTTGGTCATCCCCAAAAGATACCATTTATATAGTACTTTATGGATACAAATGCTTTCACTATTGCATATAATGTCAGATAGATGATATGTTGGTAAGTTTTGCTGAACTGCTTTCCTTCCCTTTTTAAATCTTTGCTATAAGGGATGCTTTGTTTGGTAGCAGAGAGGGGAAGCATATATTCAGAAATGAAGGTGATATAAAAATATATCACTAAAAATAAGGTTAAAAACCAAAAGGCTTTCATGCCCATTATCTCAATTGATCTCAGAACAATGCTGCTATAAGCTAGGTAGGTGTCTATATTATCTCCATTTTAAGGAAGAAGAAAAAAGATTCAGAGAAGTTAAATGATTAACTTAATAATTCTGTTGATAAATGGCGGAACTAGAATTCAAATGCAGGCCTTTCAATGCTGTCTAGGGGCATACTATGTATGCCCCACTTCCTCTCTGAAATTCACGTCAATTTTTCAAGACCTTCAGAAAATTGTCTTCCCTTTGAAAGAGATGTCTCTCAACTTCTGGGAAAAGAGATTTTAAATTTAGATATCTGACTTCATGGGCACCCACATTTCCATCTCAATGTCTTGCTTTCACCACTCTTAATCATTTCTGTAGACATATATTTATGTATAGCTCCCATTAAAGACAGATTTAACAAAGCAGTTTAATATTTCATGGGCCAAGAGCAAAACTCACTATTGACCAGAGTTTCTAATAGGCACTACCTACCTCATACATTATAATCGTCTTTAAGATTGAATGGGGATGATTTACTTGGAATACATGAGGGGAGGGGGTGCTCAGAGTTGTTTTCCTTAGTAAATTGAAGTAACTAAAATTATTTTGAAAGCAATGAGGGATGTAGTATTCATGAAAAGTACAACTTAATTTAATTAAATTCATTTATACTTCACTTCTTCAAATGTCATTTTAAACAGTTATTTGATATCCAATGAGTCTTTGGAGGTTCCTTTTTTCAGGCTTTTTTTTCTTCCTATTTCTGAAGATTTAGCAAAATTAGTTGTATCCAGTTGTACCCTTAGAAACTAATAATTATATGTTCATTTTGCACTTAGGAAAATGGGAAAGGAGGCTGCCAAGGCTCTTGATTCTTGATTTTGTGGGGTGTTATGTTCTATAGTTAGCACTTTGTCAATAACACATTTATGTACATGCAAACATTTGAATATGCATATTTCATCTTAGCTTCTATTTCTTCTTGATCTTCTTCAATATGTCTTCTATTTTCTCTTTGTCCTAAATAGGATATGTTAATGTTCATACTGGAAGGAACTGAGCCCTCTCCAAGGAGGTGAGAGAAAGAGTAAGTGCAGTTGATACTGTACTTATGTTCTTAAATTATGGTGGGGTCATAAATAAGAATTTATTAAATGGCTACTATGTTCCAGTGCTAAGTGCTAGGGATACAAAGAAAGACAAAACCAGTCTTTGTCTTCTCGGCTATTACTTTTTCACTGGATGCACTTTCCTCACTTCCTGATCCTTACCCCTTGGGGAAACAATTCAATTTTGCATTGTTTGCTACCCTGAAATCTGTTCCCCCCTGTCTTATTGTCAGTCTTGGCTTGCCAAACTGTAACACTGAGTTAACTCTGCCATCTGCATCCTTTCCTGCTATTCACATGATGACAAATGGAACTTAAAGAAATTACAAAACTCCATCAATTGGGCCCACCACCAAGTTATGTAATTTTATTTCCCTGGGAGACAGCTAGGTGGTAGTTAGGTGGCACAGAGGATAGAGCACTGGGTTGAGAACCAGAAAGATTCATCTTCCTGAGTTCAAATCTGACCTCAGACACTTATTAGCTGTGTGACCCCAGGAAGTTACTTAACTCTGTTTTCCCAGCTCTTCATTTGTAAAACCAGATAGAGAAGGAAATGGCAAACCATTCCAATACCTTTTCTAAAATCCCAAATAGGGTCATGAAGAGTCAGAGCTGACTGAAAACAATTGAAAAATTTCCCGGGTCCATCACTGCAGCAAAGTAAACATTCTCTTCCCCCCTAATCAATTCACTATCTCACTTCCCAGTGGCTAGTCTAATCACATTTTCTATTCTAAAGTTTCCCAGAGCATATACTCTGCTGCCCTCTAAGCTCATACCTTAGCAAAAATAATAAATATTAAATCTATTACCCAAGAAGTCCTTCTTCCCCCTCAATCTCATTGTATTCATTCAGATATCTTCTCCCACTATTTTGTCCTTCATTATGATTTCTAATGCAGAGATAACCAAGGGAAACTCCTTTACGTGAATTATTGATATGTTTCTTTCCTGCCTGGTCCAGCAAATTGCCAAACTGCCACCACTACCACCCCCAATTTTTCTCTTCATGCTTTTCTTGTCTACTGACTATTTTTCTGTTCCTTTCAAATATGCTCAGGTCATCCTCATCCTAAAATATACAAACAAACAAAAAAAAAAACCTCACCTTGTCAGTTATCAGTCTTTTCCAAACCATATGAGAAAGATATCGATATTCAAGGCCTGCATTTCCTCTCTCGCTCTGTTCTAAGTCCTCACAATCTGGCTTTCTACCTCATCATTAAGCTAAAAATGATTTTTCCACCATTACTAGTGTTATCTCATGTGCCAAATCTAATGATGTTTTCTTAATTTTAAAACATCTTGATTTCCCTGCAACTTTTTGACATTGTTTATATCCTTTTCTTACCAGAACACTCTGTTTTATCTAGGTAATCATAGCAGTACTCTCTTATGGTTCTCTGTAGGACCACACTTCAGGATCTTTTGTTCAAACTCCATTCATGTTACAGTCACTAAGTGTGGACAACTCAACTTCCCCACCTCCCAAGACCCTATCTTGAATGCTTTCGTTCCTTCCCTCCTTCCTTCCGTCCTTTCTTCCTTCCTTCCGTCCTTTCTTCCTTCCTTCCTTCCTTCCTTCCTTCCTTCCTTCCTTCCTTCCGTCCTTCCCTCCCTCCTTTTTTATTTCCTTCCTTCCTCCTTTGTTTGCTGGTTTCTTTGCTTTATATTATCTCCTTTGATGATATTGTCACCTCCCTTCCACTCAATTATAATCTCTATATAGAGGATTCCCATATCTCTTTGAAAATAGTATCCAGGGGGGGTGAAGCCAAGGTGGTGGAGTAGAAAGACTCATGTATGCTAGCTCTGAACCCACAGCCCATATATTTCCTGCAAGAAGAACTCCTCACAAATTCTAGAGCAGTGCAAGGTGCGCAGAAACACAGTGGAAAAGATTTCCGTTCCAGAGAGCCCTGGAGAGCCGTCCCCAGGGGTCCGTCATGCCCCGGAAAGTGGAGTCCACCTCTGTGCTGCCCTGGCCGCGTGGCCCCAGAGGAGCAGACATGAGCAGGCTTCAGGGACGGAATCTCCAGCGGCCGGGAAGGTCCCTCCACCCACAGACGTTACAGGTCAGTGAGAGAGACGTCTAGGCTGGCCGAGAGGGGAGCAGGGTGTCTCTGTGACTCAGGCCCCCTCTGGAGGCAGTGGAGGAGGGAGCGGCAGAGGCAGTGGCAGAGGCAGTGGAGGCAGCCCGGGACTCCCAGAACAGCAGGCAGAAGTTCAGGGCCATTACTGAAGGTCTCTGCATAAAGACCCTGAGGGAACTGAGCCTGGGAGACAGCCCTGCCCCCACCAGCCCCATTACTGAAGGTCTCTGCATAAAGCCCCTGAAGGAACTCAACCTGGAAGATGGCCCTGCCCCCACCCAAGCACCAGAATTTAAGCTCACATTGAATAGCAGCCGCGCCTGCCACAGAAAGCCCATTTGAATCTCATACCCCAAGCACTAGCAGGGCAGATCTAGGTGGGGGTGGACAAGAATCTCAGAAGTCAAGTAACTGGCTGGGAAAATGCCCAGAAAAGGGAAAAAAAAAATAAGACCATAGAAGGTTACTTTCTTGGTGAACAGATGCATCCTCCTTTCAGTTCTGATGAGGAAGAACAATGCTTACCATCAGGGAAAGACATAGAAGTCAAGGCCTCTGTACCCGAACATCCGAAATAGATATCCAATGGGTTTAGACCATGGAAGAGCACAAAAAGGATTTTGAAAATCAAGTTAAACAGGTGGAGGAAAAACTGGGAAGAGAAATGAGAGAGATGCAAGAAAAGCATGAAAAACGGTCAATACCTTGCTAAAGGAGATGCAAAAAAATGCTGAAGAAAATAACACCTTGAAAAAAAGGCTAACTCAATTGGCAAAAGAGGCTCAAAAAGCCGAAGAGGAGAAGAATGCTTTCAAAAGCAGAATGAGCCAAATGGAAAAAGAGGTTCAAAAGCTCACTGAAGAAAATAGTTCTCTCAAAATTAGAATGGAACAGATGGAATCTAATGACTTTCTGAGAAACCAAGAAATCACCAAACAAAACCTAAAGAATGAAAAAATGGAAGAGAATGTGAAATATCTCATTGGAAAAACAACTGACCTGGAAAACAGATCCAGGAGAGACAATTTAAAAATTATGGGACTACCTGAAAGTCATGATCAAAAAAAGAGCCTAGACATCATCTTCCATGAAATTATCAAGGAAAACTGCCGTGATATTCAACAACCAGAAGGCAAAATAAGGATTGAAAGAATCCATCGATCATTGCCTGAAAGAGATCCAAAAAGAGAAACTCCTAGGAACATTGTGGCCAAATTCCAGAATTTCCAGGTCAAGGAGAAAATATTGCAAGCAGCTAGAAAGAAACAATTCCAGTATTGTGGAAATACAATCAGGATAACTCAAGATCTAGCAGCTTGTACATTAAGGGATCGAAAGGTGTGGAATAGGATATTCCAGAAGTCAAAGGAACTAGGACTCAAACCAAGAATCATCTACCCAGCAAAACTGAGTATAATACTTCAGGGGAAAATATCTTTCAACGAAACAGAGGACTTTCAAGCATTCTTGATGAAAAGACCAGAGCTGAAAAGAAAATGTGACTTTCAAACACAAGAATGAGAAGAAGCATGAAAAAGTAAACAGCAAAGAGAAGTCATTTAAGGGACTTACCAAAGGTGAACTGTTTACATTCCTACATGGAAAGACAATGTTTGTAACTCTTAAAACTTTTCAGTATCTGGGTAGTTGGTGGGAACACACACAGACGTACACAGACATACATGCACACACACACATGTACATGCATACATGCACACACATACACAAATGCACACACACACACAGAGACAGAGAGCACAGAGCGAATTGAATAGGATGGGACCATATCTTAAAAGAAATTAAGGTAAATGGTGAGAGAGAAATGTAGTGGGAGGAAAGAGGGTGAAATGGAATGGGGTAAATTATATCTCATTCAAGAGGCAAGCAGGAGGCTTTTTAGGTGGAGGGAAAAATAGGAGAGCTGAGAAAAAAACAAGAAGTTTACCCTCATCACATTCGACTAAAGGAAGGAATAAAATTCACACTCATTTTGGTGTGAAAACCTATCTTACAATACAGGAAAGTGGGGGAGAAGGAGATAAGCAAGGCGAGGGGGATGATGGAAGGGAGGGCAATGGAAGGAGGGAGCAATTTGAAGTCAACACTTGGGGAGGGACAGGATCAAAAGACAGAATAGAAACAATGGGGGGCAGGATAGGATGGAGGGAAATACAGTTAGTCTTACACAGCACGACTATTATTGAAGTCATTTTCAAAACTACACAGATAGGGCCTATATTGAATTGCCTGCCTTCCCAAAGGGAATGGGTGGGGAGAGAGGGATGGGGAGAATTTGAAACTCAAAGTTTTAGGAACAACTGTTGAGTATTGTTCTTGCTACTAGGAAATAAGAAATACAGTTAATGGGGAATAGAAAGTCATCTGGCCCTACAGGACAAAAGAGAAGATGGGGAGCAGAGAAGGGAGGGATGGTAGAAGAGAGGGCAGATTGGTGATAGGGAAAATTAGAATGTGCGGTGTACTGGGGTGGGGGGAGGGGATAAAAAGGGGAGAAAATTTGGAACCCCAAATTTTGTGAAAATGAATGTAAAAAGTTAAATAAATTTTTTTTATTAAAAAAATTAAAAAATAAAAATAAATAGTATCCATAGTCTCCTGAATTACAGTTATGTATCTCCAACTATCTCTTGAACATCAAAAGTTAGATTACTTTTAGACATCTCTAATTCAGTGTTATTCTCTACTCCTCACTTTCACTTACCCTACAAAGCCAATTGTAATGGCAAGCAAAATAGTATTTTTTGTCTGTTTTTGCTTTATTATAAAGTGACTCTGATTGACTTTTGCCTTTATCAACCAAGAACCTTTACTAAGAGTAAAGAAAAGGAACAAGAGTTTCTTTAACTAGAAACAGCATAAGTATTTACATTGCTAATTATTTTAATGTGATTAAAGATCCTCTCACCAATTAATGTGTCTGGGAAGGTTTGTATGAAGGCCCTTATTTTTTGTTATGAGAAACTTGTTCTCAAGGGTTATGATACCCTCTGGCTCTAAAAAAAAATGTATAAAAACTCCAAGTGTGATGTTTTACTTTGGGGCTTACTGCTGGAAGTGTTTGCTTGACCAGAAGAGACTCTGGGATGCCACTAAGGAGCCCCCTGACTTAGAAAACCCTGATGTTGGTGTTTCCCTCTCTGATAACTATGGTCAGACAGTTGGACCTGTCTGTTGATTTGTGATATCTGTATTGATAATGGTCAGTCATTTGGAAGCCATGTCTGTTGATCTTTGATTTCTCTGTATTTTCTCTAAAGTTCAAGGTGCTGACTTTCCCCTGAACTAGGTGAATTATATATGTGCTTGATTAAAGGAGATTGTTAATCTCTCAAAAGTTGCTTTTCCTATTAGAAAAGCAGATCAAAGAACCTGTGATAGCAGCCCCCCATGTATTTGGGGGTGCTCACTGATACACCAATACATAGCCATATTCCACTATTTCTACTTTATAATATTTATTATATAGGTCCTTTCTACTCATTTCAGTTACTATCTTAGCTCAGGTCCTTATCACTACTTGCAATAGCCTTCTAATTGGTCTCTTAGACCAATGTCTCTCCTTATGCCAGTCCATTCTCCATTCAGCAGCCAAGGTGAATTTTCTAAAATGTAGGTCAGACACTCCTTTACTCATTAAGTTTCAGTGGTTCCCTATAACCTCCAGTATTAAATATGTATTCATCCCTTTGTCATTTAAAGATCTTCATATCCTGGCTGTGTTATAATTATTCTTGCCTGATCTCCCTGGCTCTTTCCACTCCCTCCCCACTCCCCACTGCATTCTAGTCATATAGCAAGTAGTCAGTATAAAGTAATAAAAGCAGGAAGAAAGGTTGCAAAAGGGAAGCTGGACATCATGTAAAAAAGTCCCAAATATCAAAGGAGCGTAAATTGTATCACAGTTTCATAAATTAAATAGCAAGTCACTGGCTCCTTGGCTCCTTTCTACCTCCTTAGTTTGCTTGTTTTCTATTCTGTATTTTCTACAATCCAGCTACACTAGTTATTTACTTTTTCTCAAATATAACGCTATCTCTCCTCTCCATGCCTTTGCATCAATCATTCCCCATGCCTCAAATGCTCGGTTCCCTCCCTCATCTCCACCTCTTAGTTCCCCTGGTTTCCTTTAGACTAAGCTCAAAACCTGCTTCCTGCAGGATTTTCCTAATTCCCTCAGCTTCTAGTATCTGTGCTTCTCAAATTAACTTTGATGTGCTCTGTAGCTATTTTGTACATGCCTAGTTAGTGACATGTTGTCTTCTCCATTAGATCTAAGATCATTGGGGACAGGGAATGTTTTTTTTTCTCTTTTTTTCTCTCTAGAATAAAGTACCTATCATACAGCAAGCATTTAATAAATGCATTTTGACTGATTCATCATATGACTTGGCATTTATAACCAAACCTTGAACCTTTGTCACAGATGAAGTTGCATTTATCCTTAAAAAAATGGAGGCATCACCCTGAATTAGACATAATGTTGTTGCAGTCCATCTGTTGAATAAATATATCTATGCATTTTTACTGTAAAAATAAAAATATAATTTCAAATTTCTGTATACTCAGAACTGGGGCAACACTTTCATATCCATATCTGTTCTGCAACAATAAGTGATTCAGTCTTGAACTATTCATAATTACCACAGAGAGGGCCCTACTTTCTGCTACAAATGAATTGGTAGGCTTTCCTAAAAATGCTACACCCTTCATTACTTATTATGGTTGTTATTATCATTATTTTTTTTAAATGACTTTTGCTGTTTTGGGGTTTTTTAGTAGTAGTCAAGTCACTTTCAAAAAAAAATGTAATGTTGCTAAAATAACAAAAAATGGGAAACAGTCATCTTCAGCAGGAAACAGAAAGTTAAATCAATGGACAGTAGCCGAAGATAACCATTTCTTAGGGCAATTGTAGAAAATAAGAAGCAGGGGGTGGACTGTTGTTTTACTGCCCTTAGATTCATGATATCAATACAAAGATTCTTCCATCATTGGTGTCCCCAAACTCCTAAAAATATCAGCTCTTAGCTTTAAATGGATTTTCTTACTCCAAAAATGGTGCTTTGAGCACTAGAGCATATACCTATATTGATGTACTATTCCCAGTTGGTTTCTCTGTTCTGGACTTCTTCAGTGTGTCCCAGCTCTTAGCACCTTTTCAACTCTGGGTACACAGCAAAGGATTACTTTCAGTTTTGTATATTAAGAAATGATGTCAACTTCAAACCATCTCAACAAAACAAAAATATGTTACAGTTTTCTTCATAGTTAATTTCAGTCAAGACCCATTGTTTTTATGAAAGACATTCACTCTGATAATTTTTTGGGAAAAAAAGCAATTCTTGATGGAGGGATAAAGGAAAACTTAACTTAAGACAGTAACAAAAATAAATATTATTTTAGAAAAAAGATTTTAATTAAATAAAAGCTATTTGGGTGAAAGTTCCAGGGACTTCATTTTCAGAAACAATCTGGATTGGATAATCTCTGAGTTCTCTTCCAATTCTGAAACTCCTTTTCAGGGGAAAGAAACAATGACCTGAGGCTTTGGATGCTCAGCATCTAACCCCTTTTCCTATGCCATAAATGGTTTCAGTTCAGTTTCTCTTGTCTCCTTATCAGCAAGGCAATTAAACAACTTAAATAAGAGATAGTGCCTCCAGAAAGATAAAATATTTTAATCAAAGAATATTAAAGCACTTTGCAGGTCATTTAATCAAGCCCCATATTTTATAGATGAGGGAGCTGTGGGCCAGAGAGCTTGCATTACTTGACCCAGGGCCACATAGATGCTAAGGGCTAAAACCTGGGGTTCTTCAATCTTAGTTCAAAATCTTTTCTTCTATATCATTATTTATTTTTAATTTGAGAGCACACACAAATCAAATGTAAAAGAGAATTAGTATAGATATATACACATTAATACATGTGTATATGCACACATGTACACACACATACATGCATGCATATTCATATTCAAAGCAGATAATGATATAATGTTACCTGTCCCTCAAAAATGATTTTATTGCAAATGTACTTTTTTTACTTGAAGTATTACATGTGATCATCCTATGAGAGTAAGAAAGAGAGAGAGAGAGAGAGAGAGAGATGAGAGAGAGAGACAGAGACAGAGACAGAGACAGAGACAGAGGCAGGGGAGAGGAGCAAGGTCCTCTGAAAATCCTTTTCTAAAGAAGCATCCTATCTAAGACTGAGAAATAAATCTATTAAAATGCAAAATAGAATCTAAAGCAAACCCCAGAGTCTTGTTAAGATCCTTTTTAAGATAAGCCATTCCAGGAAATGTCCATCTATTGAATTCTAGGCAGCCAGAGGCATACTGCTAAATGCTAGAATAGGTAAAGAGAAACAGGTAAATAGCAGTTCCCATGGGAAATATGCCTTGAGCAAGGCTACTCCTTACTCCTTTACATAGCGCCTGGCACACAGTAGGTGCTTAATAAATGCATGTTGGCCATCTGACATTTTAAAGGTGGAGCAATGACTTGTTACTTCTCAGCTAATCATTAATGGCAACCCTATTAATACTTTGGTAAATTAATACTTGGTAAAAAGTAAGATAATGAAGCCACCATGTTCCATTGACTTCAGTATAATAACTGATAACGTAATGTTTTATTGATGCAGTATGTTTATTTTCTCACTTGACTCTTTCCTCAACCCTGACATTTGATCAGATGTTATTTCCCCCATTTGACAGATGAGGAAGCTAATGTATACAGAATTTGTCCCTCATCTTCCAAAATCATTTAGCTCTTGTAAGCTTCAGCTTCCTCATCTGCAAAATAGGAGAGTGAAAAGGAAGACTTTTTCAGAGGTTCTTAATTGCTTTTGTGTCATTGACCCCTCTGAGAATCGAGTCTGTGATTCCTTTTCAGAATAATATTTTTAAATACACAAAATACATAGAATTACAAAGAAGTCAATTGCATTGAAATAAAGATGTATTATTCTTCATATATTGTTTAAAGACCCCCTGAAAGCCATACATGGATCAACTGGAGACCCCTTGCCCTACATACATACCTGTAAGGTGCTGTATACACTTAAAGCACAGCCTCTGAAGGTTCCAGGATGAAGAGAAATTCAAGATTTGTGAAATTATTGAAGCTAAGAAATATAATTTTCAAGAGAAGTAGTGACAGATGATAGCACTGAGTCAGCCTCAAGGCAAATAAGGCTATGACAAGAGCAATTAAGTGTTCTGATAAATACCTCAGAAGTCATTTAAATTGATTCTCTCTCTGTCTCTGTCTGTCTGTCTCTCTGTCTGCTCATCTCTATCTCTCCCCTGCCTCTGTCTCCATCTATCTGTCTCTTTCTGCTGTCTCTACCTCTCATTTCTCTCTTTCCCTCTGTCTCTATCTCTTCTGTCCTTCTATATCTCTCCATCTCTGTCTATCTCTCTTTCTGTCTCTCATTTTCATCTCTATATCTCACACATTCTTTGGATCACTTTTCCTCTATCACTGTCTCTAGGCATCCTTATGCATTTTATTCCTGTTTTCTCCTTTCTCCTCCCTCTTTTCCAGTCCTTTCTCATCTATTTTAATTATCATGATAGACTTGTATCGCATTTTTAAAAATTTTTTTCTTTAGACAAGTCATTGGTTAATATTACTGCATAATGTTTTGTAATTACTATGTCACTACCCTTATTTTTATTTAATCAGGTAAGTTAAATTTATATGTGTGTGAATGTATTTGTGTGTATATGTGTATACATGTGTATTAAACACACACACACACACACACACATATATATATATATATATATAAAATTATTTCTTTCTTTAAAATAAAAAAAAACTGAACTTTCTCATGTGGCAATCATTAATTGATTTTTTTCTTTCTCACTTTCCTTTTCTACTACATGCTAAACAAATTACAGTATAGGCAATTTTCTTCTCAACCTTACCTGGTCCCCTAGATTAGAATTCCTATGCATAGATAATATGATTTTATTTTCATGTTATGAGTATATTTTTATTTTTGAACTTCAAAGACCTTCTCAAAATCATGGTAGAAGTGATTTATTTCTGATAGTGAGGCTACTTAACTTAGTTCTTTAGTATGATTTTGGAAACTCAGGTCTACCTTCAGGATCTCTGTCCTCCAACAAGTCCACAACTAACTTTATCTCACTGTGGCTTATTTGCGTATATATTATCTAGCCAGTTTTACCACAAAAAATATGAAGGTCCACAAAGTCAGAGATAAAGTCAAAGTCATCTCTTCCTTTATCTCTCACACAATTTACATTTGATCAGTGTAACACGGGCATGAAGTAAATAGTAAGGAAGTGTTGAATTTTGCATGAATGACCTTGACACTTTCTCATTCTCTTCTTGGATCATATTCCTAACATAGACATATATGAATTATATTGAAAATTATCCAAAGAGTTTTGTGCATGCTTTTTTTCTACTTCTTGGTGACCATTTGCCTCTGCTTTCTCTACAGAATATTTTGACATTGCAGTAAAGATCCATGTCCAAGAACTTTGGTTAGTAATAAAGAATGAAGTTCATTGTAGTGGAACTTGCTCAAAGAAAAGTGCTATAGAAATGTAGCATCATAATGATGACAATCGTGATGATATTTAGCACCCACAGTGTGTCTGTTGCTATATATGTAGAGCACAGTTAGACAAAGCCTTCCAAATGACTTTCATAATAATAGTTATTTATGGACGCTGTTGGGATATAAATTGTCATATTTCTGAATAGCACGTTACATAATACTGGAATTCAGTGTTGCTAAGGTTAGGATAATAATACATTTCATTTACCGAACTCCTTCGTTCAGTAAACTCAAAGTTCTTTTCATCTGTTATTAATATTGATTGCCTTTCCAGTCTATTTCAATGTCTCTATTTTTGCTCGCTTCATTGGCTTCCTGTATGAATGTGTGTGTATTTATGCATACCCTCTATTTGCAATAATTATGTCCTTGAACAGACAGAAAAAGAGAGGAAAAGAGATTGCCACTGAAGGTCAAGGCTATACAAAATAAAGTGAAAATTTGTTCTATTTCTCAGGTACTCAAGATCAAATTCATGAATTTGCCTGAATTCATTCATTCTACATGGTCATTGTATCAGTTTATTTTGATTAAGTCATACAGCAAGCTGCTTCAATGGAGGATTGAGAATCACAGATACACAAAGTGTTAAAGATGGAGAGGATTTGAGAGAGCATTTTCTCTAGAGATTTCTAACTCAAAATCACATTTGTTGTCTGCTTATAGCTTTCATCTATTTGGACTAATAAAATACAATTATTTGTGTTTCTTAATACAATGTTGTCATCTGTTGAGTCAACTGGATTGTTTTTAATGATAGAAAAACATACGTTGAAGTGTGGTATGGTATTGAGAAGACTCATTCTATGTATAGGTTTCAAATTTAAAATGTATCACATACTTTGAACTACTCAGTTTACAAATGAATAAACTGAATCTCAGAGAGGTCAAATGATTTATTCAAAGTTGTTAAAGTTGATCACTGTTCGAATTGGGATTAGGAATTCAGTTATCCTAATTTCCAATCCAAGTATTGTTGTTTTTTTTCCTACATCAAACTATTTCCATTCTGAAAAAAAAAGAATAGATTAATCAGAGATCAGTTAGTAGCATCACATAAAATGTCAAACCAAGGCATAGACATCTTCTATAACTATGTGGGCAAAGAGAAAGGTAAAGCGTAAAGTGTTGGCCTAATTAAGTAGATAATTTAAACCAAAGTAACTTGTTCCAAGGCATTGAACAAACCTCTCTTGGCTATGATTTCATCAACATTAATATGAGAAATTTGGACCAAGTAATCTTTAATATCCCTTTCTGCCTTGAAACAGTGATTCCACAATTATTGTAGGGGTAGATACAGTATGGGATGTTGATGTAAATGGTAAAATGTATTTATTTTCTTGTCTTTCATTGATTATGAAGTCACAGAATATAATATTGATTTATTCTAAGACGTCTTACTTTGGTATTAAAAACTATAGAGGACTACCAATAAGTTTCATGAAAGAATTCCTAAATTGAAGGTTGATTGAACCTTACATGGATTGCTAGGGAAATTATAGAATTACCTCTGTAAAACTGGTCTAAAGGCAAAGCTATCATAATTTAATTATTTCTCTTTTCCCCTTTAAGTTCAGGTGCCCTATGCTAATATAAATAAATACATAAATAGACATATGTGTTTATGCATACATACATACATATATAACATATATGTATACAAACAGAGAAATGAAGATATATACACACAAACTGCATGCTTCATATATGTATGTCTGTTTATATATAGTGTGTATAACATGTTAATGTCTGTGCTGTGCTAATATAATGCTATGAATCATAACTATTGTTCAGAAAAAAAAGACAAAAATAGATTACCTATCAATGTTTGAGAAATGTCCTAAGGGGGCCTTCATTGTCTTTGGTGAGGTAGAATTCTCATGTGAGTTCAGAATCAGTGTTATCTCACAGGCCAGATTAGAAGTGTAACATGCTGGTGTTCATTGGTAAAATGTTCCACACCTCTAAGACAACCTATTGTCCACTAGAAATAAACTTAATTCTAAGATGTTACAAAATGACTTACCTTTCAGAAACACTTGCAGTAGCAGAGTATCAAAGGGAAGACATAATAAACAAAATGAGCCTGTGTGATAAAGATAAGTACAGTGTCAGGACCTGGAAAGCACCACAGGGATTCCAAAACCCTGAACAACTTCCTGAATAGAATTTCAAACATCAGTTGCATAAGAAAAGCAGCATGAATCTCAGTCTCCTAGGGCTTAAATATGTGAGGGGTACTCATCTAGGATTCTCCTGGTGGATAACCTGGAAGTTCAAGAAAACATGATGTTCTAACAATCCCTCCAGGGAGAGGAAGCCAAATTTAAATAAACAGTCATATATCAAAGTAAGGAACATAGAAGAAAAAATCAAAGTGTAATTTCTTAAGTCCTTATTCATGGATATGTTTTAGCTAAATAGCTATCTGGATTAAAGAATGATTCAGAAAGTGTTGTTTTTTTTTTCCCTTTAAAAGCTTTATAGAAGGATAGGATATAAGGAGGCACTATCTTGGGAAATAAGGTATTTAGGTCCCAACACATCAGATTGTGGCTGCCATTTTGGAATTGGATCTTCAAAATAGCCAGTCACCATGGCTACAGGATGGAAGTCATCTTATTTTACTTTCAGGTCCTCAAACAATAATTCAAGAATATTTGTTTTTATATATGCCTTAGAAAATGAAACACTAAATTTTTAATATTGACCATTGAAGCTTATTTAATATCAAGATAAATAAATATATCATTTGGGACCATGAGGCTTCTTATGAAATTCTGTCATCTCCACACAATTCATGGTAGGCTCAATATCTTTTCCTACTCTCAAAGCCAAATCTCAAATACTTGTCTAAATGTGAAGCTTCATTGTATTTCAAAAGAGAATAATTCATTTTAATTAATTTTGAAGAAAGAAATCAGTTCCCACTCTGAGAAGAGGGGAGTTGTCCTATATTCTTAGGGGTGAGATGAAGTTAGTCAGTAACGAGAACAGTTACAGACATCATCAGTACTGAAAACATGTGGTTACTAAGGAAACTTCCTTCTAGAGTCTCAGAGTATTTCAACTGCCTCGTCCTATATTTTTTTTCTCCCCTCCAATCCATTTTCTATTTCACCAGCCACATGATTTTTCCTAAAGTTCGTATCATATCCCCTGATCAATAAACTATAGCAATTCCATATTACCTCTTGGATCAAATATAAGCTTCTTTGTTTCACATTTAAAGTTCTTCTTAAAATGATTCTTTTTTATGTGGTGCAGTGGATGATGCACTCAGCCTGAAGCCAGGAAGATTTGATTTTAAATCAGAACATTTACTAGCTCTGTGACTCTGGACAAATCATTTACCCAATGTTTGCCTCGGCTGTAAAATGGTATAATAATAGCACCTATCTCCCAGGTTTGTTGTGAGGAGAAAATGAGATAGTAGTTATAAAGGAATTAGAACACTGCAGGTACTTAAGAAATGCTGGTTTCTTCTCTTTTTTCCTTTTCAACACTCTCATAGAACTTTACTGGCCTTCTTATGGTTCTTTTTATATGATAGTTCTTCCCTGATCTCTGTGTCTTTTCACTAGCTATCCCTCATGACTGGAAGGTACACCCTCCTCATCACTATGCTTTGGAATCCCTGGTGCCTTTCAAGATTTTGCTTTCTACAAGAAGTCTTTACTGATTTGCTGTCCTTACCCAGCTGCTAATGATCTTGTTTCCTTGTACTCATATTGTGTATATTCAGGCTATATGTGTAAAATGCACAGTGACTGGCATATAGGAGGTGCTATATAAATGTTATCTATCATCATCATCATCACCATTAATAATATTAATTATTAGCTATGTCATTACTCACATTAGAATGTAAGCTCTTGGAGGGTAGCGACTTGCACTTTTTTTTCAATCTTTCATACCTATTATGTAGTAGACACTTTATAAATGCTGATTGATTGATTGATTGGTGACTGCCAATCCCCAGTCAGCTTTGTCCTGAGCTTTGTCAGCAGTAACTGACAATGGATGGCTGTTAGTACAGGAGCAGAGAAAGAAAGGAGACATAGTTCTTTAGATAAGACATTTCTCTGACAAGGGCCCATAGATTGTCTCTGAAACACAGTATTCAATTGGATATATTCATCACTAAAGTGATATTTATTTGTAACCATAGATTCACTCCTCAATATGCATAGGAGGGAGAAAGACCTAAGGAAGCATTGTTATGAATACATATCTCATAGACTCAGAGAATATTAGAACTGGAAGACAGCTTAGAGGTCATCTTCCCTCATCATATCATTTTTCAGATGATGTATATGGATCATGTCATAGTTTTAAAAACAAAATAAAAAACCAAAAACACCACATTCTATCACTAATGTATAAAAACTTAATGTTAACTGGGAAATCTTTGGGCCTACCTATACCTGCATACAATGACTCTCATTTTACCCTGAAATTTCTAAAACACTATTAAGTATATTTCTACCCTTCCGGCCACTGCGATTATCTTGGTGTAGTCTATAATCTCATTTTTTGACTGCCATGTTCTTTGATTCATTGAGATCCATCCAGTATGTGAGAGTATGGTTCACATGTATTTTATGCACAAAATTCTTCATTACTATAGCACCCTTCTCCGAGTCTCTCCTAGACTTGTACGGTATATTTTTTAATCTAGATCTAAAAACTGGATTATAATTTAGAGATTAGAATGTCTATATTTCATTTTATTAGATTTGAGCCACTATTTTAGCCTGTTAAGATAATTTTGGATTACAATCCTAACATCATAAAGTCTTAAATATCCCTGATTTTTTTAATCATCTGATAATCATTTTATCTATGTTCAGATTAAAATCATTAATAAAAAATATTGAACATTGCAAGGTAAAAAGAGATCCCTAAGATTTTCCATTTAAACCTTCCCTACTGGTTCACATGGATCCAGGAAGAACTATTCTTTACTTCCAGTCATTCAACTGGGTCCCCAAGCCACCTAAATTTTCTACCTTGTCCACAAAGTTATTTATGAGAGATTTTGGCCTGAATAAGAGGTTTGGAAACACAAAGTATATGGATCATTCACTAGCAATCATTTAAAATAAAATGTGAAAAGCACATTATAATGTACTGAAAAAATTTGAATATGTAATTCTGGAGTCATTGCCCATGTTTTTTCATACACACACACACATGCACACACACACACGCACCACAAACTAATGAACTGGAAAAGTTCCACAATATTGAAAACAGGCAAAAATAATTCTAATTTAAAAAATGAGGGAGGAAGAAAGCAGTTCTATCAAGCTATAGGT
Source organism: Bettongia penicillata ogilbyi (assembly GCA_023548195.1). Classification (NCBI taxonomy): domain Eukaryota; kingdom Metazoa; phylum Chordata; class Mammalia; order Diprotodontia; family Potoroidae; genus Bettongia; species Bettongia penicillata. The sequence goes on along the minus strand of JAJHZJ010000048.1, from coordinate 1,622,053 downwards.
TGGTAAGTTTGATATCAATTCATACCAAAACTTTAACATAGAATTAGAGTTATGGCTGGTAAGCATTTAGAAAGAGAGACAATGTGCATTTCAAGCCATAATAGGGTTATCAATGAAAATGGATGTCTAACTAAAGTGCTTTATTTTTTAATGTATGAGGCTTCTCAAGAAATAGATCAAGCCAAAGATTACTATTTTAGGAGAGAAAACAAACAAACAAAAAAAGATCAGTCAGTCCAGTCAACAATCATTTATTAAGAAGTGCTTTCTGGGTACCAAACACTATGTTATGTTCTTGAGATAAAAAGAAAGGTAAAATCTAAGCCAAACCAAACCAAACAATAACGATGAGAATGTGCCTTTGAGGAGTTTACATCCTAAGGGAGGAAAACAACATCTAAATAATTAGATACATAAAATACACACACACAAACACATATAAAATACATAGAAAGTAATGTAGAAGTGGAAACACTAGTAATTGGCACAAATGTGACCAATTTTCTGAAGAGGGACTTCTGAATATTAAAGGAAGTCAAGAGAAGCATGAAGTGGATGCGAGCAGGCAGAGGGCATGGAGAGAAGTACAAAAATATGGAAATAGGAGAGGAAATGTGCTGTTTGAGGAATTGCAAGTAATTCAGCATAGCTGGGTTGTAGCATTCATGTAGGGGTGAGAGGGGAAGATAATTAGAAAGTTAGGAAAGAGTCAAGTTATAAAAATCTTTAAATGCCAGAGGAATTTATACTTGATCCTAGAAGTAATAGAAAGCTACTAGAGTTCATAAGGAGGATGTGGTCAGACTGACACTAACATATATAGATACATACACATATACATACATGTGTATGTATATATACATACACACATATACATACATACATACACACATGCATATATATATATATATAAAATATACATTACCTTGGGATAGTCAATAAAGAACAGATGTGTGAAGAGGAAAATGCTCATGGTGAGAATGAAATACTGACTTGAGATAATAAGGCACAGGAAAAGTTAAAATTATTTAAAAAAAAACACTATCATCAGATAAAGGAATTCCAGAATTTGTGAACAAAAAAATTAAGTGCTTTTGGTTGATGGTAAGATCAGTGGTTTGGACATGTCTGTGTGTACCTAAGGTAGAGTAGAAGGGATAGATTATGGAAATCATGTAGATTGAAGACCTGAGAAATTAAGGTATTTGAAGGAGTATCAACGCGATAAAAGTTCTAGGAAGAGGAAAGAGGATTGGGAAGAGAGACTGTCAAGCACTGAACTCTGTGTAAAGACATAGAATGTTCTAAGGATCTAAACATAACAGCAAGATCTGTCCTGGGTGGTAAATCTGTATAGTGTGAACCTCAAAGGAAGAGTTCGAGAGTAGTATTTAATAGGTGTTATTTTCTCTCTGGCAGCTAGGGTGCTATTTCTTGTTTGACTTTCATTTTTTTGACATAACATAGGACACACACACACACACACACACACACACACACACACACACACACACACACTTTTTGTTTTCCTTATCAATCATTACCAGCTCAACTTCTTCTGGGCTTTAATATACCTGCCATTGTTTCTCACTTGAGCATGCTGTTTTTTTGATTCCTCCTATTTGTAGCATTACCCTCCTTAATTTCTGTATCCTTAATATGTTTTAAAAATTTAAGTTGTCTAATGGATTCCATGGTATTTGTTAGATATTCTTCAGATATCCTCTCATTCATCATGGAAATTATTTGTATTGACACTGCCAGAATTTCATTCCTGAAATACTCAAACTCTTCAGTGATTTCCCTTTTAGGATTTTAGGCAATGTGATCCAACCCTTTTGTTTTTTTTTTTTTTTCTCTCCCCCCACTCTCAAGTTCCTTAGAGTTTCTTCTCCCACAACATAGGAGGGACATCGGATTATGTGTATATATCTCAACCGTTTTGTTCATTACTCTCCTTCATACACCTATACTATAATCCTTCTTGACATCTCTTATACTTAAACTCCATCTCTTGCTTTTCCACTGGATGTCCTCAATTCTGGGAATGTTCTATCTCCTCATCTCTGACTCTTAAAATCTCTTCTTTCGTTCAAAAATTTGCTCAAGTGAGGCCTTCTAGATGGAGCCCCCCGGCACAGAGGAGAATGTGTAGAATTTGGAGTTAGGAAGATCTAAATTCAGTAAGTGTCTCAAATACTTACTAGGTTGTTAGGTGATCCTAGGAAAGTTACTAAATCTCTGCCTCAGTTTCCTCATGTATAAAGTCTAGATAATAGTACCTGCTTCTCAGGGTTGTTGAGGATAAAATAAGTTAATATTTATAGAGTACTTAAGCATTGTATAATGAATAGTTATTACTGTAAAATACTTATGAACTTATTAATGTTGTTCAGCTTTTCCCTCCTTCTCCCTTATAGCCTCCAAGATGTAGTCATTTTCTTCCAGTGTCCTGATTATTTCCATTTTGACACCAAGTTCCTCTTTACTGGTTTGAATTATTCCTGAAAAAGCTGCTAGACTTATCGCTACCTCATGTTTTCAAAAGAAAGTTATTATTAAGGAAAAATTACAAATTTATCAGCTTTTCTGCTTTTTGTCTGAGAGAAATTCAGCAAATATTTATATACTTTAAATCCTACTTTAAATTCCTCTGCCCCATGTTTATAATCTGCTTCTCTAACTCATCATACATTAGTTCCTTGAAACTTCTTTTTATATTCTCCCACTACAATAATCATTTTGGGATTTTTTTTGCCTCCTTTGATTATTATCCAGATATTTTGAACCAGGATTGCCCCCTTTAATTCATGCATTTCCACATAAATATATCATCTTAATATGAAACGCTTTTATACTAGTCCATTTTGTCTTATCTGCACCTTCTGAATAATCTGAATAACTTTTTAATAATCATATTCCAGGTAGAAATAGTATAATATCAAGCCTCAATTATAATTATGAGGGTAAGTTTACCTTTTTGCATTGAGTTTGAGTTAATTTTGGTTTGCACTCACACATTTGTGTAATGAAATATGAAAAAATGAATTTTATTACTGCTACTCCTTCTGAAGAGGACAATCTTTATTTTATATCACATCGGATACTGCGTTATCTGGTTTGGCACAAACGTATGCATAGGTTTCTTTAATCTCTTCCATTTTTAAAACTGTCTTGATCAGATCTGAAACTCTGCAGGCCAGCACATGTTTACCTGATCTTGATCAACGTACTCCATTCCTGGACAAGATGTTTTCATTCCTATATCTTGATCATTGATAGAGAAATACAAATTCCTTTTTAAGAAAATGTGTTCTTAACCAGCTGTGCACATCCTAAATCATCTCAGCTGAATTACCTGTCTTCAATTGGCAGCAGTAGCAAAACAATCTCTACACATTTTAGTTCCTTGACTAGATACCTTCAAATACCCTCAAAATACCTAGCAGTGTTTTCATCATTACTTTCTACAGTATCACTGTCTCTACATTAGTTTTCTGTTCAGGTTGATAGTGGTTGGTATATTTGAAAAAAAAAATCCCTTCATCTCTAATTTGATGCAAACTTCAAAAAGACAGTACACCTGCCAAATGCTCATGTCAGGTCAATACATGTCCACCTTAGCACCTATTAGCACAGCTATCACCTACCAAGACTCATTTCTTATTCTCCTGACCAGTATTAGGCAGTTCCTTCCTAGGCTACTTCCCTAAAATCTTCATAATCATTTCATGTAGAAAAAAGAAATTGATCCCTCCTCAAAAAATCCAACTCTACCCTCTAATGGAAGAAACTCAAATTTCCAGGTAGCCCTTTGAAAGAAGTAGTTAAGTAGAACTGCAGATATAATACTGAACCTGGACCCAGGAAGATGTGAGTTCCAATTCTAATACAGATGATTATTAGCTATATGATACTGGGATATATGCGATTTTCAAAGAGAACTAGCACCTCTGGTATGAGGGATTGCTGAGCCCTTTTGAGGACTGCTCATCCACTTTTGGTGTCCACCAGGCACTCAGCTCTCTCCTTCTCCAAGAACCTGCAGCATGTGCAGCAGTCAAAAAATCCCATCTCAGATGGTTTATTCCAGGTTGAGGGTAATTAATAGGCCTCAAGGTGACTTAGGGGATGTCTACCTCAAACATGTGAAGACTGTCCCCTGTGGAATGGATGGATGAGAACAATTTATTACAATGGTCAAGAGAACAGCTGAAGCAAACGCTGTGGAAAGCTTAGAGCTTGGTAAGACATGGAAAACACCAATGTCATCCAATGTATCCTGGGCCATCACCAGTCATCTTTACTTTTGTCTTGTCACTAGATATTGATGACTCTGGAAGAAAGAGTCAGGCTGACAATTTTGTGTACCTCTGTCTCACTTAAATCCATCTGATGCAAGAGTCAAGACATCACCCTATAATGTGCTCTTCAAAACTGAAGTACAAACATCTATATAATCCTAAGCAAACTAGTGAGCCTCTTCATGCTGTAATTTCCTCACCTGCAAACTGACAATGACTTCTAAGATCCTTTAAAACTCTAATTCTACCATCCTTTAAAGGTAAATGGTCCTTCTTTCTTGACTTCTCTGTTCTACAATATTCTTCCATTCCTCTAACTTTCCCTGACACTAGTTAGAATTCCTTCTGTCACTCTTCTTTCTTTTCTTCTTTTTTTAAGGTTTTATCTAATTATATAAGGGGCATTTCCATCCTCTTTCTAAAAAATCTGAAGACTAAGGATTAATGAGAAAGAAAAATCTTCATTTTGCACATCCAACTGTCATTTGGGACTGGAAAAAACAGAAATATAGCCACTGAAACCTTAGTGTGAATGTGTTAAATCATGGTGAGCTCTCTTCCAAGCTATTTGCATTTTATATGAAATTGAAACTTTGCTACCTATGAAAGGAATTTCGGAAGCTAACCAGAGGATTATGTGGTCATATCATATTTCCCCCCTCCACCCAGCACAGTTGTGGAACCCTGCAATCATACACATCAATAAATCATCTACTTTACCTTTGTGTGAGTCCCTACTCAATTCCAGGGGCCAGAATGTGCACTGTCTTCAAAAGGAGGGAGAATTGTATTAACCATCCATACCTCTATAAGTGTCTCAGAGTAGTGATTTAGTTATCTGTTATATTTCAGGAATCCAATCCAATAAAGTATAAAAATACATTTAAAGATAAAATTATTCTTAGAAATAACACCACATTCCTAACTGGAGAAATCGATTTTTTTTTTTAGAGAAACTGTGGCCTACAGATCTTAATCATAGGATTTTAGAGCTTAAAGAGATTTTAGAGCTTGAAGGTATCTTAGAGAATAGCCAGCACACGTCTCTGATGTTATAAATGACATAAGTGAGTCTTTGAGAAAGAAAATTACTTTTCCAAAGCCATTCTGTCAGCATGTAATAGAGCTAAGATTAAACTACTACTTTACATTTTTCTTTTATTATCAGTTCTCTGATTTCTCTGGGAAGAGAAGAGAAGCTGTCCACTTTTTCTTGTTACTTTAATTGTTCTAATTAATAAAAATGTTTTATTCCCTCCTATTCCCTGTACCAGTAAGAAAGAAAAAAAATGTTTTAACAAATATATAATGAGGTAAATCAAATTTCCATTTTGCTTATCTCCAAAAATGTGATTCATTCTGTGTATTTCTTTACCTCTCCATCGGGAGGAGGGTAGCGTTCTTTATAACTGAACCTCCTGAATTATGATTGAACATCATATAAGAGTTCTTAAGTCCTTCAAAGTAGGTTGTTTTCGACAGTGCCATTATAATATAAATTTGTTTTACTGGTTCTGCTGACTTCATTCCTTCAGATTTCAGTCTAACTCTAGCCTCGGAGACTTATTAGCAGTGCGATCCTAGGGAGTTCATTTAACTTCTGACAGTTTCTTGAACTCTAAATTGAAGATAATAATAGCACCTACCTTCTAGGGTTGTTGTGAAGATAAAATGAGTTAATATTTACAAAGCAATTTATAAGCCTTAAAGTGATATTTAAATATTATTCTTATTATTTTTATTCCATTATATTATACTTCTTTTGTTACTTCTTACAACACAGAAGTGTCCCATTATAACCATAAATGATGATTTGTTTAACTATTTCCCATTTGATTCTACCCTATCCCCCACTTAATTTCCAATTCTTTGTCACTACAAATGGAGTTTCTCTAAATATCTTGCATGGGAGACTGCTTTTTCCTTTTTCTTTGAACTCTTGGGGTATAGGTCTCTACTTTGTTCTAATGCCCTGGCTGTAACAGACAACAGCTGCCCCACTCTGTAGCCTTGTGTGAGAAAGCACCTCTAGAATATATTTTCTATCTTCAGTAGAGTGTGCTAGATGTAGCTAGCACACAGGTGGCAGTAGAGTACTAAGCTGAGAACACAGATGACTAAACCAGCAATGACTGCCTGGTGTCAGTTTGTACTAGCCCTGGACTCTCAAGAAGCAACTCCAGCAAGCAGAATCAGACAGAGAGGAGAGCGTGGCTGCTGGGATTCCAAAGAGACTTCTGATTATTGATCCCTAAAGTTTCAATTATTTCACAAATACACACAATCAGAAGCATGCTATTGCTATGTGAATCATGTAAACTTGGGGGGGGAATTTTCAGAAGAAACATTACAAAGGTTTGATTAAGAGGGGACCCAAACTTAATTATGGAAATATTTGCACTAAATCTATTCTTTCTGAGATACTTTTTTTAGTAGTGATCAATCAGATGATGTTTTCTAAGCACCATTTACATAAACTTGGTAAGCACCTACTAAAGGTAAGGCATGATACTGGGCTCTAAAGATGAAAAATAAGAAAACACCAAGTATCTGCCCTGGAAAACTTATAGTCTTACCTAGACTTACCTAGAGAGGGGATAACATACACACAGATAAGTGTGATGAGTGAGAATTTGATGGTACAAAGGAGAAATCCAGACAAATGTTCTAGAATTATGAAGAGTAAGACTTCATTAGCCCAAAAAAATGGTGAGGTGAGAGAGGCCTGTATTAAGCCTTGGAGAAAGAAAAGGCAGAGAGGAGGAGAGAGAGCATTACAAATAGGAAAATAGTCTGAAAAAATGCATGAAAATAGGAGACAATAGGTTGTGGCTAGGGAACAGAATAGAACCTAAATCATATGAAACAGAGTGCATGAAGGAATGAAGTAAAATGAAATGTAAATAAAATAAAGTAAAAAAAAAATTTAAAAAACAAAATAAAATTAAACAGTGATAATCGTACAACACAAGCTCCTCAAGGATAAGGCCTATTTTATTTTTTCATGGAATCTAGAACAAAGTCTTGCTTATAAAAGCCCTGTAATAACTGTTTGTGTTGAAATAGGATCCCAGTGGTTTCTAACTCTGTGCTATGCATCATAGGGAATGCAAGAAAAATATACTTCCCATATTCTTTATTCACAGGAAACATATAATTTACCTGGAAAACCATGAAACATGCAGAAAACATGATTGGTGTACAAGTAGGAGCTAACCTTTTTGATAATGGAGTCAATAAGAAGTTTGAGGGAAAAAAAAAGGATTGGAAGCATAAGAAACTTTGTGAAGGAGCTGAAACTCAAGGTGGGAGTGACTTTGGCCTTGAAAGTTCTATGTGATTTAGTAAAGGAGAATAGGAAATGAGGGCATTCAGAATGGAAAGAAATATAAATACATCACTTATAAACAAATGAAATAACACTTTGGGTATAAGGGGAACACTTTGTCAAGATCCTACCTCCCTTAGAGTCTGTGCTATGCAAATTTTACCTTAATTATTCAGGGTCTTATATTGTTTCCTTATATTGTTCATACCAGTTTGGAGCTATGGAGGAGTAAGGAATGTTTTCTCATTCTTTTTCATGATAAAATATGTTGTGTCCCTCTCATTCCAAAGAAGGAATGCTGTATAGTAGAAATAGCATTAAACTGAAACAAACCAAAACTTTGCTTCCTAGTCCAGTTACCAGCTTTTTGAGCTAACTGCTCTGAACCTCCATTTCCTTATCTCAAAAATAAAAGCTAGTATTTATATAGCACTTTAAGATTTACAAGGCACTTTGCATAAAGGATATGTAAATGGGGATAATACTTCTTATACAACCTACCTACTTCGCAGAATTTTGTTGGGAGGATCAAATTAGATAATATATGAAATTCATTTTGTGGTCATAAAGTTCTATATATACATGAAAAGCTAGTACCATCTTAGGTCTGTCCTCTATTTGCTCCAAGAAAGCTTCCCTGACAGCTCTAAATCATTGTAAGCCTTCCTTCCACTGGTGATTTCTCCTTCCCCCACATTTATTTAGCATTTATTATCTATATCCCTTCCATGCAGTTAAATCACACATAGTCTTTATACCTTTAATTGCCTTTTCATGTGTAATTATCTTGTTTTCCAACTTAGACAGTAAGCTCCCTAACAGCATTGTCCCTTCTTTTTATCTCCTGTCATAACTAGCTCTTAGTATATACTCACTAAAAATTGATAATCGATTGATTAAAAACCCCAGTCAACTAAAAAGGTATTTTTGCTATTATTAATACAGTGACTTGATCTCAGCCTCATACTTTGGAAAATGGAAAATGCACTTTTCAATATCACCTTAATTTATCTCAAAGGCAAAGGGATTTTGACTGCTTCTATCAGATTACTGGAAATTCTCACTAGAATTTTTTTCTTAAGCATTATCTTATAATTTGCCCAAGTTTTGTAGGTTGTGTTTCTAACATTACCCTTACAGATTCCGTACTGAAAACTGTCCGTATGATTACAATACACTTCCATGTAGGCAAACATTGAATAGTTGTAATTATGAATGCTAGGCTGAAAAAGAGATAAGGAATTACTTCCTTCTTTGGTTAGAGAGGTAGGGGTAGAGTCTATAGATCTGGAAAGTTTAAAACACTCAAGGGTAGACAGTATATAGTTTGGCTTGTTTAAGTGATTTTTGTCAATATGGAGGGCTTATGGAGGAGACAAATGATGTGACATTTAGGGGTCAGGAGGATAGGTGGTAATGAAAAATGAAACATGTTAATGAAATTTATCTTAATTGTGGGCAGCTAGGTAGTGCAATGGATGGTGTGCTGAGCTTGTCTTCCTGAATTTAAATCTAATTTCAGATGCTTACTCGTTACGTGACCCCTTGTCAAGCCACTTAACCTTCTTGGTCTCAGTTTACCATTTCAGAAGGAAATAGCCAACCACTATAGTAGACTTGTCAAGAAAACCCCACAGAGGGCCACAAAGTGTTAGGAGTAAAAAACGACAAAACAATGATATCTTAAACAAAAAGTAAAAAATCTTTTCCCTAATATTGGAAGTCTCCCCAGCTAGGTAAGAGTTGACATAGGGAGTGAGGCAATAGGAATCTTTCAGGAGAAAATTCAGGTAAAGAAGTTTATAGAAGGGAAAAAATCAAACTTGCCTTTTGAGATATGGCAAAGAAAAGGGATAACGGAGAGCAACATTGCTGAAGAAGACTGCTTATCTAAGTTGTTGAAAGAGTAGGATAGGACAACTTCATTGCATAGGAAGCAAGTTGACTGGATGTAAGAGAACTGAAAGTGCTTCCCAGTACTTCCGCCAAAACCAATAAACCACCGGCAATGCACTTAGTTGCAAACTGTGATGCTCTTTCTCACAACTCAGGCAAAATCACCCATCTGCTTCTGCTTTGTATGTTGGCTTCATTTCAGATCTCCTACAGGAGTGCTAAATTGCTGGGAGTTTCCTGTCATGCCTGGCTTTAAATATTAACCTTCAGGCTATTGGATTTCCTAAATTAAGTGTAATAAAAATACACAGAGCCTAAACATGACTGAACACATTGAGAGGTATGTAAAGCCCTAGCCCACTTATCCTTTATATCATCAACTCTGTAAAATAGATTTTATTTGATGCTTCACTTTGATTACCTTATCTTTGCACTTACTTCTACTGATCAGGGGAGAGAGAGTTAAAAGGTCTCCTGGTCCTACTGTCTGACCCTAAGTCCAACTCTGTCACTAATTGACCAATGGTTTTCCATTATGTGGAACAGCATATGTGACGTCTTGATGGCACAATTAAGCTTCTTGACATCACCTCTCAATGTGAACAGTGTCTTCAGTGACAAGGTGGGGAAGCTTCCAGTAAATCCATTTGAATGTTCTTGTGTAGATTTTGAAAGTACCATAAGGTGAAAGAGGGGGTGGGAATTGCTTGCTATCAAATGTCTGCCTTTGGCTCCTGAGCATGCCAAGCTCTGTCACCTAGTGTTAATTTTTAGAGGCAAAAAGAGTGGAGAACAGAGTGATTTTTGCTAAAGTGAAAGAACATGAAAAGAGTCTAACTAGAGATAAAACGGATGGGAGAACATGGGAGACTCAGGAAAACAACAACATGAATTTATCCTGGCCCAGGTCCCAGAAGTTTTTAATCTCTCTCCTCTATTCCTTTGAGACTCATTATATTCACATCTACTCTCCAATCAAAATCCTATTAGCTGTGGACTATAGACCTCTAGGTTACTCCTCTTCTGTGAGGATACCTGCCTTACAATCTTTTCTTTCCTCCCCAACTCCTATTCCCATACTAGGAAACATCAACATACATATTGATTCTCCCTCAAATACCCTAACCACTTAGTTCTTAACTTACCTCCCATGAGCTACTCCTCTACCCAACTTCAGTCACACACAAAGATGGTCATACCCTTGAACTTACCATCATTCAAAAAGGTATCATCTGTATACTCAGTAATTCAGAATTTCCCTTATCCATCTATAATCTATTGGCTTTTCATTTTTCCTTCTGCCCTCCTCTACATAATTCTACTCTTCATGACCTCTAATCCATTGATCCTTCAATTCTCTCCATGGTCATCTCCTCTGCATTAACAACTCTCTCCTCTTTTCTCCATCTTGATACCCCGGTGAGCCAATTCAAGTCTAATTCACCTCTACTCTATCTTCCTCTCTTAAATCCCTGGCCTTATTATGTCACCAGTTAATATCCTGCCAAGCTTCAATCTTGGAACATTCCTACCATTCATTTTCTTTAATTTTTAATTTAATTTTAAAATTTCATTTTCAGCTGAATGAAGGTACAGAAAATCACACAACCATTCTGACTGTGTCCACTGCAAATTCATACACATAACTTCAACTGGGCCCTCGCTGCTGATAGGCAATGCTACTATACCTGTCTTATTAATTCACTATCCAACTTTCCACATTCCACAGTGGTTCTTCCAAATATTTCCATCCCTCTTCAAACTTCTCATGGCTCCCTCTCCCCCATTCTCTCAGCTGAAAACTTTACCTCATATTTGAGAGGAAAAAAATGTGACCATTCACTCTGAACTTTTCTTTTCTTCCTTATCTCCTATCACTGGGATGCCTTCTGCCATTTTCTCTTTTGCCCCTGTCTCACATAATGAACTGGTCTTACTCCTTACCAAGGATATCCTCTCTACTTGTTCAAATGATCCTATTCCATTCTAACTCCTCTAACAGAATGCTCCAACAATCATTCTTACTCTACTTATTTTCCATCTCCCCCTGCTTACTGACCCATTTCTTATTGCCTACAAATATTTTCATGCATCCTCTATGCTGAAAAAAAAAATGTCTTCATTCGATCATTCCATCTTTGCTAACTATTATGTTCTTTCTCTTCTTCCCTTTATAGGTAAATTCCATGGAAAGGTCATCTGTAAGGGCTGTCTCTACTTTCCTTCCTCTCATTCTTCTTAACTCCTTACAATCTGGTTTTGAAATTGTTCTCTCCAAAGTTATTAATGATATTTTAGTTGCCAAATGCAACGACCTTTTCTCTATCTTCAGGCCCCTTGACCTCTCTGAAGCCTTTGACTCTGATGATCACTCATTCCTCCTTGATATCTTCTCTCTAGGTTGTAGGATACCACAGTCTCCTGGTTTTCCTCCTATCTGACCATGCCTTCTCTGTCTCTTTTGCTGGATCCACTTCCAGGACATCCTCTCTAAGTATACCTGTCCTCAGGGTTCTTTTCTGGTCCTTCTTCCGTTGTCTTTTATATTATTTCACTTGGTGGTCTCATCAGGTCCTATGAGTATATTTGCCATCTCTTTACTGACTCTCAAATCTAGCTATCCTGCCCCAAGTTCTCTGATGACCTTCAGTTTTTCATCTCCAATGACATTTCAGACATCTCAGACATCTAGTAGAAATCTTAAACTGAATGTGTCCAAAAGAGAACTCATTCTCTTTCCCCATAAATCTTCCCCTTTTCTAAACTCTATTGCTTTATAAGGCTAAACTATTGTCCTTCAGGCTCACAGTATTCATCATGTATTCCTCTCTCTCTCACCCTACCACCATCCAAGCTGTTGATAAGACCTTTCAATTTCACCTTTGCAATATTTCTCCAATATGCCTTCTTCTCTCCTCTGACACTGCCAGTAACCTACTACAGGCCTTCATTATATCATGCCTGAATTATTGCAATAGTAATAACCTCATGTTCTACAGGAAGCCTTCTCAAAGTCAAAGGACTCATGATGAAACATGCTATGCACCTTCAGAGAAAGATATTATTTGAATACAGACTGAATACTGTCTTCCTGTTTTTCCTTCCTTCTTTCTTTCTTCTTTGTTCAAGTTTTCTCATACAAAATGACTAGTATGGAAATGTTTTACATTTTTACACATTTATAACCTATATTAGCTTACCTGACACTTAGGGAGGGGAGAGGGGAAAAAGGGAAGGTAAGAATTTGGATGTCCAAACTTAAAATAAAAACTGTTAAGAATTGTTTTATATGAAACTGGGGAAAATAAAACTGCAACATTAAATATAGCCTTACTAAAATTGTTCAAATAAAGCATTTGAATTTGAGACATAAATAAAATTATGTCAATATTTTTTTAAATGTTCATTGATTAATTGACACAAAGAGATAGGAACAGAGATAGAGAGACAGACAGTGACAACAAGTGGACACTTAGAGTGAGGTGACAGATCTTGTAATTGCATTTTGCTCTCTGTTAAAGATAATAATAGACATTTTAGGAAAAAGAAATTGACCAGCAGGTACAATAGTGGAAAGAATTGAGAAAGCTAATTCAAAAAAAAGAGGAAGACAAATAAAAAGGTAAAAAAAATAAGAATTTCCTTTAGAAAATTTTTTTTCAGAAAAAAAGAAATTAATAATCACTTCCATCTTAGATCTCAGTTTCTCTTTCCTTCTTCTTGCTTTTGAGTTCTTCAACAGAAATTAGCAAAGGGATTATAGTGAAGAAAAATAATGGAGAAATATTAACATTTTAATTGTTCCTGAAATATTTTAAATGAAGAATTTAATTAGAGTTCTTTTGTCTTCCCCAAATCCACCACAATTAGATTTTCAAACAAGTACAAATCAGTCCATGGAGTCCTGGGTAATGATTGAACTAATTATCATTTTTTATTATTATTCTTCCAGGATGTGTTTGCAATTGGAATCACTTTTGAGGAATATATTTTCCCATTAGTTATTTCTGTGATCTTATCATTCCTTATAGCTATTGCTCAAATACTCTCCACTGGTGGGCAAGACCTACTGGTATGGATACACATAGTATGCACTTGCAAGTACAAAAGCTTCCTCTGGTTTGGACACTGGAACAGTAAGTGTCTCCTAAGTAATAACTTGAATACCATAATAGCATCATATTCTCCTTTGGCATTTATTGCTGGTAGTACTCCTATTAGCACCTAATCGCATGTTGTCTGGTAATTTTATCTACTTGATGGACTTAAGTATTTTTTTTTCCTCAGCAGAACTATAATCTTCTTATAAACAGGAAGTGATCACGACAACAACATCAACACACCTCAAACTAAGTATATCACCTTCCCTTGTAAGTCAGTTTCCATTTCCAGTCATCCTCATTTCCATCAGCCATGACACCATTCTCCCAATCACTGAATTTGGAAATTTGGAAATCCTCTTTGAATCTTCCCTTCCTTTCATCTTTTATATTTATTCTCTCACAAAGACCATTTGTTTCTGTCTTCAAATTTTTTTGTCCCTCATTCACCATGAGTCAAAGTTCCAATCAAATGGATTATTTTGCTGATATGCTACCTAATCTCCCTACTTTCATCCTTTCTTTTTTTCTAATCTGTCCTGCATAACTTTGTCAAAATAATATCCCTCAATACCTCTTCCAACCTCCTCAAGAACCCATAATAATTTCTTTTTTCTACAATATAAACTCCAAACTTCTACTTAGATTTTGAGTCTTCATCGTTCCAGTTAAATTTATTTCCTGTGACTCCCAAATATATATTTCCCTATTCTATCCAAACTACTTAAGCTCAAAGGGAAAGATATTTCCTTTTTCTGAACTATTTTTGCAATAATAATAATAGTAATAATAAATCATAAAACTAATGATTTCCATTAACATAATCCTTTACAGTTTGCAAAGAACCTTGTCCACTTGTAGGTAATGTACTTGGTATAATGCCTATGTGAAGAAACTGATGTTTAGAATAGCCAAGTTACTTGCCTGTGGTCACACAGCTAGTAAATGTCATAGCAGGTTTTGAAGCTAGCTCTCTTGCTTCCAATTGAAAGTCAATTTTCTTGATACCACATTCTCTAATTATTAGTTTTCATCACAACTAAACAGCCGACTCCTTGAGATCAGACTTCTGGTCTCACAATTCTTTTGTATAATTATAATAACTCATATTTATATATTATTTTCCAGTTTAAAAACTTCCTTCAAAATAATCCTGTATGTAGAGGTGTTTTGAGGCTCAAATTTGATAATGAACGTAAAGTGCTTTACATACCTTAAGCACTATGTTAATGCAAGTTACTGTTTTTGTTGTTATTAGCCTGAAGTCACCTGGTCTACAGTCTGGTGATTACTTCATTCTCTGAGTCTTCCAAGGCCTGAACACAAGCAAAGCTTAGACAACAGTACAACAGTGTACTGGTAAATATTTACCAGCCTGGGGAGGAGGTGTGTACGTGAGGGGTGGAGAGTTGATGTATGCACACATTTAATTTTAATATTCATCCTTAAAACTTTCTTAAATCTAGATAAGCAAGCAAAAGAAAAAAATCAAGTTCTGATTTGAAGCGAATGCCAGTTTCTAAGGTATAGTTACAACTTATATTAAAAATTAACAATGTGACCTCATCCAAGTTTTTTCCAGCCCATTCTCCTTCACTTCATCCCCTTTCCAGGTAAATATTGCGTAGATTATCTGTATTTCATAAACAAGAATAAGGTCATAAAGTGAATAACCTAAGGTCACAAGTTAATGCCAATGTCATAATTTGAACCCAAATATTCTAAAGTCAGGTCTAATGTCCTTTTCAGTGCACTGTTTCTTCTGTAGGTGATGGACATTTCATTTATGTTATGAGTTGTATTTTTTTAAGATTTAAATTTATTTATTAATTTTTAGTTTTCAACATTCATTTCCGCAAGATTTCAGTTCCAAATTTCCTCTACATCTTTCCCCTCTCCCCATCTGGAGATGGCATTCATTCTGATTACCCCTTCCCCATGTCTGCCCTCCCTTTTATCATCCCCACTCCTTATCCCCTTTCCATTTCTTGAAGGGCAAAATAGATTTCTATACCCCATTCCCTATATATCATATATATATATATATATATATATATATATATAAATTAACATTTGTTTTTAAACCTTTGAGTTCCAAATTCTCTCTCTACCTCCCTCCCCACCCACCCCTACTGAGAAGGCAAACAATTCAATACAGGTTGTACATGTGTAATTATGCAAAACACCTCCATAATCATCATGCTGTGAAAGACTAACTATATTTCCCTCCATCCCATCCTGCACTCCAATTATTCTACTTTGTCCTTTTGACTCTGTTCCTTTTCTGAAGTGTTTGCTTCTGACTACCCCCTCCCCCAATCTGGCCGCCCTTCTATCATTCTCTTTCTCCCTTATTCCCTTCCCTCTCACTTTGCTGTAGAGTAAGATATCCAATTGAGTGTGTATAGTATTCCCTCCTTAAGCCAAATCTGATGACAGTAAGGTTCACTCATACTTCTCATCTCCCCCCTCATCCCTTCCACTGTAAAACCTTTTCCTTGCCTCTTTTATGTGGGATAATTTACCCCATTCTATCTCTCCTTTTTTTCTTTCTCCCAATATGTTCCTCTCTCACCCCTTAATTTTATTTTTTAAATGTCATCCCTTCATATTCAACTTAACCTCTCTCTGTCTCTGTCTCTCTCTGTCTCTCTCTTTCTCTCTCTCTTTGTCTGTCTCTCTCTCCTTCAACTCCTCTAATACTAAAAGAGGTCTCATTAGTTACAAATATCATCTTTCCACATAGGAATGTAAACAGCTCAACTTTAATAAGTGTCTTATGATTTCTCTTTCCTGTTTACCTTTTCATGCTTCTCTTGATTTCCACATTTGAAAGTCAAATTTTCTATTCACCTCTGGTCTTTTCATCAAGAATGCTTTAAAGTCCTCTATTTCATTAATTATCCATTTTTTCCCCTGAAGGATTTTACCCAGTTTTGCTGGGTATTATTTCTTGGTTTTAATCCTAGCTTCCTCTGACCTTTAAAATATCATATTCCAAGCCCTTTGCTTCCTTAATATAGAAGCTGCTAAAACTTGTCTTTTCCTGATTGTGTTTCCATAATACCTGAATTGCTTTTTTCTTATTGTTTATAATATTTTCTCCTCACTTGGGAACTCTGGAATTTGGCTACAATATTCTAGGAGTTTTCCTTTTTGGTTCTCTTTCAGGAGGTGACTAGTAGATTTTCTTCATTTCTATTTTATGCTCTGGTTCTAGAATATCAGGTCTATTGTCCTTGATAATTTCTTGAAAGTTGATGTCAAGGCTCTTTTTTTGGTCATGACTTTCAGGTAGTCCAATACTTTTTAAATTATCTCCCCTGCATCATTTTAGCAGGTCAATTGTTTTTTCAGTGAGATACTTAACATTGTCTCCTATTTTTTCACTCTTTTGGTTTTGCTGTGTAACTTTTTGATTTCTCATAAAGTCATTAGCCACCATTTGTTCCATTCTAATTTTGAAGGAATTATTATCTTCAGTGAACTTTTGACCTCCTTTTCCATTTGTCCTGTTTTTAAGGCATTCTTTTATTTACTGGCTTTTTTGGGATCTCTTTTGCCATTTGGATTAATCTATTTTTTTAAGGTATTATTTTCTTCAGTATTTTGAGGGGTCATCTTTAGCAAGTTGTTGACTTGATTTTCATGATTTTCTTGCATCACTTTCATTTCTCTTCCTAATTTTTGTTGTACTTTCTTACTTGATTTTCAAAATCCTTTTTGAGCTCCTCCATGGCCTGCAGTCAATTCATATTCCTCTTGGAAGCTTTTGATGTAGAAGCTTTGTCTCTCCTATCTTCCTCTGGTTGCATGCCCAAAGTAAGATTCTATAGAGTGAATTCTTTTATGAAATTTATTCTTCTTCCCAGTCAAACATTTGACTTTCTAACTCTTTATAAAGATAGAACTCTGCTTCCAGTGATGATGGGGGTCAGAGAGGGTGTACTGTTCCAGGCTTCAGGGATTTTGCATAAACTGTTCTATTCCTCACCTTCTGTGTGCCCATAGCTCTGGAAGCAGCTTTTGCCACTGCTACTGCTGCTGCTGCTGCTGCTACCACACTATCCCCACATCCCCAGCCCACACCAGGCTGCCAGACTAGGCCAAACTGTGTCTTCTTTCTTATAAACGTTAAACAACCATACTTAGGTCAGCTGTTATTATGCAGTTATTTCAGTAGTGTGGACAGCAAATATGGATACTTCCCATCTGAATCTACTTGATCCTATAATTTAGGATAAATAAAAGTTGGAGTCCAGATAATTACAGCTGGATAGATTTCCTCTTTCACTCAGGTCCCACAGAGTTTTCCCACTGACCTTTTGGTATCTGTGGGTTGAGAAGTCTGGAAATTGCCACAGCTGACAATGATTAAGTCCCCTGAAATCTTCTCTGGCTGGTCTATGAGGTGGGACCCATGTTGGACTGTGCTCTGCACCCTGCCTGGTGCAAAAGACCTTTCCTGTTGAATTTCCATTTGTTTCATTCTACCATTTTGTGGGTTCTATAGCTCTACAATGTGTTTAGAGTAATCTTTTACAAGTATTTGGAGGGCTTTCAAGAAGAACTCAGAGAAGTTCCTGCTTTTACTCCATCATCTTGGCTCTGCCACCCTGAGCAAGTTTGTTTTTTCTTCCACAGTGCAAGATGTGATAGTAGAAGAACTCACAAAATTAAAATAATTCAGCTCATCAGTATTTGCTTTGTTTAATTTTTTTCCCTTATAAGGGAAGCAAAATAGTGGAGACTACATTTCACTGAGTTGACTGGATTTCGCTCGTGGAATAACCTCTTTCCCTCTCCTGGATTATCAAAAGTTTCGTAGTTAGGTGGCTAAAAATGTGTGTCTGTGACACCACTAGATAGAATAAGGGCCTGTGCTTTGTGGCATGAATGGGAAGTTTCTCTGTGTGAAATTAATTAGAACATGTGGGCATTGTACCTTAGCATTGGCCTCTCTAACACTGTACTGACTCTCAGAGACCTATGAATAATATAAATACAGGCTACCTCTGCATGATGAAAAATACCTACCAACGTTGACAAGACATTCCTATATAATTTGGTGTCTTTTAGAGTTATTTTGCTCAGGAAACCTTAATATGAGACAAAATCTATCCAGCTGTAATTATCTGGACTCCACCTTTTATTTATCCTAAATTATAGGATCAAGTAGATTCAGATGGGAAGTATCCATATTTGCTGTCCACACTACTGAAATAACTGCATAATAACAGCTGACCTAAGTATGGTTGTTTAAGGTTTATAAGATTTACTTTCTTACAATTCAACAGCACTTCAAGAAATATGTGAGGATAGGTACTACAGGTCTTTACCCTCTTTATTTTTAAATGAGGCTAAGAAGATAAATTTTTTTAAAAGGCATGCCTATGATTACACAATCAGCAGTTACTGGAAGGGAAGATTTGAATTTAGGTCTCTCCTGGCACTCTAATTCTATAACTTTCTGCATGGCACTAACCATACTACTTCTGTGGTTAAATCAGTTCAGCCTTTGTATCTGGAAGTATTGACCTGAATTGAAGGTCCTGAAGATCTTCTAGGTAGTCATTAAGTCAGTCAAATATTTATTAGGCATCTTACTAGTAAATGTTGTACTAGGCAATTTTTTTAAAAAAGGTCAAAGAAATAAACAAAAAACCCAATGTGTACCACGAAGAAACTCACACTTTCATGAGAGAGACAAAATGCAAAATACTAGGAACAAATCAGCTATGGACAGTGCAAATCAGAAAGAATCAAAAGAAGAAAGGTCCTAAAATAAATAAAGAGGACTGGGAAAGGCTTATGGCAGAAAGTGAGACTTTATCTGAGACTTGTAGGAAACTAGGAAGCAGAGTCCCTCTGCAGGGGGAAGCAGTCAGTGAAAATGCCAAGAGTCAGGAGATGGAGTGTTTTATCCAGCCAGCACCTTTCCTGTCTTCCCTAACTGGAATCTCTCCCAGCTGTGAAACCAGATGTTTCCCATTGAAAATCAGAATATGCAGATGTATAGGAATTTCAGTCAGCATAGCTGTTGAGGTTCATGATTCTCAGTTATATATATTAACACATTTCTCCCAGTACTTATTTCAATTCAAAATTTATTCTGTTTGTGGCGACATTTATGCTGATTAGACGGAAGCCTTTCACTGGAAGCACCTTTTATTACTGCTGTATGTCTTCTTTCTGCCTTCTGCTCTTCCCCTCATAGAAATAAATATTTTACTCACTTGGCCATCTGAGCAAATATTTTCTTCCTAACAGAGTATTTATTTATTTTTTTTTCAAATGGTATTAGAAGTGTGGATTCTATGTATGGTAACACATTGAGGAAGCACTACGCCATCCTTCAGGGGTGAAGCAGGTTTCTGGTGACAGATGAGGAAGAGGAAATCCCTTTAGACTTTTTGTGATTAAGTTAATTTCTAACGGTAGTGGTAAGTGGTGACAAACACAGTATAACTAACAGGAAAACTACAACTAAAGAGAAGATAAGGGCATACCTGAAGGAGAATGTAGCATTATTAAATGAAAATTGCAGGCCTTGTGCAAGCTATAGGTTCTCTACTTGGATTTGGAAATAAACCTTTATTAATGTAGGAAGGCATGCATATGGCTGATAATTAGGGCCAGCATTGGGGTGAAATTGTGATATCAGGGAAGCTAATCTTTGATACCTCTATCTTTTTCTGTCTACACCTTTCCTACTATTCCAGCTTACCATCTATAGACATTGAGACACTAAGGACTTTTATGTCCTTTCAAAGGATCATAGATTTAAACCTAGAGGGGACCCCAAAGGACATAGAGGCCAACCCCATCATTTTATAGATGAGAAAACTGTGGCAAAGAGAGATTAAGTGATTTGCCCAGGTCACACTCCTCATACTACTAGTAGTAGTACTAGTAACAGTAGCAATAGTAATACATTGTCTTCATTGTCATCTGTGGGGGTAATAATAGCTAGCAATCATAAATCACTTTAAGATTTGCAAAGTGTCACAAACTTTATCTTATTTTATTTATGTAACAATCTCATGGTTGTTATGTAGGAGGTATGTAGGAGGTAGATGCTATTATTATTCCCATTTCAGAGATGAGAAAACTGAAGCAGACAGGCAAAAAAGATTTGCTCATTGACAAATCTTGTATCTGAGACTGGATTTGAACTCAGATCTTCCTAACCTGGGATCTGGTGTTCTACTAAAGAATCTACAGAATGAACTGAACCCAGGCCTTTCTGATTCTTAATTCCAATGTTGTATTCACAATAATTCAATGTCTTTTTTTCCACTAATCATTGCTTCTTTTTATCCATTGAAAACAAACATCTCCTTATTCCTATTGAGGGATTCATGGCAGGCAATTAGTAATTAATAACATTTATGCATATTATTATTATTGACTCCAGATTGCTTCTCTGCTGGTGGAATTCTTTGATTCTATATTGAAAAACTTCACCAAAATATCAGAATATGTAGACTGAAAGTGGGAACATGCCACATTCCTTTGGGGATACAAAGAAGAGCACAGGCAGAAATTGATTGGAACTCATTCATTCAGAATGACATCTGTTATTTCCTCCATTGCTTCACTTTATCCCCAGAGTGACTTCCCAATTCCTTTGCCAGACTAGAAATATAGTTTTGGAGATACTGCAGCTTTCTCTGAATAGTATTGGAATTTTAAATGTGGTCACTGAACAGACCTGGGAAGACTGGAGCCTGGAACTTGCTGTGTTGGTTGAGACTTGGCTAAAATTTAATTTCTGTTAGAGGGTAAGAAATTAAGCTGCCTATAGATTGGCATTAGGAGACCTTATAGAACCCCTACTTCTGTGACCCACTCATTCTTCTTTTCCAGACAAATCTAATCCAAACTTTGCTCCTACGGCTTTTTTTTATCTGAAACAAATTCTCTGCTAGAATTTTCTCTCTCAAGTTCACACAGCTTTACAATATTCACCTATGTTTCATCGTCATAAAATCATAAAGCTTGTAACTGGAAAGGACCTAGAGAAAAATAATTTGGTCTAGTCCCATCTTCTGTGTTTTTTTTCTCCCTTTTCCATTTAGTCCTACCTACTCTCAAAGACCTTTCTCTTCCCAAACAGAAAACAAAGTTTGCTTTGTTTCAATTTCAAATGTAAATTTGAAATTTCAATTAAATAATTTTATTAATACTTTCCTTGTGTTTTTTATTTATAAAAACAATCTTCTCAGTTCCAGATTTCTTTCATCTGCCATGGTTAGCTAGAGTTTCCATTTGTATTACAGCTCTATTTCTTTGGCCACTTGTAGTTCCTCCTACCGTAGAAATATAATATTTCATTGAAATGACCATTGGATAAATATATTTCCCACAAGAAATATATTTACTCAAGAAGCATTTGAAAAGTAATTTTGTGTCATATTATAGGTGGTAAGAAAGCCAAATGCAATAAATTTATGTCAACTAACCCACAGGCTTTGGTGTTAAGGTAAAATGCCTAGTTCAAACCTTTCTTATTAGTAAATGAATATATTGCTTCCATTAGTCCTGAGCTATTCCCTAAGAGAAAGCACACATAGGTCATAAGGAAAAAAGGGTTGTTTTTCTTTAGGTTTCCTTGAGTTACAGAATTCTATAGATACACGATTTACTGCGAAATTTATTTAATATCTCTCTTTCAATCACAAATAGTGTAGAAAGAGGAAAGTAATATTTGCTGCAAGCATGACAATAAACATAACTTGAGGAAGCATTCATTCTAGATAGAAGCCACAGGGCTTAGAGACATAACCACAACTTGATAAAAAAGGTCAAGTTTGATCTTGCCAAATTGGTCGACAGTCATTGGACATATAATCAATCATTGTGTAGCTATTGAGCAACTACTAAGTTCATTGCACTAGATAGCAATTAATAACTAATGAAGGGCAATAGAAAACACTCAACATGAAGTCATATTAAATGTGATTTGGTACAGACTCTGTATGTGGGTGTGTGTGGAAGCTGTATAATGTGGAAAGGTTATTTAACTTCTTAGATCCTCAGTTTTTTTCCTGTGAAATGGGAGTATTCCACCAGTTATGTCACATGAATTAATGGATAAATTTTTAGATAACTATTAGCTCAACTTGGTAAAATATCAGGCAACTAGATAAAGGAATAGTTATTTAGAGTAATGAAAACTTCCCTATCTTCTCTCACCTCAAATTGCACCCCTCCAAAAAACTAAAAAAAACCTTTGTTTTTGTTGCAATTTTATTTAGAAACAAGATAAGAAAGATCTATCTGACCCACCAGGTAATCAAGCAAGCAATCATCAACAAACCTTTATAAAGCACCCTCTTTGTGCCTTGTGTCTATAGACAGAATTAAACAGTTTTTAACCTCAAGAAGCTTACATTCAAAGAATAAAGAAGGCATGATAATATGTACCTACATAAGTATTTACAAAACGCTGAAAAAATACATAATGAGAGGGGGCACTGAAAGCTAGCAGGGGCGGAGGGGAGGGTGCTTCCGAAGGTAGCACTTGAGCTGGCCTTTAAAAAAAATTTGGAGACTCTAAGAAGCAGAGATCAAGAGCGAGCACGTTCTAGGAATGGAAAGTAGCCTATAAAGAAGTATATCAGTGGAAAATGATTCAAGAACAGTTTGGCTAAATTTTAGAGAACGGAAAGGGGAGTAATAGATAATAAAGCATAAAAGTTAACCCAGAACAATTAAAAGCACCAAAAGGCAGATGAGACATGATAGATCTGGATATTTCAATGATCATGGATAAGCTTTCACATAAAGTTGGGAATAAAGGAAGGCAATTAGTATTTGTTAAGTATCTACTATGTAGCTGGCATCATCTAGTAATCCAGATCAGTTATTTAGACCATCAGTAAGGTCATACATCCACACATACATACATATAATACATATACATATATATATATATATATATAAGATCAGTGAGGTAATACATACATATATAATCAATTATATATACATATATATATATATAAGCATTATCTGTATGTTATCAATGTCTTCTCAATCTAATGGCGCCCTCTACATCTTAATTTATCTTCCTCTACTCACCATTTCAAACATATTGTTTTAATCAGTTAAATGGCTTCCCTAATACTATTCTCTAATACAACATAATTGTTAGTGTCTTTGGTTTTTTCTGTGATTTTCCCATCCTCTACCAATTCCATCATCTCTTTTCATTCTTTAGATTTTGTTTGACTGATTTTTGCTGTCTCATTCAGTCGTTAGTTTCTACTTGCCCAATTCTAATCTTCATCAAATTGTTTTCTTCCATTAACTTTTGTATCTCCTTTTCCATCTGCCCAATTTTTCCTTTTAAGAAGCTATTTTCTCCAGTTAATTTTTGTACTTCCTTTTCCATTTGCCCTTTTAGGAAGTTATTTTTCTCTAGTTAATTTTTGAACTTCTTTTTCCATTTGTTCAATTTTCCTTTTTCGAGGAGATGTTCTCATCAGTGAATTCTTTCTTAATAATTTTAAAATCATTTGCCAGTTTATCTTCTATTTCCTTCTTCAGCTGTTCCAGGAGAGCTGCTTGTGCTTGCGAGCAGTTCATAGTCCCTTCTGAAGTTTCAGATGGAAGTACAGTCTCAGCTGTGACCTCTTTGGGGTTTGTGTTTTGGTCCTTATCCCCATAGAAAGAGTCTATGGTTCTTTCGGCCCTCTGCTTTTTCCTGTTCATGATTTTGATTGAGTGTTGTGGCTTCTGGTTCTTTCAGTCAGAAGCTAGAGAACTTTTTGCTGAGGTGATGTATGAAAAAGCTAAAAGCAGGTTTTTGTTTGGTGATTCCCTGATCAGCCCTGGGTTTAGCTTGTTAAGTGTGGGAGAGGAGTGGTCTGGTCACAGGAGATCTCCTCAGCTGAACTGAGGCAAAGGCAAGCTCAGGGGCTGGTAATCCCAACTGCCCTATTGTCTTTCTGATTCCCCTGGACAGCTGAGGCATGCCAAGATGCTAATGCATGTTCCCATGCCTCCTGGGGCTCCTCTCTTGGAGCTGAGGCTTGCCTGGGTCCTAGTGCGAGTTTTCCCTGCCCTAGGTCCTCTGTCCTTCCGGTTTGCCTCTGCCACCATAACAGGAATCCCCCTAAGCTATTTTCCTTGTCTCAGGTGTTATGAGACTATTGGTCTCCTTCTTCTATTTCTACTGATCTGGGATTTTTCTGGGGAGATATTTTATGGTTCTTTCACAGTCATCAAGGGGGGAGGAGAGAACATTTACTGATCACTCCGCCATCCTGGCTCCTGGAAGTTCAAGTAGGTGACTTACCGAAGTTTGATCTTTGGGCTGAAGGTCTCAGGAGCTGCTGCGCTGATATCTGGTGCTCCACGGCTCTCACTGACTCGGTTCGGTTTGTCTCCCACCCTGGGTGCCGCTCCTCTGGTTCCGCCCGCCACTCAGGTTTCTCGGGTCCCTTCTGCTCTGCTGCGCTGGCCGCACTGTGCTGTGTGCTGTGGGCTCACCTCTGCAGGACAGATCCTTCCCGTGGGCCTTCCAGTCCAACCTGAGCTCCGAATCTGTCACCGTCTGTCTCCCACTCAATTCCGCACCCCCAAAATTTGGTCAGATTCTCCTTTCAGAGGTACCTGGAGGAGTTTGTCCGAGAGCTTAGGTGAGTCATTGCTCTCACTCCACCATCTTGGCTCCCCCCTCTCTCACCTCTCCAATTCCATCATCTCTAAGAACCTTTTCAATTTCTATTTAACCCATGAAGCCTTTCCTAACAACTGCAATTCATAGTAATCCTTGAAATCACCATGCTAAAAGCATATATCATTCATTTGGCACTTATGATATGGAATTACATCTTAATTCATTATCTTGGTTATTTCAGTCAGACTGGTATTTAACTATACATGTGTCTCTATTTTTTATTCTAAACTTTCTAAAATTGGTCGCTTTTAGAAGCTAGAATAGGATTTTTTACAGAATAGATGAAAACATATTGGTCCAAATGCAGACTGTCCTCAAATATATAATAAATTCCTAAGATAATTCTTTTGGAAAAAAAGCAGATATATATGTATGTATGCATGTATATATATATTATATATTCATGTATACATATACACATGTGTGTATGTATGCATGTGTATATTTGTATGTATATATATACACATCCTTACACACAAACATATACATATATATACATACACATATACACATATATACACTCTACACATGCTAAAAATTCGTAGTCTTTCTTGGATGCACTCAAGTTTTATATAAGCCACATTGGGAGTGGGTGTAGGTATGGTATTTATTCTGACCAATGTCTTAGATACTAAACCAGATTTTATCTGGTTCTAACATTCTTCAGGTTGGCATATTTCTCTCATAAATTGAGAGACTCCTAAAACATTAATGGTACAGAATTGTAACCAGGGTGGAGGAATTAGGATTTGTCCCCAAGGAAAAGACATTAATGATACATACTTCTTCCCTGTGATAGTTTTGTGGTCTATGGTCTCTTTGTATCATGGCCTTCGACCAAACACTTCCTGTTCTATGATCCTCCCCTTCTTCCCGGGCTTGCTTTATTCCACTATAGAATTCCCCTCTGTTACTACCTACCTTGACTCCTTCTGGGGATTGTAAATTTGAAGGGGATCTCACCTCTGCCTTGGGGATGGGGCCAAGCCATCCTCTTTCTGAGTGCAACTGACCAACCTGGACTTTTTTCTAAGATCTCCAACTTCACTCTCTCTCAATTAAGTTTTCAGTGGGCACCAAAATTTCTGTCTATGACTCAGAAAGGACAATACTGGCCAAATTAAAACAAAGCAAAACAAAACCACGTCACTGAAGTTAATGATTATTGTTTCGTATCCCCCAGATCATTCTTGGTGTATCAGTCCCTTGTTCCAGAAGAAGAGGAGGAAAAGGAGAAGGAGGAGGAACAAAAGCAGGAATGCCAAACCACTAGGGTGATTGACAAATAAACATGATTATGCACCTTTACATAAAAGAAATTCTCCTAACCCCTGTGGTTCAGGCTTATGCAACTTGCTTGTGCTTAGAGTATCAAAAGGCATCTGTGGTTCACCCAAACTCAAATATAAAATTCAGCATCTTACACCTGTCTCATTATAAAACCCTGTGTCCACTAATAACTATGGGCCATTTGGGAGAAAATCAGTAGCTTGATCTGAGCTCTTTGTCTGGGATTCAGCTCTTGAAACATATTTCTACACTTCCTTTAGTCTGCTAAGTGTAGAGAATCACCAGAAGGTAGGCCAAAAAGAAATAAAAAAATAACTGCTTTTTGATTCCCAGAAAATCACGATGACTAATCAATCACTTAATGTGTAGAGGAGCTATACTCTATGTTGGTAGAGTATCAATGCACATGAAATTAAGGGTGTTTTGTAGAACTTAAATATTATCCAACTATATAATCCTGATCTTAACTCCTTAAAGAAACTCAACTCAATTCAGTTAGATAAGCAATTACTATGCATCTTCTATGAATGAAGCAATATAATGGTTCGTAGTCAGAGGAATCTGTGGTCCCACTCTCTCACATCTGACAATACTAGCGTACTTCAGGTATGCCTACATTCAGTTCTTGTTAGAGCTTTGGAAAGTATTCTGCAAGGTTTCTGATGGGGCACATTTATAATTTGATATTCCTCATCATGAGTCTCTTTGCTTCTCAGAGACCTGTGGTGTAGTTAGAATAGTATTAACTTTTCTGGTTAATCTTTAGAGAATTCTCTTTGTTACTGGCACATGTTCCTAAACCCCACTGGCCCACTAGCCATGTGGCAGCTGCCTCAGTAGGTCCCTTATCTGAAAAATCGTATGTAAACTTGAGCCATCAGCAGCTTTAATCTTTAAATACAATGTATCTTTCTCTTGAATGCTATAATATATGCCCCTCCAGGTAAGGTTGGGAGTGAAGGAGTCCTTGTGCAATTCTGTGCCAGAATGAGGAACATTCCTTGCCTTCTAGGAGATTATATTCTAGTAGGAACCTACAACCCATAAATAGATAAATAAATTTTAAAAAATAGGGATTATAAATGTCTTCCTTGTTTGGGGTGGTACCTAAACAGAGATTTCAAAGAAAATCAAGATCCTGAAAGGTAGAGGTGAAGAGGGAGGACCATATTGTTCAATTACACCATATTAATCTCTAGCTGGGATGAAAATCTCAGCCACTGTAATTTGCTGTCAAAACTGTCTGGATTCTGATACCTTATTTCTGCCTCAGGCAAAGTAATGCTTTAGAATGAGAAACTTTTCCAGTTGTGATTACATGAGTAAATCAATTGACTTCTACCTTGGCACTTGCCAGGGTAGTTCCTGGGGCATTCTTCCCCCTTTACTGGATCACTGCTCTGGGATTTTTCTCAGCTATTATAAAGTACATTAAAGGTATATCCAGATTTAAAAGTGGAAACAGGAACAACTAATCTTCAGAAAGACAATGTTAAACTGAAAATCCTTGGGTATCTGTTATTAGACTACAATAGAAGTAGTCACTTCTAAAATAAGCACAGATTATATAAATTATAGAGGTCTGACTACTGTATAATTTAATAAATACATTTTAAAAAATGGAGGCCTGTTTAGGAAATCCAGATGTCCTATTAAATATTCAATATTTATAGAATATGTTTTTTAAGGAAAGCATATGGGAAGGATAAGACATTTCAGCTACTTCAGGTTTAGCAATCTGTTGGGGAAAAAAATGTTGGCCCTACTCAAAGTTTCTTTTGCATTTCAGCAATAAAGAGGTTATTCATTAAATCAAAACCAAATTAAGAAATCAAAAGAGGTCAGTAGATCAACCTCAGAGACTCTGAATATCTTTGCTTAGCAATTAAAGACCATTACTGTCAGGGACTTAGCAGTTCATTTAGGATCATATTTGCAGGGCATGTCATAGGGAATTCACATCTATGAAGCAAGATTTCAAGATTCAAGTTGCTTCTATTTAGCAGGAAAAGTAGTGTAGAAATAATACTTAACTTTTATTATTCTTATATATCACCTTAGATGAATTTCAATGTGTATAATCAGAAAAAAACTGCCCATATTGATTAGTTATATCTATAGGATTAAAGTTCACCATGATCAATATTGACCATGAACTAAAGATCAAAATACCTCAGTAAGTCAAACATTTTCTACTCTTTAAGCTTTATACAGAGAATGGCAGACAGATAATGCATCATAGCTGAGTGAGAGCTGGTCTCAATGTCAGGAAAGGCATAAGCCATGCCTCTGACATATAGTGGGTATGCAACTCTGGACAAATCACTCAGTCTCTCAATGCTCCAGGAAACTCTCTAAAACAATGAATTGCACAAATGCCAATCTGCATTACTTGACTGAGTTTCCTCACCTGGAATACTTTGAATGAAATTAAGAAAACTGATGAAAACAGGTAGAGACTAAAAAACAAACAAACAAACAAAAAAACACAACAGGATGACTTAGAGAGCAATGGGCAGGAGAGAAAATACAATTTCTGGTACTTCTGATTCTGACTCTTGTACAAATCACATTTCCATTAGCCTCAGTTTTCTCATCTATAACTGGGAATAATAAAACTTTAGCTATTTTCCTTTAATTTAGTATCATTCAACAAATAGATATTAAGTGCCTACTGCATACATTTCTACCCCAGTCCTATTGTGATGCTTCAGCACTATATAGTGAAGATTCCAAATCAAATAAATTCCCAAATGTTATGTCTTGAAGTGCAAAGAACTTCTGTACTGAAAGTTCCAACCCCCAGTATGGTTCCAGTGATGAAATTGTTCCTATTTTCAAGGATTAATGTCATTTAGCACAATTTCCTTACAAGATCACTCTGGTTAGTCCAGAGAAGTTTATTATAATTCAAGTTTGCCATAGGGAGATTGATTTTTCAGCACCAAAAATTCTCCAAGACTCACCAAATAAGTTGTAGAAGTGTTGTACTCAATATTAATGGAGGCAATACCCAATCAGAATATATCATATATCCTTGGAGTATTGTGTCCAAAGAAAACACTGTGCTAAGTGAACAAAATTTAGATAAGATAGTTCTGACCTCACGGATCTTACAATCCATCAGGTCCGTAAGACAAACAAGGCAATCACTGTAATAAAAACAATAGTGAATGAGCACATAAAAGAGATACAATCAAAATGCTATAATATATCCTCATGGGAAAATGTCATCAATTGAGCTGTATAAGGAAAAGTCTTTTGAAAAAGTTGTAGTTTCAAGTGTGCTTTAAAGGAAGGGTGGGAGAAATTCAAAGAGGAAATAGAATGAATTTCAGGAGTAAGGGATAGCATGAGCAAAGACTAAATAAGGAAAAACTATGAGCAGTCCACTTTGACTGGAGCATGGTATACAATGCATTTATGGATTATGAGGTGGCTCTCTTAAGAACTTATTAGCTGTGTGTTCTTAGCCTCAGTTTTCTCATCTGTAAACTGGGGGCAAAAATAATAGCATCAACCTATCAGGGATGTTGGGAACATCAAATAATATAATATTGGTTAAGTGCTTTGCAGACCTGAAATCTTTATATGAATATAACTACTATATATTTTATGGCAATTAGTATAATAGAGATAATATGTAAATGAGTAAGTACACACAACTTATATAATAAAAGATAGTCTTAAAAGGAAGTCACTGGAGATAGGGGTTGGGAAACCAGAAAGGTATTGAGAGACATGCTTGATCTGGATTCAGGTACATCCTCTAATATATTCTGTCTATAAGATCAGAGGCAGTCTCTTATAGTATGATCATCCCAGACAATTCTAACACTATAAATTGAAGAACTGTTTGCAATCTGCACTGGTAGAGGGATTTTTCTCACCAATTATTCTCTATATCAGTGGTTCTCAAAGTGTGGTCCAGGGACTCTTGGAAGTCCTTAAGACCCTTTTATGGTATCCTTAAGGTAAAAATTATTTTTCATGACAGTAATAAGATTTTTTTGAAAAGTTAAATAACTATAACTGTAATTATAATCACATATATGTGTATACATACTACACATACACATACATAAGTAGGTGTATACATACATGCGTATGTTTATATGTATATATACATATATACATCATATATAATCAAAAGCTCATTTGAGACATCAATAATTTTAAGAATAAGAAGGGTCCTCCTTAGTTGGAGGGTCATGATGGACACAAGAGACAACTGATTTTTCCTCTGTTGAATGAACTCTAGGGGTCCTTAAGGGATATCCTTGACTATTTTCCTCCTACTCTGGGTAAACCTCTTTTTCTTAACTGTTGAATGATCTATGAATATCTCATTTTATTTCAATATCTAAAGAACCATGGGACTGTCATGAGTCACTTCGCTTAGAATATGTGGGCACATTTATAACTTTTTAAATCTCTGTTTTCTTATCTGTAAAATGGGTGGGTAGTACATCTGACTTATGTTACATCTATATGCAAAATTATCTGCTTTGTCCAAACTGATCCAAAATTCACAATTTGTCGTTACATTTTACTTTAAATTACTACTTCCTACACTGCTTCCCTTCATCAACCCTCCAATATATCTTCATGGTTGCTGCTATTTTTCCTATACACTGAGTGATCCTGAACTACCCCAGCCTCCTCACCTCCCTTGTAAAAAGAGATCGTTGAAATCATTCTTAAAGTCACCATTCAATCGAAGCTTTTTGCTTTGATGTAGTCACAGGAAAACAGGGGAGCTTTTGAGAAAATGTGAAGCATTTTATGTCAGGAGTAAATACTTTAGCATTTATCTATTCATGGGACTCTCTAGAGCCATTTCCCTACAAATGGAGAATTTCTTATAACTAGGACTGTGAATATAACCCAACAATTCCAGCCTAAAACTGTTTAGAACATTACTCACTTAAAATTTGATTTAATGAACATTTATTAAGCTTCCAGCTAGCTATGTGCAAGATAATGTGTCTATGCAGAGGTAACAAACTAATAATAGTAATGATCCCACTTTAAATAAAGATTCTGGCATGTACTCTAGCAAGTGCCTTCTAGCATGTACTCAAGTAAAGAAATGGAAAACAATTTCCAGTGGAAGATTATGCTAATAAATAGAGGGTTCAGGAAAAGCCTAAAATAATAGGTGGTACCAGAATATTGTCATTCAAAAAGCTAGAAATTCAACCTGGTCAAATGAGGAAGAAGTGAATGTTGGTCAAGGGGGACCAACCACTTGTACAAAAGCATAAATACATGAAGTAGAATAGTACAATGTTAGGTTGGGGGAATTACTAAAAGCCTAGTTTGATGATTATATTAGAGACATGAAAGGCAGTAATACAACGGATGACTATAAAAGCAATAGGGGAAGGATATTTATTGGGTTTTTTTTAATATAAATTTATTTATTTAAAGTTTTACATTCATTTTCACAAAACTTTGGGTTCCAAATTTTCTCCCCATTTGTCCCCTCCCCCACCCCAATACACCAAGCATTCTAATTTCCCCTATCACCAATCTGCCCTCTCTTCTATCATCCCTCCCTTCTCTTGTCCCCATCTTCTCTTTTGTCCTGTAGGGCCAGATGACTTTCTATTCCCCATTAACTGTATGTCTTATTTCCTAGTAGAAACAACAATACTAAACAGTTGTTCCTAAAACTTTGACTTCCAAATTCTCCCCATCCCTCCCTCCCCACCCATTCCCTTTGGGAAGGCAGGCAATTCAATATAGGCCATATCTGTGTAGTTTTGAAAATGACTTCGATAATACTTGAGTTGTGTAAGACTAACTATATTTCCCTCCATCTTATCCTGTCCCTCATTATTTCTATTCTGTCTTTTCATCCTGGCCCTCCCCAAGAGTGTTGACTTCAAATTGCTCCCTCCTCCCACTGCCCTCCCTTCCACCATCTCCCCCACCCTGCTTATCTCCTTCTGCCCCACTTTCCTGTATTGTAAGATAGGTTTTCATACTAAAATGAGTGTGTATTTTATTCCTTCCTTTATTCAAATGTGATGAGAGTAAACTTCATGTTTTTTTCTCAGCTCTCCTCTTTTTCCCTCCACTAAAAAGTCTCCTGCTTGCGAGAGATAATTTACCCCGTTCCATTTCACCCTCTCTCCTCCCACTACATTTCTCTCTCACCGTTTACCTTAATTTCTTTTAAGATATGATCCCATCCTATTCAATTCACTCTATGCTCTCTGTCTCTGTGTGTGCATGCATGTGTGTATGTGTGTGCGTGCTCATGTGTGTACGTGTGTGTGCATGTGTGTGTGTGTGTAGTCCCTCCAACTACCCAGATACTGAAAAGTTTTAAGAGTTACAAATATTGTCATTCCATGTAGGAATGTAAACAGTTCACCTTTGTTAAATCCCTTATGACTTCTCTTTGCTGTTTGCTTTTTCATGCTTCTTCTCATTCTTGTGTTTGAAAGTCAAATTTTCTTTTCAGCTCTGGGCCTTTCATCAAGAATGCTTGAAAATCCTTGATTTCATTGAAAGACCATATTTTCCCCTGAAGTATAATACTCAGTTTTGCTGGGTAGGTGATTCTTGGTTTGAGTCCTAGTTCCTTTGACTTCTGGAATATCCTATTCCATGCCCTTCAATCCCTTAATTTAGAAGCTGCTAGATCTGGTGTTATCCTGATTTTATTTCCAAAATACTGGAATTGTTTCTTTCTGGCTGCTTGCAATATTTTCTCCTTGATCTGAGAACTCTGGAATTTGGCCACAATGTTCCTAGGAGTTTCTCTTTTTGGATCTCTTTCAGGCGGTGATTGGTGGATTCCTCAATACTTATTTTGCTATCTAGTTCTACAATCTCAGGGCAGTTTTTCTTGATAATTTCATGAAAGATGATGTCTAGGCTCTTTTTTTGATCCTGGCTTTCAGGTAGGCCCATAATTTTTAAACTGTCTCTCCTGGATCTATTTTCCAGGTCAGTTGTTTTTCCAATGAGATATTTCACATTCTCTTCCATTTTTTCATTCTCCTGTTTTTGTTTGGTGATTTCTTGGTTTCTCAGAAAGTCATTAGCCTCCATCTGTTCCATTCTAATTTTGAGAGAACTATTTTCTTCAGTGAGCTATTGAACCTCTTTTTCCATTTGGCTAATTTTGCTTTTGAAAGCATTCTTCTCCTCATTGGCTTTTTGAGCCTCTTTTGCCAATTGAGTTAGCCTTTTTTTTCAAGGTGTTATTTTCTTCAGCATTTTTTTGGGTCTCCTTTAGCAAGGTATTGACCTGTTTTTCATGCTTTTCTTGCATCTCTCTCATTTCTCTTCCCAGTTTTTCCTCCACCTGTCTAACTTGCTTTTCAAAATCCTTTTTGTGCTCTTCCATGGTCTAAATCCATTGGATATCTATTTCGGATGTTTGGGATACAGAGGCCTTGACTTCCATGTCTTTCCCTGATGGTAAGCATTTTTCTTCCTCATCAGAATTGAAAGGAGGATGCATCTGTTCACCAAGAAAGTAACCTTCTATGGTCTTATTTTTTTTTCCCTTTTCTGGGCATTTTCCCAGCCAGCTACTTGACTTCTGAGATTCTTCTCTACACCCGCCTCACCTCCAGATCCACCCAGCTAGTGCTTGGGGTCTGAGATTCAAATGCTGCTCCCCAGCCTCAGGGCTTTCAGCAGTGGGTGCAGCTGCTATTCAATGTGAGCTTAAGTTCAGGTGCTCAGGTTGGGGCAGGGCTGCTTCCCAGGCTCAGTTCCCTCAGGGCATTTATGCGCAGACCTTCAGTAATGGAGCCGAGCTCCTTTCTGCTCCAAGATCCCGCGCCTGCTGCTGTCCCTGTCTCCACCACTGCCTCTTGAGGGGGCCTGAGTTATGGAGACACCCCACTCCCCTCTTGGCCAGCCCAGAAGTCTCTCTCACTGACCTGTAGCGCCTGTGGTTGGAGGGATCTTCGTGGCCACCAGAGGTTCCATCCCTGAAGCCTGCTCGCATCTGCTCCTCTAGGGGCCGCATGGCCAGGGCTGGGCTCCACTGTTTGGTGCACGATGGATCTTTGGTGTCAGTTTTTCAGGGCTCTCTGGAAGGAAATCTCCTCCACAGTGTTTCTGCGTGGTTTCCACTGCTCCAGAATTTGTAGGGAGTTCTTTTTACAGGAAATTTATGGTCTGTGGATTCGGAGCTACCATATGTGAGTCTTTCTACTCTGCCATCTTGGCTCCTCCTAGGATATTTATTATTAAAGAGCTTAACTGTGGAGGCTCAGGAATTTGTATTTTTTCTCAAAGACAATAAGGAACAAATAAAGAAATATTTGAGAATGTCAATGGCATGATCTGATCTCTGTTTTAGTAATATGAAATGTGACAGTTGGGTGGGGCATTGAATATAATGGAAAGTTTGGAGACAGGAGACTGCAGACAGCTCTTTGAATCTGAAATAGTGAAAGGACTCTGAGTCTGCTGTGGCAATTTATGGTCTGTGAATAGTACTTATTTTCTTAAGTGAAGGTAATAGACTTATTATACTTTTTCAGGTCATTTTCATTAATCTGAAAATTATCTTTATAGAAACTTCTGAAGTTTTGGAGGCATTTTGATTTGGTAGACAGAAGGTCCAGCTTCTTACACTAGCTTTGATACATTGGACAAGTGATTTCATTTCGCTGAGCCTCAATTTCCCCACCTTTAAAGTGATTGTTAGAACAGATAATCTTTAAAGTTCATTTTAGTTCTAAACCTTACAACCCAAAGGTTTTAGCAAATGAAGGATGCATTGTATTAATGTAGCAGGATGCTTTGGGGTTGATTATAAAGTGTGCATAAACCTGAATTTTTTCTTCTTCACTAACTGGAAGATTCAACTCCTTTCCCTCTCAGTTTGCCTTCTTAAAACTGTGAAACTTCCCAGTGCTAATAGCACAGAACCCTGAAATGCCAAGAGTCTAAGGAAATATTCTAAGCTTACAGTAGCCTATAGGCTGTTTTCACCTATGCCTCATACTGTCAACAGCCCATACAGTCATTTTTATCCTCTCTAAGAACCCTCAAAGATAAAGAGAGAGAGAGAGAGAGAGAGAGAGAGAGAGAGAGAGAGAGAGAGAGAGAGAGAGAGAGAGAGAGAGAGAGAGAGAGAGAGAGAGAGAATTCTTTCTGTAGATGATCATTCAATGTCTATTAGACTTGAAGATTCCTGAATAAAAGTTTTTAGACTCCTTATAAGATTATAGTGGACAATATCTTACCACCTTCTTTCATATATATGATTCTTTGTAGATATTGTATTGCTTTTAATTAGGTCACAGAACAAAAACATTAGCCAGATCTTCAGTATGTTCTTCTCTTCTCACCCAAAATCCTCATATATCTTCATCTAATTATTAATCTAGTTAATATCAGTCAATTTCTAACACAGATGGTTGGATAAGAGAAACTTATTCCATCTGGCCCTACCAGATGGACAAATTAAATTAAAATTATGCAGACAGAAATGGTGAGATTTGTATTTTTTTGTCTTTCCTTTTTATTATGATACAAAACACATATAATTAGAATATAGGATTCAAATCTTGACTCTGCTACCTAATTCCCTCTATGACTTTAAAGAAGTCATTTCCATTTTCTAGCCCTCAGTTTCCTCGTTTGTAAAATGAGAGATGTGATTGTATTAAAGGACCTCAAAAATCCATTCCAAATTTTAATCTATAATTTTGTCATTACAGTAAGTGACATAGAAGCAACATGGAGTGGGGACATATATTCTGGCCTTGAAGTCAAGAAGACTTGGGTTTAAATCTCATCTGAGAAGACACGTGACTGGGGGCAATTCACCTAAATACTCTTAATTTTGACATTTAAAAAAATGCGGCAGTAATAATATTCATCTCACAGGATGGCTCTGAGGATCAAATGAGAAAATGTATGAAAGATTATAGAACTTGGAAGTCACAAGACCTTTGTTTAATCTCAGGTCTTCTCCTTACTATGTCATCTTGTGCAAACCACTTGTCTAGATACCATCTCTATAAGGGGTATAGAAGATGACTTCTGACAATCCTATGTCATAAACTGCAAAAGCAAAACTTGTCACTGGATTTTTTTTTGTTACACTTAATAGTATTTTTTCCAATTACACATAAAGATGGTTTTCAACATTCACTTTTTATAACATTTTGAGTTACAAATTTTCTCTCTCTCTCTCTCCCATACCCCCTTCCCATGATGGCAAGTAATCTGATATAGGTTATATATGTACAATTATATTAAACATATTTCCACATTAGTCATGTGGTGAAAGAAGAATCAGAACAAAAGGGAAAAGTCCCAGAAAAGAAGTGAAAACAGTATGCTTCAATCATATTCCATAGTGCTTTTTCTAGACGTGGATTGCATTTTCCATCATGAGTGTTTTGGAAGTGTATTGATGAGAAGAGCTGTCTATCATAGTCAATCACCACATAATGTTGCTGTTACTGTGTACAATGTTCTCCTGGTTCTGTTCACTTCACTCAGCATCAGTTCATGAAAGTTCAGGCTTTCTGAAATCCAGCAGTTCTTCATTTGTCCATTATATTCATGCACCGTAAGCTGTTCAGTCATTCCCTAGTTGATGGGCATCCCCTCAAGTTCCAGTTCTTTGCCACTACAAAAAAAGATGCTATGAATATTTGAACATATAGGCCCTTTTCTCTTTTTTATGATCTCTTTTGGATATAGACTTAGTACTGGAATTGCTGCATCAAAGAGTATGCATGCAGTTTTACAATCCTTTTGGCATAGTTTCAAATTGCTTCCCAGAATCGTTAGGTCAGTTCACAACTCCATCAACAATGTATTAGTGTTCCAATTTCCCCACATTGTATTCAACATTTATCATTTTCCTTTTCTGTCATATTAACCGATTTGATATGTGAGAGGTGGTACCTCAGAGTTGCTTTGATTTGCATTTCTCTGATTCATAGTGATTTTGAACAATTTAAAAAATATATAACTATAGTTAGCTTTAATTCCTTCACCTGAAAACTTCCTGTTCATATCTTTGACCATTTATCAATTTTAGGAATGACTTGTATTCTTATAAATCTGACTCAGTTCTCAATATAGTTGGGAAATGAGGCCTTTATCATAAATACTGGCTGTAAAAATTGTTTATTAGCTTTCTGCTTTCCTTTCAATCTTGATTATGTTGGCTTTGTGCAAAACCTTTTTTTTAATGTAATCAAAATTATCCATTTTTTTTTATTTCATAATATTCTGTGTGTCTTATTTAGTCATAAATTCTCCCCTTCACTCTAAATCTGACAGCCATTCCTTGCTCTCCTAAATTGTTTTTGGTAATACCCTTTATGTCTAAATCAAGATCTCATTTTGAGGAGTAATTAAAACATTAATACATTGCTCATGGAATTGTGAACAATCCAATTATCAGAGAATTATTTTTAACTACTCCCCAAATTTTTGAAATTGTGCATCTCCTTTGACCCAAGAATGCACTACTAGGTCTGTATCCCAAAATGATCAGAAAGGGAAAAGAATTTGTACAAAATTATTTATTGCAACTCTCTTTTGATAGCAAAGATTTGGAAAATGAGGGGATGTTTTTAATTTGGGGGATGAATGAGCAAGTTTCATATGATTGTGATAGAATATAATTGTACTATAAAAATGACGAGCAGTATAGTTTCAGAAAAAAAAAATGTGGTAAGACATATATGAAATGAAGCAGAGTAACATGAGCAGATCCAGGAGAATATTTTACATAGTAACAAGTATATTCCATGTAAGGAATATAAGCTGTGAAAGACTTAGTCATTATGCTCATAAAGACAATTCTAAAAGCCTCATGATAAAAATGCTATCTGCCTCCAGAAAGAGAATTGATAAATTCTGAGTGTAGATTAAAGCACATCAAAAAAAAAACCAACAAAAAAAAACTTCCTTTTTTTTCCTTGTTTTCTTTTGCAACATGGCTAATATGGAAATATGTTTTCCATAACTTCACTTGCATAATCAATATCATATTGCTCATCAGTGAAGGGCAGGAGAAAGTAGAAGGGAGAGAATTTGGAATTTAAAAGTATTAAAAATATATGATAACGAACTGATATAAATGATGATTATAAGCAGCCTGTTTATCAAGAACAAGTGACACCAAGCTAGCTTTCTTTCTTTTTTATTTTTTTTAAATTATAAAATTACCCCTTCCACATGGTGGGATGTATGGGTCCAGTGCCCCTACAATCTGGAAAATCCAGGTAAAATTTTTTAATCTACATATATGTATTATGAATTTCTAAATTTGTAAACTTTTACTCTGTCAACTTTTGGCTTTCATGTGTTGCCTGTGGCTTCCACAAAACTGTCCAAAATCTTATTTAATTTCTTCTGCTGACTTGAGATATAATGAAACCATAGTGCAGAAAGTTGTGATGTGTAGGGGATAATTATTGTTAAATAAGGCCATTCTATGGATATCATGTACCTAGGCATTTGGAAAAGCATACAATGAAGTCTTTCATGAAATTTTTACTGAAAAGATATCTAACCATGGGGTAAACAATAGTACTGCTTGTAGAATTTGCAACATGTTGAATGGATGACTAAATGGGTAGTAATTAATAGTATAACAACATCACCCTTAAAGCAGATCTTTCTGGGAGAGCACCAGGCATCTGTGCTGAGCCCTTATGTCTTTTAGCTCTTTTATCAATGAAATGAATATAAAATTTATTAAATTTCAAAATGAGATAAAGGGAACTAAATCCAAAACTCTGGATGATAGAGACAGGATTCAAAAACATTTCTACAGGGAAAAATCATAAACCAATTAGCATGATATAAAATGTGTGTCAGTAAATTTTAATTAAATACCTAGTATGTGCCAGGAACTATGCTAATCATTAAGAAATACAAAAAAAGGCAAAAAGAAAAATCTTATATTTGAGTCAAAAAAAAACCCTCATTTCATATTTATACAGTATTTCATATGAAAAAGGAACTAAAGATCTTGATGAACTTCAAGTTCCACAAGAATCAACAATGAGATGTAAGAAGACACACACAATTGTTATATATGTTAGTACACATATGTGTATATATGTGTGTATGTATATCTCTATATCATCCACTTGAAATTCTATACCTTTTTTATCTTCCAAAAGATGTTTTGTTTTGTTTTTAATTTTCCTCTAGTTAAACATGGTAAATATTTGGAGATCTGTGAGCTATATCACTAAGCATATAGAAATTAATATAGGTAGTTTCACAATTTTTACTTTATTGACATAATCTCACTAAGAACTCTCCAATTGTCTGCTGTTTTATTTCTATAAAATGTGTATTTTGGATTTATCTATATATCTGAGTACCTTAACTCAGATACCTTAACTGCAAGGTATCTTGTAAGTTTTTTAAATTTTATTTTGAATAGATTTTCTCTTTCTTTACATTGTTTTCTAATGCAATTTAGAATTGTTTATGACTGGGAGGCAGTGTCAAGATAGCAGAGTAAAAAGACAGATCTGTAGACCCCCCATATAGCCCATAAAATACCTGTAAAAATGACTCTAAACAAATTCTAGAGCAGCACAAGTCACAGAACGAAAAAGTGAGGGAGACTGACAGCCTAGGACAGCCTTGAAGGCCAACAGCAAGGGTCTATCACACCAGGTGCTGAGCTAAGAGAGAGGGACATGGTCTGGACCACCAGCAGCAGCCATTACAGCAGTAGTATCCATTTTTTCATCCCTTCACCAAAAGCCCCTGGGAGAATTGAGCAGCTGATCTGAATATCAGCCTTGAGTGTTGACCCTGGGAGCCCTCCACCTAAAGCCCCTGGGGCAATTGAGCTGCTGATCTGACTCTCAGACTTGAGCACTGCCCTGGGGTGTGGAGAAGCTTGGGCATGGTGATGTTGGAGGCAGTTGTTGAGAGGAAATTCTACTCACAGATTCTGGGCAGAAAAGTTTTGGGTTGCTCCCAGATGAGTGTGCAGGAAAGGAGAGGAGTAAACTCCTCTCCCTTGATTGTGTCACTTTGAAGGAACTGAGAAACAGGTCCCCAGAGTAAACCCCACTCTTGATAAAGGACTCGAAAAATCAAGTAACTGGCTTAGAAAGTGCTCCAAAAAGAGGAGGAAAATAAGACTATAGAACAGTACATTGTTGGTGAGCAGGTATTTTCTTCCATCCTTTCAGATGACGAAGAAGAATGCAGTCCTTCAGAGGAAGTCAAGGTTTCTGCATCCAAAACCTCCAAAATAAATTTGCAAAGGTCTCAGTTCAAGGAAGAGCTCAAAAAGGATTTTGAAAATCAAGTAAGAGAGGTGGAGGAAAAACTGGGAAGAGAAATGAGAGTAATATAAGAAAATCATGAAAATCAAGTCAACAGATGCTAAAGGAGACTCAAAAAAATGCTGAAGAAAATAACACCCTTAAATATAGGCTTGCTCAAGTGGGAAAAGAGGTCCAAAAAACCAATGAGGAGAAGAATGCTTTAAAAAGCAGAATTAGCCAAATGGAAAAGGAGGTTCAAAAGCTCACTGAAGAAAATAGCTCCTTAAAAATTAGAATGGAGCAGAGAGAAACTAATGATTTGATGAGAAACCAAGAAATTACAAAACAAAACCAAAAGAATGAAAAAAATAGAAGACAATGTGGAACATCTCATTGGAAAAACAACTGACCTGGAAAATAGATCCAGGAAGGAAAATTTAAAAATTATGGAACTACCTCAAAGCCATGATCAAAAAAAAACCTATACATCATCTTTCATGAAATTATCTAGGAAAATTGCCCTGATATTTGAGAACCAGAGGGGAAAATAAATATAAAAATAAAAATAAACTTAAAAAAAATAAATATTGAAAGAATCCACTGATCACCTCCTGAAAGAGTTCTGAAAAGAGAAACTCCTAGGAATGTTGTAGCCATTCCAGAGTTCCCAGGTCAAGAAAAAAATATTGCAAGCAGCAAGAAAGAAACAATTCAAGTATAGTGGAAATAAAATCAGGATAACAAAAGATCTAGCAGCTTCTACATTAAGGGATCGAAGGGCTTGGAATATGATATTACAGAAGTCAAGGGAGCTAGGATTAAAACCAAGAATCACCTACTCAGTAAAACTGAGTATAATACTTCAGGAGAAAAAATGGTCATTCAGTGAAATGGAGGACTTTCCAGCATTCTTCATGAACAGACCAGAAATGAATGGAAAATATGACTTTCAAACACAAGCATCAAGAGAAACACAAAAAGGTAAAGTGGAAAGAGAAATCATAAAGGACTTTCTAAAATTGAACTATTTACATTCCTACATGGAAAGATAATATTTGTAACACACACACACACACACACACACACACACACACACACACATAGAGACAGAAAGCACAGGATGACTTGAATAAAAAGGGATGATATCTAAAAAAATTAAATTAAGGGGTGAGAGAGGAATATATTGGGAGGAGAAAGGGAGAAATAGAATGTGGCAAATTATCTCTCATAAAAGAGGCAAGAAAAAGCTTTTTTGATGGAGGAGAAAAAGGAGGAGGTGAGAGGGCAAACATGAATTTTACTCTCTTCACATTTAACTTAAGGCGGGACTAACATGCTCACTCAATTTAGTATGAAAATCTATCTTACACTACAGGAAAGTAGGGGACAAGGGGACAAGGCATCGGGCAATAGAAGGGAGAGCAAATGAGAGGAGGGAGTAATTAGAAGTAAACACTTCTGGGGAGGGACAAGGTCAAAAGAGACAATAGAATAAATGAGAGGCAGGATAGGATGGAGGGACATATAGTTAATCTTCCACAACTTGACGATTATGGAAGTCTTTTGCAAAACTACACATATATAGCCTATATTGAATTGCTTGCTTTCTCAGTGGGGATGGGTGAGGAGGGAGGAAGGGAGAGAAGTTGGAACTATGTGTTTTAGGAACAAAAATTGAGAAATGTTTTTGCATACAACTGGGAAATAAGAAATATAGGTAATGGGGTATAGAAATCTATCTTGCCCTACAAGAAAAGAGAGAAGATGGGGACAAGGGAACGGAGGTATGTGAAAGAAGGGAGGGCATACTGAGGGAAGGGGTAACAGAATGTATGGTGTTATGAGGTGGGGAGAGGGGAGAGATGCAGAGAAAATTTGGAACTCAAAATTTTGTGGAAATGAATGTTGAAAAGTAAACATTAATAAACATAAAAAAAGAATTGCTTATGATTTTTGTTGAGTCATTTTGGATTCTGCTATTTAGTGAAAATATTGTCTCAGTTCATTTATTTGATAATTATCTGGAATTTTCTAAGTAAAAATATTATGCCATATGTAGAGATTATTTTTTCTACTTTATCAATACTTATACCCTTAACTTATCTCTATGTTTTTCAAGAAATGAACTATGTTAATTTGTAATGGAAAGAGGAGGGTATTAGAAATGCTTTTCTTTTACATTACAAACTATGGCTACATTTTAAAATATATTTTAAAATAATCTAATTGCTCAAAGAAAAGACAAAATTGGTAAATTTTCAAAATGAATAAAGTTAATCTTATGAAGATATTCTTATCATATTTATCATATTTAAGAAGATGCTTTTCATATTTAAGTATTTTAACATTAATGACTACTGTATTTTAGCAAATATCTTTTTATTATAATCATGTATGTTTTTACTAGTTGTATCCAACTTTATTATAGTAAATAATTTGTGGACATATTAAAATAGTTTTTTTCAATACTTTACATTTTGGGGGGATTGATATTTATTCAAGACTATAGTGTAAAGTTCTATGATTTAGGACAAAGACTGTATTGTCTTATGTAAGTGACTTATGCAAGTAAGATTTGAAATCGGCCTGATTTTTCCAATTTGTCATGAATATAATACTTTATTTAACAACTCATAGAATTCACTTATAAATCTGAGTATTTTAATTTGGGAATTCATTATGGCGCTCAATTTCTCTTTCTGTGATTGAATGTTTTAGATCTCTAAATGTCTTTCTTGTTAAATTTTTCATTTTAATTTTTAGGTAATTATCAATTTCCTTTGAATTCTCAATTTTGCTGGCATATAATGGCATATTGTATTTTTTGAGGAGTTATTTTCTTCTACAGTGAGTTCAGTCTTCGTTTACTTTTAGCTTTACTATCTGTTTTAGGTTCTCTATTTTTCAATCACCTTAGCTAATGGTTTGTGGCTTTTGTTTGTCTTTTCAAAATCTCCTAATTCTCCTTACCATTTCTAGTCATTTTTTCCATTGCTCCTCTGATTTTCGTGATTTCTTCTTTTATGCTTTCTCATGAATGCTGAGGATGTGATGTTTCTCATTTGATTGCTTTTTAATTGTACAATCCTATTGCATCAATTCTTTTTTTTTAAGTTTTGTTTTAAGAGACACCACTTTTCAGTTCAATATGTTTCACTTAATGAG
This sequence comes from Bettongia penicillata ogilbyi, assembly GCA_023548195.1. Taxonomy (NCBI): domain Eukaryota; kingdom Metazoa; phylum Chordata; class Mammalia; order Diprotodontia; family Potoroidae; genus Bettongia; species Bettongia penicillata. The sequence continues at coordinate 1,578,029 of JAJHZJ010000048.1, read as the reverse complement.
TTCTTTCATTTTAATTTTTGTTTTTTGAGGCATATTCTTTCCCTCAGAGGACAGTTTCAGATGAATTCCCCAATTTTAGTATGTTACCTAATTATTGTCTTTCCTCTTTTATGTAGCTATTATTTTTTTCGATATTTTTCTCAGTTCACTCATTTTTTATATGTGATCTTCTGTAGTCTCCATTTATGTCTAAGCATATTGCTTACATAGATAATTTGATCACATTATGATCTGTAAGGGATTAATTTAATCTCTCCCTTTTCATATTTATTTATGATTCCTTTGTGCTGATGGATTAAACTGCTAATTCCTACTGAGATGGAAAAGCTTCAAGCACAGCAAAGGTAAAGGATATATCTATCAAGAAAGGGGAAGTGGAAAAGGGAATATGTACTTATATATCTCTTAATATATGACAACTGTATGCAAAGTACATTTTTTGACAAACATCTCATTTGACTCTACAACAACCCAGTGCTCTATACACTACACCACACCACCCATCATACATTCTTTAAAAACAAATATATGATTTTGACAAGAATTAATATATGCCCATTGCCTATAATATATGCAGACTCTAGTCATTTACCCTTTAATATACATATAGATATGGATATATACATATGCATTTTTATGTATGTATTTTAATTGCTTTTTTCTAGATATTCTTGATTATATGTACATAATCGTTGCTTTCTCAATCAAATGAAACAATATTTGCAAAATTTTTAGTACAGTACCTGGTACATAGTGGGGAATTAATAAATCTAAGTACTTTTTCTTCTCCTTCAGCTCTATCAATAGTCAATCACTCTACAATGTTAGGTTTCCCTCTGTCTCCTTTTCTCCCTGCTTTTCAGTGCCCATCTTGCTTCAGATGGCTACATAGTTCTATTATCTGAATGACCTTGAAAAACATTCTCATGCTTCATTGATCCATCCAGGAATTCAGTCTCCTTTCTCATGCACTAGTGAAACCATTCATTTCTATATCTTAAACCTTCAGGATTAAAGCTATGAATTAATTTTGAGTCAACTGAATAAACTTGGATAATCTGTACTATGGAAAGCATATACTCTCAGTACAGCCCAGTGCAAGGTACTGGAGTGAGATACAAAGATCAATATGTGTGGTCCTTTCCATCATGGAGTATAATATAGTCAACAAGGAAAAATGACAATTCAATGAGGAAGCATGATGTTACAGAAAGAGCATTAAACTTAGAATCAGCTAAATACAGCTAGATAATATAATGGAGATAATAGAAGACTTAGAGAAAACAGGGAGGCCAGAGTCCAAATCCTGTCTCATAGTTTTGCTGTGTGACCCTGGGCAAGCCATGCAACCTGTGTGTGCCTCAATTTCCCTATCTCTAAAAGAAAGATTTAATATTAAACACTAGTACTTATTTAATGCAGTTATTATGAGGATTAAATGAGAGTACATGTGTTAAGTATTTTGCAAATTTTCAAGCACTATATATCTTCTAAATGTATTATTATTAGTTCAGTGACAATGAGCAAGGCTCTCAAACATGTCTAAGCTTTCCCTTCCTCATTTGAAAAAAAAATGAACAAAATAATGTTTGTATTGCCTTTCCATGAGGTCACTGGGAGGAAACTACTTTATTGATGTTAAAGTACTATGTAAATATTAGTTATTATTACAATTGCTATTTACAGAGGGTCATCTCAATGTGGTAATGTTTGGTAAATATGTATTTTTCAAAAATACCTTCCTGAAGAAATTGCATCCGACATTATTTTTTGACACATTATGAGGTTTAATGTTGGGAATTTCAGGTCAAAAACATCCCTCTGAGCAGGTCAGGCATCTAGCATCCCTCAAATCACCCAGCACATTCTACGTAGACTATTCATAGGGCTGTTTCAGCTCTGGGTAGGATTTATGGCATATAAAAAAGGAGTGGAGCAAAATTGGCCTTCTTTTCACAATGATGAAGCTCCCTAGCTGCTAGGTGTAAAGCTATAACCACTGCATTATTCATCAGTGCTCTTTACATCAACATATTATTACTGTTATTGTTTAGCATTTATATTACCCTCTATACTGGCAAAGCGCTTTATAATCATTTGTATTCATTATTATATTCAACATATCTCTTCCCAAGTACCACTATGGTCATGGATAGTGTTTTACAGGGCTTCTTAAAGAAGTCACTTAGTGCCCAGAGAGTGCACTGAAAACTCTGACCAAATATATAGAAGCAAATTTTCAAGGAGAAAGACATTTTAAAGATCATGTCATTTAACTCCCTTTATTTTTACAGATGAGAAAACCAATGTCCAGACAATTGATGGAACTTGTGTCCAATCACACAATTACTAAATGAGATGGGATTCAAACCCTGATCCTTCTCAGAACACTACAGTTAGAAGGATCACTGGTTTTTAAATTGGAGGACCCACAAATTTCAGATCCACAATAACTATTTGTGTGATGTTAAGCAATTTTATTTAACTTCTTCAGTTAAAGTGAGCTTCAGTTTTATCCATTTATGTAACTGGTATAGGGGTGAACCAGATGACCTCTGAGGTTCCTTTCCACTCCAAGGTTGTGATCGTGCTTTCTGTACTGCACAACTATCTTTAAGTATAATACTAATACCCATATTTTCTCTTCTATACATATAAACATAACAAGGAAATATATCTACTTGCATGCCTAGGAAAAAAATATCAAAATAATAAATAATGTTACAATGTACAGGAACCTGTGCTCTATGAAGAATATGGTGACTAAAAAGGTTTTAAAGACGTAACTGGGTAATTTAATCATTTTATTCAAAAGGCCAGTATGTTTATTAAGAAAAGGATGGTCATTTGGTTACTTCTCTTACATCAAAGACAATCATGACATGGGTTCACATTTTATATCCTTTGAAGAGTAAGTGTTTCACTTGGCCTGAGAGACTATCTCTATATACAGACCACCAATGTCTGTCTCCACCCAATTTAGACAAAAGGATCTGTCTCCAACCAAGCTTCATTGAATGGAATTCATCTTAGAGATTCCTAGTAAGCTTAGATTGGGTGGATAGAGAAGGTTATGTGAACCTCCACAGACTGAGGTCTTAAAAAAAAAAAAGGTGGAACCATGAACCCTCCCATATCATTAGTTTTTAGTAATCATTTTTTTCAGAAGCCCCTATGCAGGACACACTCCTATGTGTAAGACAAAGAAATATGAACTGAACAATGTCTTTACTCCCAATTCCCCAAGCATATCCTCCCCAACTGCCTTCCCATTATGGAGAAGCTTCTGCCCTGGGTCATGTTCACCTGATTGTTGACTACCTGTCCTATACCACAATTTTAGGAAAATGTCTATCTTACTTCGCTACTCCATTCCTCTGGCCATCCTCCAATTTCCAGGATACTGGGGGCACCTTTTATTACTTCATCCCTTCACTTTCTCCACAGGGTCTGGAAATACGAAGCATGATTACATCAACTCTCTCTGGATTCCTGGATAGGGTGTACCTCTCTACTTGTTAACCACCATCCCTTACCATCCTAGTAATAATGTGGCCTAAATCATTCCTCTTTGGTTATTATTTTCCCTGGAATATTATCTTCTTTTATTTACAATCTCCTTGAGGGCAGGAACTGTCTTTGATTTTTGCTTTTCTATTCCTTAATTTTTTTTTTTTACATTTACTAGGGATGAAGGAGCTAGAAGAGAAGGCACAAAAGCCTTCCTCAAGTATTTAAAGGGCTACTACCTGCAAGATGATTTGTATGAATAGTGTTGTGTCCCCTGGAATAACTAGGAACAATGAGTTGAACAGAATTAGATTTAGATCCGATGTAAGGAAAAACTTCCTAATAATTAAAGTAGTGCCGAAGTGGAATACGCTGCTTTTAAAAAGGAGATTCTCTTTCACTTGAAGTCTTCAGCAAAAATCAGAGCAACACTTTGGTGTTTTAAAGGAGATGCTTGTTCTGGGATGGGTTGCATTGAACTAGATGGAATCAGAGGTCTTTTGCACTATGGGACTTTCTCTTGCAGAGTATCAACTAGGTTTCTCATTGGGCCTCTAATCAGGAGGAACTGAATTCTAATCCAACCTCCAATATTTTTTAGCTGTATGACTTTAGGAAATTTCAGTTTCCTCATCTGTAAAATGAGGATAATAGATAGCATCTACCTCCAAAGGTTGCTATGAGCATTGAGATAATATTTGTGAGGTCTATTGCAAACTTTAAAGCACTATATTAACCACAACTATCAACATCAGTATGGAAGGGAAGAACTATTCTTTTTTTTTTTCATTACAATCTAAACACCTAGCCTTAATAAAAGTTTGTAGAGCTGAATTGAATTGAATTCTGTTTCCTCAAGGAGACTATACTATTTCAGTAATGGAAATAAGATAGAAACCAGTAGGAAGGTCAATAATATTAACAAAATTGAAACAAAGCTCAAGGCAACAATAGGGAAATGCTATGTGTCGGTTAGCTTAGTGAAATTCTTGTAAAAAAAATTACAAGAGATGGTTCCCTATTAAGGAGAGGGAAGAAGAGAAAGAAGGTGATATAAAGTAAAAGACATCAATACATTTTAAAATTTGAAATGAATTTTTAAATTATTGTCACAAATCTGCACACTAAGTACAAAATTAATTGCAAATCTTTGCTTTTATCAGGCATATTATGAAGTTACTTCATGCTTCCAGGACAGGAAAGACTATATATATATATATATATATATATATATATATATATATATATATGGAAAGACTATTGAGAAAGGGAAATATATCTATATCTATATCTATATAGATAGATAGATAGATAGATAGATAGATAGATAGATAGATAGATAGATATAAAGCATGTATTATCTCCCAGATACTGTGTTAAGCACTTACAAATCCTTCATTTGATCTTCACAGCTCTGCCTTGGGATGCAGGAGCTTTTCCCCATCTAAAGCTGAGGAAACTGAGGAGGAGGTTTAGGGACCTGTTCAACGTCACACAGCTTGTAAGTGTCTGAGGCCATATTTGAATTCAGATCTTCTAGAATCCAGGTCCAGCATTCTATCCACTGATCCATTTAGCTGTCCCCAAGGGGCAAAGTTTGAGCTAGGATTTGACGAACAGGTGGAATTTGTATATGTTGAGAGGTAACACTAGTGAATTCTAGGTGGGGGTGTGACAGCAGTTCAAGCCTAGGTAAGTAGCATTTATTCAATAACTACCTATTAAATGATTGCTTGCTTGCTTAATCTCTTCAGATTTTCATTCCATATTTCTACACCCTGTAAATAAGTGAATTCAGCATAATTTTCTTCTCCAATGTGTCCACACTAGTCATCTGACACTACAGCATGCTCTAAGACCCCATCTTTGCTATCTGCAAATCAGTTTGTTAACTGAGAACTAATCATTAAATACATGGCAGATGCTAATTTACTTTTTAGTCAGTTGAAAGCATCTTAGGTGTTTGATGGCTCCTTTGAAAGTGTTAACACTCAGGGTCTCAAATACCAGAAAGAAGCCTGGTGATAGACACCATTAGCCATTTCGAAGAAATACAACATGAAATCTTCAGTGATATAATCAGGGTGATACGTCATATCATCACTGGATTCTATTCAGTGGGACTGGACATTAGTGGGACAGCAGCTGGGACATTAGCTATTGCTATCACTTCTCATTTTATGTTCTCCTTAGCCTAGAAATAGAGTAGTGATGTCCAGGTTTTATCTTAGATGCATCAACTCCCCTAGTCAGATCAGAGGTTAAAACTATTCCAAATAACAACGATCAATGAAAATGTGGTCCCCCTTTTCAGTTTACAACTTCCTTTCATATAGATCATATAATTTGATCACCACAATAACCTTTGAGGTAGACTAAAATGGTATCTTTTATCCCCATTTTATAGATGTGTAAACTGACATTCATGGAGGTCATTGGATCCTCCTTCTTTGAGATGGAAACCCTAGATATCACCTTAATATTTTCATGTCCGTGAAGCAGGGATAGTAAATAGAGTGTAAATTTGGAATCAGGAGATGAAGCCTGCCTTGGATGCTTGCTACTTGTGCAACACTTAACAAAACATCTGACCTCAAGTTTTCTTCTCTATAAAATAGTAGCACTGTATTGTACTGATAATAAAATGTGATACAAGATGTAAATTAATTTTTAAACCTCAAAGCATTATATAAAGTTTATCGCAATTTTCATGAGGGAATTTTTAAAATGTAAAACAATTTAACACTCCCTTACGTAACACCTATAATATCAGTATCTACTGAGAAAAAAAAAAAACACATGATGAGAAATCTGTTATGAATTCAGTAGTATTTCAAAATGGTCTTGTGTTTTATTAATCAAAACAGTACCTATATGGACTGGGGGGAAAGCAACTCATACATGTGTAAAATATGTATGTGTGTCTGTATACACACATATACATCTTCTATCCACATCCGTATTTTATCCATAATAAAACTATGATGATAACAATTAGCATTCACCTTGAAGTCAGGAGAGAAATGTGTTTGAATGCCCTCACTTAAACTGAATAATTATTTGTTCTTAGAATTATAAATCAAGTAGTCATCATGATATGGTAGACAGTATATCACAGCATGGTTTCCTTATTTGCAACCTGGAAATAAAATCCTTATTATCTACATTGCTGAGGTGGTGAGCATCATATACTGCATATAAAAGTCCTTTGCAAAAGTCTGACAGTATGGAATAAATGCCAGTCATTATTATGTTAGCTAAAGTTAGCTTGGGAAGACTTTCTTCCCCTGAGGGACAGGCAGATAAGAACAATTTGTTTCAACACCATTTAGGCAGCTGAAATAGGCCCTGTGGAGTGCGCAGAGTTTGGTCCATCATTCACTGAATTCTGTCATCTTTGACATCTGTCTTGTTTCTGGATTTGATGACTGGAAAAGGGAGTGAGACTGACAACCTTGCGCAACTCTGCCTCGTTGAAATCCACTGCACATGTAAGTCAGGACATCACTCCGGGATGGCACTGGTCCTCTTTGGAATGCAGGACCGACAACCACAAGCAAAGATTAGAATGATGGTGCTATTTGCCTACTGACTTGAAATAACCTATTATCTAACCTAAACCCTTCATTATACAGATGATTAAATTGAAACCCAGAGATTGCCTTGCCTGAGATCTCCCAACTGGCGAACTGCACATTCAGGTTTATATAGAGAAAAAATGTCCTACCATGGAAAGAGGGCATGTCTTAGAATCCGAGAACTTAGGTTCAAATTCTCAATTATCTAGTTGTCATCTGCGAACTCATGGCTTAGTTACTTAACATCCCTAGTTTCCATTTCTCATTATGTTAAAAAGAAAATGAAGTAGAAGTGTAGACTGGGGGAGAGGTCCTAGGAGTGTGGTGTCTGTGGGCGCACCTACAACCACGGGTCCAGCCTCATCCACCACCCCCACCGCTGCCCCCTCTGCCTCTGCTGGGGTGGACATGAAGAATCTCCCTTTGGGGTGGTCCCAGGCCCTGGGAGAGAGGGCCCCTTCACCTGCCCCCTCTGCTGGGAAGCGTTCAGGAAGCCCGGGCTCCCCCACACTGGGGAGAAGCCCTTCTCCTGCACCGTGTGCCGCAAGAGCTTTGGCCGCAGTAGGAGCCTCAAGCGCGACGTGAAGACCCCCTCAGCCGCCCTGCCGCGGCTTCCCTGTGGTGTGCGTGGGAAAGCCATCCTGGACTCGGCCTACCTTCTGCAACCCATGCTGCTGCCGCTCGGCTCCCCGCCCGGCACCCCGCCTGGCACACTCCAGTGACCTGTGTGGCAAGTCCCACTCAGCCCTGCGAAGCCTGAGGCGCCACAAGGCAGTCCACCGCCCAGCCACTGAGGTCCCCAAAGACAGATCGACCCCGCAGCCGCCCACCTTTCCTACTGGGCCCTACCTCCTGCCCCCGGAGCCTCCATGTGATGCTGGAGAGAAGGCTGCGGCGGCGGCAGCTGGGCTATATGGGGCTGCCTCAGTCCAGCTGCTGGGGGCCCACCCTCTTCTGCAGGGGGATGTGGGAGGTCCCACAAGAAGCGGGGGTTGTGGGGCCAGGGGCCCCAGCTCCAGGAAACACCCTTCTGCTGTGGAATCTGCAGGCGAGGCTTTGGGCGGGATCCACAGGGGAGCGAAGGCCCACCAGTGCCAGTGGGAGGGAAAAGTGCTTCTGCCAGTTCTTCCACCTGAGCAGGCATAGTGATGCACACCCGGGAGCGGCCCTACAAGTCTGAGCTCTGTGGCAAGGTCTTTGGCTACCCGCAGAGTCTCACGCGCCATCGCCAGGTGCACAGACTGCAGCCGCCCCGTGCCCTGACTGTCCCTGCTGGCCTCGCCCCAGCCCCTGGTCACGGTGCCAGCCAGGCCTCGGCCGCCACCGGGGCCGCCTCGCCCAAGGGTCTGAACTGTGCTTGTTCCCCGACCACTTCTGTGTCATGACCCAGGACACATGGCCTAGAAGCCTTATGGCCGTGACGCCTGTGGCAAGGCTTTCGGCTTCCTGGAGAATCTCAGATGGCATAAGCTGGTCCTCCAGGCAGGCCCTGAGGGCCTCCTGCCTCTCCCGGCCCCCCATGGGCCCAGCCTAAGACACCCCAGGCGCTGAATGGGCTGCCTGGGGAGGTGGGGGCGGCTGTGGCAACACTAGCAGCTGGGGCTTGGGGGAAGAGGAAGGCAGCAGAGCTGAGGCAGAATCCTGGGGATCCCGGGCACTTCAGCCGTGCCACCTGCGGTCAGAGCTTTACGCACTTTCTGAGGCTGGTGACCCACAGGTACGTGTACCTAGTGCGGCAGACGCTGGGCTGCCGTCTATGTGGCCAGAGCTTCTCCGGCGCCTACAACCTGCTCCCACAGGGCTGCAGCCATTGCCAGAAACGTGGCTTTCGCCGCCGTGTGTGGCAAGCGCTTCTGGGAGGCAGCAGTGCTGATGAGCCGCCAGCGCTGCCACACGGAGCAGCCGCCCTAGCGCTGAGGCGTCTGTGGGCATGGCTCTGCTCTCCTGGTACCCGCGGCAGCACAGTGTGGGGCACACGCGGGAGCGCGCCTTCAGGTGGGCTTTCCCAGTCCACCAGTCTGGCCTGCATGCTGTGGCCCAGGCTGAGCGATGTGGGGCATGTGGCAAGACCTTCTGCTACCCCTCCAACTTGCTGGAGCATCAACAACTGCGCCAGGGAGAGCATGCCCTCCGTTGTGAGCACTGAGGCAAGCCCTTCTTCTACGTGAGCTTTGTGTTGAGGGCAGTGAGCCAAGGCCCGAGCTGCTCTGCCTCAGCTATGGCCTTAGGAAGGACTGTTTGACCGGCCGAGAGTCTGGGGGCCGCCACTGCTGTGGCCAAGGAGTCCTGAAGAGGATAGGCTGGAGGCGGTCAGCAGCCTGCTTCCTCCTACTCCTAGGTTTCACCATGAGCTTGGAGGAGGGGCTCTCCACCTGCCAACACCCCACCCTCCTCCCAAAGCCTGGAAGGGGGTTTCCCTCCATAGGGATCTGGCCACTGTCATCTTGAGGGATGGACTTAATCCTTCACCTCTCTCACTCCACCCCTGTACCCCGCATTCTGGGAGCTCTAGGAACCCCGCCAACACCAGACTCCCTCTCCATTTGCCCTTTGTTATCCCACATCCCATGCCCCACCCATGCTCGAACCTGTGGGAAACCCTGAATACCACCACCACCACCACTATCTTGGAATCTGGCCGGAATAGGGGAGGGGGAGGTGGGTTGGGTGATTCATGGGGTGGGAGGGCTGATTACCTTTAGATGTGTGGGGAGGGTGTGGCAGGGGAAAGATGCAGTTTTGCACACAAAGTCAAGAATAAGTATTCTTGTGACAAAAAGAAAAAATAAGGTTGACTGGATGGTTTCCAAGATCCTCTTCAGTTCTAAGTCTATGATGCTCTGAAGCTAAATTTAATGTTAAGTAATAGATATAGGACTCAAATGGGATCTTCTAATTCCAGATACACTATATCATGCTAACTGGACAAATCAGTTAAAGTAGTTTTTTTTAAGTAAATTTATTTATTCATCCAATCAGCAATCATCTATACGATTCTTGCTGTTTGCTAAACACTGAGTCAGAACAATTCTTTTTTTCTAATATAATTTATTTTCAGTTTTCAACATTCACTTCCACAAAATTTCGAATTCCAAATTTTCTCCCCATCTCTCCCCTCCCCCCACCGTAGGACAGCATACAGCCCAACCACCCTTTCCCCTAATCTGCCCTTCTATCATCCCACTTCTATCATCCCCCTCCCATTGATTTTCTTATAGGACAAGATAGATTTCTATACCCCATTGCCTTTAAAACTTATTTCCCAGTTGCATGCAAAACCAGTTTTTAACATTTATTTTTAAAGATTTGAGCTACACGTTCTCTCCCTTCCTCCCTTCCCACCCACCCTCATTGAGAAAGGAAGTAGTTTGACATAGGTCATACATGTGTAACCATGCAAAACCCTTCTATAACAGTCATGTTGTGAAAGACTAACCACATTTCCCTCTATCCTATTCTACCCTCCATTTATTCCATTCTCTCCCTTGACCTGTCTCACCACAATGGGGTTTGCTTCTGATTACCCCTTCTCCCAATCTACCATTCCTTCTGTTGTCCTTCCTCTCCTATCCCCTTCCCTCTGCCTTCCTGCAGGGTGAGATACATTTCCATACCCAAATGAATGTGCTATTCCCTCCTTAAGTCAAATCAAATGAGAGCAAGGCTCAATTATTCCCTCACCTCCCACCTCTTCCCCTCCATTGTACAAGCTTATTCTTGCCTCTTTTATGTGAGATTTACTACAGTCTACTTCTCCTTTTCTCTTTCTCCCAGTAGATTCCTCTTAACAATTCTACACATGCAAACACACACAAATACACATATATACATACATGAATACACATGCACATATACATAGAAACATACACACACATATATTCCCTCTAACTATCCTAGTACTAAGAAAGGTTTCATGAATTATAAATATCATCTTTCCATATAGGAATGTAAAAGTTGAACTTTTGTGATGGCTTCTCTTTCCCATTTATCTTTTCAAGTTTCTCTTGATTCTTGTATTTAAAAGTCAAATTTTATATTCATCTCTGATCTTTTCAACAAGAATGCTTGGAAGTTCTCTATTTCATTAAAATTCCATCCCCCCCCCCAAAGTATTATACTCACTTTTGCTGGGTAGGTGACTCTTGGTTTTAATCCTAGCTCCTTTGTCCTCTGGAATATCATATTCCAAGCCCTCTAATTCTTCAGTGTAGAAGCTGCTAAATCCTGTGTTATCCTGATTGTGTTTCCACAATACTTGAATTATTTCTTTCTGGCAGCTTGTAATATTTTCTCCTTGAACTGAGAACTTTGGAATTTGGCTACAATATTTCTAGGAGTTTTTCTTTCTGAATCTCTTTCAGGAGGCAATCAGTGGATTCTTTCCATTTCTATTTTACCTCTGGTTCTAGAATATCAGGACAGTTTTCTTTGATAATTTCTTGAAACATGATGTGTAGACTCTTTTTTAGATTGGGACTTTCAGGTAGACCAATAATTTTTAAATTATTTCTCCTGGATCTATTTTCCAGGTCAGTTGTTTTTCCAATGAGATATTTCACATTATCTTCTATTTTTTTTATTCTTTTGGTTTTGTTTTATAATTTCTTGAGTTTTCATGAAATCATTAGCTTCCATTTGTTCCATTCTAATTTTGAAGGCATTATTTTCTTCATTTTGCTTTTTGACCTTTTCCATTTGGCCACTTCTGCTTTCTAAGGCATTCTTCTCCTCATCAACTTTTTGGACTTCTTTTACCATTTGGGTTAGTCTGTTTTAAAGGTGTTATTTTCATCTGCATTTTTGGGATTTCCTTTAGCAAGCTGTTGACTCATTTTTCATAATTTTCTTGCATCACTTTTATTTTTCTTCTCAAGTTTTCCTCTACTTCTCTTACTTGATGTTCAAAATTCTTTTTGAACTCTTCCATGGCCTGAGACCTTTTCATATTTTTCTTGGAGACTCTGGATGTAGGAGCCTTGACCTTACTGTCTTCCTCCAGTTGTATGCATTTATCTTCCTCATTGTAAGAAAAATATCTTTTTATCAAGGAAGTAATATTCTGTAGTCTTAGTTTTTCCCTTTTGGGGGCATTTTCCCAGCCAATTACTTGACTTGGGGGCTTTTTGTTAAGTGGAGGGTGTACTTCCTCAAGTTTCAGGGGTTTTGTGCAGCTGTTTTCAGAGATATCTACAGAATATAAAATACTCTAGAAAATCTTAGTTCCTCTGAAGTGGTATGATCAAAGAAGAGGTGTTTACTCCCCTCCTGGCCTGCACTCTGGTCTGTGAGCAACCACAAGCACTCTTTTCTGCCCTGGAACTGTGAGTAGGATGCCCTCTCCATAGTCGCCACCAGCTCCACTCACCAGTGCTCCTCCTTGCCCCAGGACCATCACCCACATCAGGCCCTCGATTCCCCCACTGTCTGTAGGCTGAGAGCTCCAGAAACAACCACTGCTGCAGCAGTTGCTGTGGCTGCCCTGGAGCTAGGGCTGGGGCTGTTGCTCTCTCACCCAGGTGAGAGAGCTTTCCCACCGACTTTTGTTGTTGTCTTTGGTGTTTATGGGTTGAGAAGTCTAGAAACTTCTACAGCTACCAGTTATTCAGTGCCTTGAGGCCTGACCCTTTTTGGCAGCCTTTCCAGATCATCTTAACCTGGAAATCTGTTTCAGTCTCTCATTTTGTGGCTTCTGCTGCTCTAGAATTTGTTTTTACGGGTATTTTGAGGAGTTTGGGGGGAGAACTCAGGCAAGTCCCTGCTTCTTTTCTGCCATCTTGGCTCTGCCCTCTGCCCAGATCATTCTTAAGAACATAATCACAGAAACCACTTAATGCTATATTAAAAACAAAATGATAGCGATTTTGAAAAACAGTTGGGATTTACTCAAATAAAGTATTTAAATTATCCATGCCTTTAACTCAGAGGTCCCATATCAGTTTTACACCCCAAGGAGGTCATTGGTAAAAAAAAACAAAAAAAGTTCCCATATACACTGAAATATATAACAGTACTTTTTGGCAGAAAAAAAGGAAACATAATTTCTATACTTCCACTGGCAAATGGACAAACAGACTATACTTGGATGAAATGGAAATGTATCGTGCTGCAGGAAATGTCAAACATTATAAATATAGAGAAGCATAGAAAGATTTACATGAACAGATGAAGAGTAAAATAAGCAGAACTATTACAATATAAATCAATGGGGAAAACAGAATGAACCACAATATAATCGAACATGAATGTTGCCAAAAGAAATACAAATAAACATGGCTCCAAAGAAGAGGTTTCAGAAAATGCCTCTACCCACTCCTATCCAGAGGTGGGATATCCAAACTATTTTAGAATTTTTGATGTATTGGTAAGGTTTTACAGGAGTTTTCTCTCTGTCTTCTTTAAAAATATTACTAATTTCATGGAATGACTCTCTGTGGAGGTAGGAAAAGGAATAATAAATGAAATGTTGGTTGTGTAAAAATGACAAGAATAAAAAAGCATTTAATTAAGAATAAGAACACAATTGAGTATCTTTTTTTTTACTGAGTCAAGTTTTAAAATTTTTTTTGTTTTGAAGATGGTTCATGAAAACAATAACAATATGAAACTGAACACAAATTAAAATGATCAAACTGGCTCCACAGAAAAAAGGAGAAAATTCACTTTCTTTTTTTTCTTTGTTGAGGTGATGTACTATAGGTAGAGATGTATTGTCAGATTCAATTGATATGTTAACTTATTGAATTATGCTTTTTTAAATTTATATTTGTTATAATGATAGCTCTCTTTCCTAATGGGTGTGATAAGAGATTCCAAAACAAAAATTATATTGAGTGAAAATATGCAAGAAAGTATAATTGAAAATTAAATATTACCATTTAGTCCTGAACAGTCTTGCTTAGGACCCTATTAGAATTCTAAAAAAATATTTTGATATACAGTAGAAATTCAGATATACAAATTTTCGTTGACATCCACCCCTAAGTACCACTTTCAAGGTAAATTAGCATAGCATTCTCAAGCTAGAACTTACCTATTCATTTCACATATAAAAGGTGAGAATTTCAGATCATATTTCTGGGATTGTTTTATATTTGTAAAAGCTTGAGAGAAAGATCTGGCTTTTGTTCTTTTGGTCAGGAAGACTAGACATTCAGATGCACTGATGACATCTTTCTTTAAAAACTACAACAATGAAATAAATCTCATATCCTATTCCTTATCTTAGTGGTAGTAGATGCATCTGGTTGACTAGAAAGCCAAAAGTAGGGAAGATGACTGTTAATCAACCAATCTTTATGAAGTACTACTATATGCCAGGCCCTGTACTAAGTGCTGGGGATATAAATACATGGAAAAAGAGAGTCTCTTCCAAAGATAACATATAAAATTTGGGGAAAACAATATCTAAAGTGACAAGGTCTGGGAATTCATAATCAGAAAAAGGACAAGAATAAAGGATGCTTTTCCACACACTGGAGTTTCCAGGAGGAACTTTGCAATGTGAAAAGGAGACCTCAGGGTCAGAATAATGCTCCAGACTGAGAACATAGCTGAGACATATTAATGAAGTCTGGAGAGTCTTAAGCAGCACTAGGAGAAGCGGGGCAGGGAGGGAGAAGGATTAAAAATATATTCTTCCTAAATTAGACCACTCAAAAAAGCATTTTTTTTGGATAAATATATATACTATATATATATATATATATATATATATATATCTACACACACATTATATACTATACTATATAATATGTACATATTCTATATATACACTATATATAGTATATGCATGCTATATAATAGTATATCTAACTATATGTATAGTTATATATTACTATGTATAGTTATATATGTAATTATGTATATAAATATATATATAGTTATATACATATATACATATATAATTCATATAATGAAAAGAGGGAAACCTATTAATGCCTTTAGAGGGATAGAAAAAAAATACCTTTAATGAATATCTATCTTGTAATTTTGATGTGAAAGCTCTTTTGAAAGGATCCTTTTTGCCAATGAGTTTTTGACCTCAAAAGATAAAAGCATGAAAATGTCTGAAATCTCTGTCTACATGTATTAAAGGCATCATTAAATCCAAGTAAATAAAACATATCATTGTCCTTCATATTTAGTGATGACAGTGATGAAAGGTTCACTATTCATGCATCTAGGTAACCAGTATAACCACTGGCCCAGAAATGAAGGTTATAGGTTTTCATGAATCAGGCTAAATCTTGTTGACTTCTCATCAATCATTTTCTTTTGCTTATAACCTCTCCTTTCCTCTCACACGTCTCCCAGGGGAATAAAACCTGGGGGTTCAATGTACACACTTCTTATATGATCCTGGACAAGCTACATGACCTCTCTCATTCTCAGGGTTCTCCTATGTAAAATTACTGAGGGTCTGACCAATCTTCTAAGGTCCTCCTTATTTCTAAATTTACAATTCTATGTGCAATGATTCAAATTTGACTCATGTTGTTATCACCTAGGATGCTGTGAATATCAGAATAAAGTTCTTGTCTAAGTCTCTACAAACAAAGCAAAAAGATTAAAACTGAACACAGGTGCGTGCGTGTGCACACATACACACACACACACACACACCCCAAAAAAAATCCTTTGTACAATTGTAGCCCCTCTTTCAGGCTTCCAAGACTTAATTTCATAACCTTCAGGATGGGAAGAGTCCAAGATTGTGATTGTGCAGATTGGAGGTTGAAGAGAATTCTACCTTGCAGTCTGTCACACAGTGTTGTGTCACTGGGTCTCAGGTGAAGAGAGAGGCAAGGGACCAATGACTTTGGATACAGAAAAGCAGAAAGAAGAGGTTTAAAATGAGACATACATTATTGGTAGACAAAGAAACTATAACCAGAAGCAGAGTGAACTTTCCCCTTTTACCTACTATGGAAAGCTGCAGAACATATTATATTTCTCCTCTCTTCCTGCTCTTCATCCTAATAGATGAATTATTTATTTATTTAATTAAACGTATGATTATTTATCCTGTCAGTCTTTATACTGATGCTTTACTAGTGACATTGTAAGCTTAATTTACTTAAAAAATAAAATGTTTGTCAGTACTTTATGCAATCCAAGTAGGGAGAATAAAGAGGTTGAAATATATTATGAAATCTGTATTAATATATTATACATATATACGCTAATGTATTATTAAAGTATACTATGTTTGATTTCTCAAAGTTCCTATAGCCTAGAACTCCTAAATTCTGGCTTGAAAGTTAAGGGCCTTTTTTGGGAGGCGGAAAGGCATTTTATTGGAATTTATATAACCTTTGAAACTTCTAGTTATGTGGGGCAAATTATTTTCTTTATGGCCAAGGGAAGCTAAACTTACATGCCATTGTAATTGTGAGTAGAGCTCACTAAAGAGACTTGGTCTCTTTGTGTCCATTCCTGGGGAACCTGTGGCCTCGAGGTCACATGTGGCTCTCTAGGTTCTTAAGTGTGACCCTTTGACAGAATCCAAACTGAAATTTAATTGAAGAGCCGCACTTGAGGACCTAGGGGGCCACATGTGGCCTCAAGATTGCAGGTTCCCTAACTCGTGGTTAAATCCTACCCCTTCTTTCTTGAGACTGGAGAGTAGCAGGAAATAAAGTGGGGTATGATCCACTAAAAGGACACAACCTTCGCCAAGCCTGCCCATGTGAAGGGAGAATGGCAAATCTTTGAGGATTTTCCCTTTTCTACTCAGCAAAGGAGAATGAAGATAGTGCAGACTCTTTGAGCTACAGAGCTCTAATTAATTAATTATTTAGACCAATAATATATCTAATAAAAGGTGGACTCTATTCAAACTGATAATAAAGCAAAGCAAAATGCTTCAAAATCCATAAATAGCACAAAGAGTTTTCGTTCATACTCCTTTGAGCCTTTTACTCTCCCATTCTCATATACCATTTCTGATGATTTATAATACTACCCTAGGGTTAAGTACAAGGAAAAACCATTGAGATTTGCTAAAGTATATAGAGCAAAACAGAATACCACAAACTCCTCAAAAGTCGAGATTGTTAATATTGTCTTTGTATTCCCCGCATCTAGCAGATGTCCTTCCCCATAGTAGGCAGTTAAATGTATAGTGTTTCATTGTTGCTGACAGCTAACTCTTCCCTCATCAATACGACTCCCAGGGACCTATATAGTTACCTCCAAACTCAAAGCATTATCATAAATGTCCTTCCTCTCCTGTTAGACAAAGCTCTCACATTTAGTGGAGAATTCATAGAAAAGAAGTCAACCCCCAACCCAAAAGACCTGCACAGTTCATGTGATTAACTCTCAGTGCCAGTGAATAAGAAGTTCCAGATTTGTATCACTCATCAATGTTCTGATTATCCAAAGTTCTTACTCCATTTAGTTCATCTGTCCAGGAATTCTTATATCAAGGCTACTACCTCTCTACTGTTGTCTCCATGTGTGCCTGAAGCTCTCCCTTTTGACTTGTGTCTTATTAAAATACTGTCAAATTTACTAACAAAAATTTAACTTTGAAAAGGATTTAGCCATATCGAGTGATTAATGGGAGAGTCTTAAGATACCCATTATTATTATTAATAATCAATGAAAAAGCATTAATTAAATACTTATAATGTGAATCATTCTAGGCCTTGGATATATTAAAAAATTTAAAAAGAAAGAATAAATCTCTGTCCTCAAGAAGTTTATATTCCTTTGGGGGTGATATATATCTCTATCTATATCCTAATATCTATAGCTACAGATATATATATATCATACCTATGTAAATATTGATATTGAGATATATAGATATAGACAGGTACAAAACAAATTGATTTGGATTAGGGATGGTCACTAGCAGTAGGAGGTACAATTAATATAGAAGTTTGTATCTGAATGTCTTGAAGGAATGAAAAATGCTAAGAATTAGATGTGAAGATGGAGAATATTCCTGGCATGGGGGGATATCCAGTGCAAACCTTGAAGATGGGAGAAAAAGTATTACATAAAAAGTACATTAAGAAAATTTGTGGCGGAGGAGCCAAGATGACGGAGTAGAAAGATTCACATATGCTAGCTCCTAACCCACAGCCCATAAATTACCTGTAAAGAGGAACTCCCAACAAATTCTGGAGCAGGGGAAGCCGCACAACAACGTGGTGGAGGAGATTTCTGTTCCAGAGAGCCCTGAAAAACCAACACCAAAGGTCCATCACACACTGGACATGGAGCAGAGCCCAGCCCTGCCTTGGCCATGCAGCACCAAGAGGAGCAGATCCAAGCAGGCTTCAGGGACAGAATCTCCAGCGGCCATGAAGGTCCCTCAATCCACAGGCTCCACAGGTCAGTGAGAGAGACTTCTGGGCTGGCCAAGAGGGGAGTGGGGGGGTCTCCATAACTCAGGCCCCCTTGGGAGGCAGCAGCAGACCAGGGCTCCCAAGGCAGACAGGAGCTCGCATCCATTGTTGAAGATCCCTGCATAAACCCCCTGAGGGAACTGAGCCTGGGAGGCTGCCCTGCCCCCAGCTGAGCACCAGAACTTAATCTCTCACACTGAATAGCAGCCCCGCCCCCGCTGAAAGCTCTGAGGCTGGGAAGCAGCATTTGAATCTAAGACCCCAAACACTAGCTGGGCAGATCTGGAGGTGAGGGAAGGGTGGAGAGGAATCTCAGAAGTCAAGTAACTGGCTGGAAAAATGTCCAGAAAAGGGAAAAAAAATAAGACCATAGAAGGTTACTTTCTAGGTGAACAGATATTTCCTCCTTTCCCTTCTGATGAGGAAGGACAATGCTTACCATCAGGTAAAGACATAGTAGTCAAGGCCTCTGTATCCCAAAGACCTGAAATAAATATTCAATGTGCTCAGGCCATGGAAGAGCTCAGAAAGGATTTTGAAAATCAAGTTAGACAGGTGGAGGAAAAACTGGGAAGAGAAATGAGAGAGATGCAAGAAAAGCATGAAAAATAGGTCAATACATTGCTAAAGGAGACCCAAAAAAATGCTGAAGAAAATAACACCTTGAAAAATAGGCTAACTCAATTGGCAAAAGAGGTTCAAAAAGCAAATGAGGAGAAAAATGCTTTCAAAAGCAAAATTAGCCAAATGGAAAAAGAGGTTCAAAAGCTCGCTGAAGAAAATAGTTCTTTCGAAATTAGAATGGAACAGATGGAGGCTAATGACTTTCTGAGAAACCAAGAAATCACAAAACAAAACCAAAAGAATGAAAAAAAATGGAAGATAATGGGAAATATCTCATGGGAAAAACAACTGACCTGGAAAATGGATCCAGGAGAGACAATTTAAAAATTATGGGACTACCTGAAAGCCACCTGAAAAATTATGGGACTACCTGAAAGATCAAAAAAAGAGCCTAGACATCATCTGTCATGAAATTATCAAGGAAAACTTCCCTGGTATTCTAGAACCAGAGGGCAAAATAAGTATTCAAGGAATCCACTGATCACTGCTTGAAAGAGATCCAAAAAGAGAAACTCCTAGGAACATTGTGGCCAAATTACAGAATTCCCAGGTCAAGGAGAAAATCTTGCAAGCAGCTAGAAAGAAACAATTCCAGTATTGTGGAAATACAATCAGGATAACACAAGATCTAGCAGCTTCTACATTAATGGATCGAAGGGCATGGAATATGATATTCCAGAAGTCAAAGGAACTAGGACTCAAACCAAGAATCACATACCCAGTAAAACTGAGTATAATACTTCAGGGGAACAAAATGATCTTTCAATGAAATCGAGGACTTTCAAGCATTCTTGATGAAAAGACCAGAGTTGAAAAGAAAATTTGACTTTCAAACACAAGAATGAGAAGCATGAAAAACTAAACAGCAAAGAGATGTCACAAGGGATTTACTGAAGTTGAACTGTTTACATTCCTACGTGGAAAGACAATATTTGTAACTCTTGAAACTTTTCAGTATCTGGGTAATTGGTGGGATTACACATACACACACACACACATACACACATGCATGCACACACAGAGACAGAGAGACAGAGTGAATTGAATAGGATGGGATCACATCTTAAAAAATGAAGTTAAGTGGTGAGAAAGAAATGTATTGGGAGGAGAGAGGGTGAAATGGAATGGGGCAAATTATCTCTCATAGAAGAGGCAGGTAGGAGACTTTTTAGTGGAAGGAAAAAGAGGAGAGCTGAGAAAAAAACATGAAGTTTACTCTCATCACAATCAACTAAAAGAAGGAATAAAATGCACACTCATTGTGGTATGAAAACCTATCTCACAATACAGGAAAGTGGGGGAGAAGGAGATGAGCAGGGTGGGGGGGATGATGGAAGGGAGGGCAATGGGAGGAGGGAACAGTTTGAAATCAACAGTCTTGGGGAGGGACAGGCTCATGACAGAGACAATAGAAGCAATGGGGGCAGCATAGGATGGAGGGAAATATAGTTATTCTTACACAACATGACTATTATGGAAGTCATTTGCAAAACTACACAGATATGGCCTCTATTGAATTGCCTGCCTTCCCAAAGGGAAAGGGTGGGGAGGGAGGGATGGGGAGAAGTTAGTACTCAAAGTTTTAGGAACAACTGTCAAGTAGTGTTCTTGCTACTAGGAAATAAGAAATACAGGTAATGGGGAATAGAAAGTTGCCCTACAGGACAAAAGAGAAGATGGGGATAAGGGAAGGAAGGGATGTTAGAAGAGAGAGCAGATTGGTGATAGGGGCAATTAGAATGCTTGGTGTTTTGGGGTGGGGAGGGGAGAAATCGGGAGAAAATTTGGAACTCAAAATTTTGTGAAAATGAATGTTAAAAGTTAAATAAATAAATTTAATTAAAAAAATTAAAAAAAAAATAAAAAGAAAATTTGTTGGATCTGAGTAAGACTGGAAGAGTAAGTTTGCCCAGGTAGCTGAATAACTTATTTCCCCCTTGGGGTGACACTCTTATCTTACTATTAGGGGCAGTGAGGTGGTGCAGTAGGTCAGCGAGGTTGCACAATGGTTAGAATGACTTCCTTGGAGACAGAAAGACTCATCTTCCCGAATTCAAATCAGACTCTTACCAGCTGTGTGACCCTGAGAAAGTCACCTAACTCTGCCACAGTTCCTCATCTGTAAAATGAGCTAGAAAAGGAAATAGCAAACCATTCCAGTATTTTTGCTAAGAAAACCCTTAATGGGATCATGAAGTTGAACATGACTGAAAAATGACTGAACAGTAACAAAAAAAGTGTATAGACTACTAAGCCTGGAGTCAGGAAGATCTGAGTTCAAATATAACCTCAGATACTAGCTATATAACCCTTGTCATAGAGTATGTGTAGGTCTTTTTTGCCTCAGTTTCCTCATCTGTAGAACTGGAATAATAAAACACTTACCTCCCAGGATTGTTGTGAGGATAAATGAGATATTAATTGTAAAGCACTTAACACAAAACCTGGCATGTAGTAAGTACTATATAATGGGTGGTAGCTGTGGTTACAACATGCCAGGTTTTTCCATATACTCTTCCACTGTTGATTCCCATCTACGCTATACTATTTGTATCACTTTGTGTGGAGGACTTTTTTTCTTGGACATCCTACATATTTATGGTCATACTGGTTTGGGAGCTGTTGGATTTCCTTTCTGCTTCTCTATCAGTATGCCTTCTAGTAATGGCGTTGCCAACTTGACAGAAATAAACAATGGATTTTTAGCCCCAACTCCTCCCCTCTGAGTTCATATCACTGCATTTTAGACTTTCTTCTGTACCAGCTAGCCCATGGCCTTCCTTCCCTCAGTCTCACTATCAATATACGATGCATTGCTGGTTCTTAATAGCAATCTATTGATGTAAAATCCATTGGCTATCACTGAAGGATTAAATTAAAGATAAATTATAGACTTCACTATTTTCAACCTATTTTCCAGATTCATGAATGTGGCCACAGCAAATAATGTGGCATGAAAATATACTTGCATTTCTTGGAAAACTCAACCAGTGCCTATAGGCTTTGGACATTATCTAACTTCCAATGTATGGCTATTCCCAGAAACAACTTGATGAGAAGACAAACTACATGGTAGCTCCTTGTGTGGTGGGATTTCAACGGACCATAAATAGAGTCCTTTGTTCACAAATAAACATCTACAAATAAACCTCATTATTTGATATTCAAATTATTATTATAATTAAGATTATTATTGCTTCAATCCTTCTTTTTGGGGGATTGTTGAACTTTTAATATTCTCTTAATGCAAATGCCCCTGAGGAGCTTAATTTTGAACATTATTCAGCTGATATTTTTATCATCAGGTAACATATTTGGAGGCCATCTTTGACAACCTGTTGTGAAAAAAAATAGGAGGGAAAATGGGTTCCTGGGGAGGAGGAGGAATATATGTAGTAAGTGAGATGAGAAATTAGTGGTGAATTTTAGGGAAGCACAATACTGGATTTGGAAGACCTGGTTCAAATCCTCACTTTGTTGTGAATATTTGATGTGGGACAAATCACAGAATCATAAAACTGAAAGGAAACTTAGGGAATGTCTAGTCAACCCCTGTCATTTTACAGATGAGAAAATTGACTCCCAAAGGATTTAAGTGACTTATCCAAAGTCTTGCAAGTAATGACAGAGGCAGACATATGGCCCAGGATCTCTGACTTTCAAGCCAGTGTTCCTTCTACTTTATATAATACCAGTAAGGCACCATATGAGAGAACTGAATTAGATAATGTAAGAAAAATATCCCTTGTAGATCTTTACCCTCTATTTGGTACAGAGGACAGAGTTTGCCTGCTTCATGACGGATGATTAGCTCAGATTATTCCTTCCACTACATGTCAGAGATTGTGTCCTTGAAGAAAACTCCCACGCACACTCAAAAGAAGTAAATAAACTGTACATACTCCAACACATCACTAGGTCAATCCTTTATGCTTCCAAATCCCCATTTCCCACTTCATCCATTCATAGAACTTCTCCCAACAAAAGTAGGCTGTCATTTCACCAGATTGTTTGTACTTTTTTACCAAGTGCTTTCCCTTTGATAAGGGGTTAAAACTTCTTACACTTCCAATGAAGAAAACAGCTTTGATCTGAGTGTCTGAGAATTGGTCTCTCTCCTGTAGCCAGAGAAGCACTAAATGATGGTCTTTACCAGGCTGTTTTTCATCTTAGCAAACCAAAGTAAAACATATTGGAAGATGCATATGAAGTACTAGCATTTATTGAAAATGTTATCAATGCTCTATTGCCTCTCCAATCCCACAGGAGCAAAGAACAGCAGTAAAGCTGGAGGGGGAGACATACACAACTCGAGGAAAAGCTTAGGAAAATAGTCTTATTTATGTAAAGTTATTACAGCTCATTTCATTTGCTCCTGAAGCATCATCCATTTCAGATCTTCCTTTCTTTGTGGATGACAGAGAGTACAAATTAATTCCCTATGGATGGTGGTGGTTGTTATTTAATACCAAGTACCTCTTAATAAATCAAATTAGGATTCATAATTAATTAGCAAACCTGTTTGGGGGGTAATAAAATCAGCTATTTTTAAATGTCCCTTGGGAGGAAATGAATCCTATCCAATGAAGTTTCTAATGGATCATCAGCATTAGCTAGATTCATTTATGGATTCTGAAGGGTTCCCCCTCCCCTGACTTACAAATATAAAGTGTTGTTTTTTTAATGACATATTTTACTGATACTGGGCCTTGGCTGAGATGCCAGTGAAATAGTAGATTCTTAAAGTATCCAAGTAGAGAAGAAGAATCAGAGCATCTGAATTGTGCTCTTACTTGAGTTGGGGATTTAGATTCACAATATCTCGCATGTGGCGTAGGAAGGGCTTTTAAAGGTCATCTAGTTTAATGCCATCATTTTATAGATATACCAATGGCCAACCCATGGACTATGTCCTCTAGTTGATGGAGTGAGACATGTTCTGGCTCAGAGTCAAATGAATTAAACTTTAGGAGGGGCTGGGAAGAAGCTGGATTCCAGGAAGCATGCTTGCTCTAGTGTATCCCTTTACTAACATATATATGTTTGGCAAACAAACTATTGCAATTATTATTCAAAGGAAAAAAATAACTTGGGGAGGAAACTTCACAACACATTTTTCTGATAAAGATCTCTCCTGAGATATATGAAGAACATGTTTATAAGAATAGTAGCAATTCCCCAGCTGACAAATACTCAAAGAATATTAACAGGTTATCTTCAATGGAAGATATTTAAGGTATTGATAGATATGAAAAAGTGCTCAAATCATTAATAATTAGAGAAGTATAAATTACAGCAACTGTGAGATTTTACCTCAAATCATTCACATTGGAGAAACTGACAACAGAAGGAAAATGACATGCTGTAAAGGCTTTGGGAAGAAAAGTATGTAGTTATACTTGGTGAAATTGTGAATTGGTCTAGGTATTCTGCAAGGTATGTTGGAGCTATACACTCAAAGTGTGGCAAGAGAATTTCTGACTCAGTTCTCTTGTTGCCACTGTGATAGGAAAGAAACTCTGACTCAGAGCTCTTACTATCACTATGATAAGGAGAGGACACCACTTTTATCACACCAGCTGCCCAATTAACTTCAAGTTCTGGTATTGACTACCTAGCATCCTGACTTTTCTGATTCATACATACCCCTTAACTTCCCTATTTTCTGTACCCAGCCTGCTTATGTATTCACAGCCTATATAAGGTTATTGAAGCTGATATTTTTGGTTCTGACTTTTTAATCCAGACGGACCTCTGCTCTGTGCACAAACAACATCTGCAGATAAGTATATCTGTGTCATTGATTGGGGATTGGCAGCAGTACCTAATCAATAGATACCTCACATTTTTATTCCATTTATTGACATCCCAGATTGGACCAATGAGGTCAACCAGACTGAATTTTATAGTTCAGTTACCCTCTAATGTATCCAAGGGAAATTTTAGCTAAGGAGATTGATGGGCTGGGAAAACAGATTGATTGACAAAGTTTCGGTCCTATCTAGAACTAGACAGGGTCTAGTCTGGTTCTGTCTAGAACTGTCTAGAGACAGGGTGATGTCATCCTAAGTTTTCTGATGGCCTAGCTATCATTTATAGTTACTGTCCTATCTTGACTGGCTTCCTTGTTTAGTCCTATTCTACTCTGATGTAACCGTTGAGTGGTCAGAAAGGAACCGTGTCAGTGATGATATAAATTGGACGTAGATCTCAATTATGCTTTTATGGTCAAGAATCATCACAGGATTCCCTGAGGCTTTGTAACTGGTTAAATTCTGGCAATACAAATTTTGGCAAGTGCCTATATTTCAGAAGTTAAATTATTTCTGGCTGAATCTATTTTCAATATAGAAAGTTTGATCTGGTTAAGTTCTGACAAGAAAAATATATGGAGTATAATAATGGCCAAAATATAATATCTTTGACCCAGTGTGTGTGTGTGTGTGTGTGTGTGTGTGTATGTGTGAGGGGGGTGTGAGTGTATTTGTATGAATGTGTGTGTATGAGTGTGTGTGACAGTGTGTGTGTATGTGTGTGTGCATATATGTGCATGTATGTGTGTATATATGTATGTGTGTGATTTTTGGAAATTAAAATATTGAGCACACTTAAGTTAATTGGTAAAGTTTCATAACTAAAGTCTACTCGTCCTGATGTCAGCAGTTCCTACAATTTTGATGCTAAATTCACCTTTCCAATAAGTAGAAATTGCCACTAACCTTTTAATCAAACTTTCAGTAAGATAGGTTTTACAATGTGCAGAGAAGATAAAAAAACAAACTGCTGAGTATTTCAGAGTTTCAAAAGACATAAGAAAGAAGTAGGTTTTCTTTCCAGTTTGCAGAAATTTTCTTGCCACATCAGTGGCAAGTGGCAAGTGCCATTGATGTAGGAAGAGAATTTGCTATTGATGTACACTCTTTGATCCTGCAATAAGAAAAAGGCCCATATGGATAAAAATAATTGTAGTACTCTTTTTGTAGCATCAAAGAACTAGACACTAAAGTGTGCCCATCAATTAAATATTGGCTGAAAAAGTATAACACTTGAATATAATGGAATTCTGTTGTTCTATAAGAAATGATGACAAGGATAGGTTCAGAGAAATCTGGTTATACTTCTATGAACTAATCTCAGAGTAAGAATCAACCCTGTGAAGAATAAGCTCTCAGCCCACAGATGGTAAGGAGGTTTGAATAACTGATCAGAAAGAGATTACAGGGTCTTTTTGATAGCAATGAGGTAGGACTCTATGGCTTTACACATACTTGGATCCAGGTCACAGTCCTGGGTGGCAGTCCCAGGGTGAGGAGGAGCACTAGCATAGCAGAGCTTGTGGCAGCAGTGGGGCCCCCCCCTCACATTTCCAGGGCAGAAAAGAGTGCTTTTTGTCTCTCCTAGCCCTCAGCACAGGCCAGGAGAGGAGTAAGCACTTCTCCTTAGGTCATATTATCTTGTAAGAACTGAAAAATTATAGGCCCCCAGAATTATCTCTGAAAACAACTTCACAAAACCCCTGAAGCTTGGGACAGTGATCTCTCCACACTGGAAGCAGAGTTCTACCTTAACAGAGAGTTAAAAAGTCAAGTAATAGAATGGGAAAAATGGGCAAAGAATGGGAAAAAAAAAACCTCTTTACTATAGAAACTTACTATAGTGATAATGAAGATCAAAGCACACACTCAGAAGAAGATAAAGAAGTCAAAGCTCCTGCATCCAAATCTTCCAAGAACAATATGAGTTGATCTCAGGTAATGGAAGACCTCACAAAGGATTTTGAAAATCAAGTAAGAGATGTAGAAGAAAAATTTGGAAAAGAAATGAAAGTGATGCAAGAAAATCATGAAAAAAATGATTCAAGAGTTTGGTAAAAGAGACACACAAAAAATACTGAAAAAATAATATTTAAAAAAAACCAGGCCAAAAGGTAAGAGGTTCAGAAATCCAATGAGGAGAAGAACACCTTAAAAAACAGAACTGGCCAAATGCAAAATGAAATCCAAAAAGTTAAGTAAAGAAAATAATTCCTTAAAGATTAGAATGGAACAAATGGAAGCTAATGACTTTATTAGAAATGTTGAAACCATAAAACAAAATAAAAGAATGAAAGAAAAAATAGAAGACAGTGTAAAGTATATCTTTGAAAAAAAACTGACATGGAAAATAGATACAGGAGAAATAATTTAACAATTATTAGACAAATTGAAAGTAATGATCAGAAAAAGAACCTAGACATCATCTTTCAAGAAATTATCAATTATCATTATGAAATTCTAGAAGCAGAGGGTAAAATAGAAATTGAAAGAATCCACCAATCACCTCCTGAGGATATGCCAAAATAAAAACTACCTGGAATATTATAGTCAAATTCCAGAGTTCCCAAGTCAAGGGGAAAACAATACCTATAGCCAGAAAGAAATAATGCAAGTATGATGGTCCCACAGTCAAGATAGCAGAAGATTTAGCAGCTTCTAAATGAAAGGATTGAAGGGCTTGGAACATGACATTTCAGAGGTCAAAGGAGTTAGGATTAAAACCAAGAATCACTTTCCTAGAAAAACTGAGTATTATCCTTGAGGGGAAAAATGGATATTCAGTGAAATAGAGGAATTTCAAGCATTCTTGAGAAAAAATGAGAGCTAATTAGATATTTTGATTTTCAAATACAAGACTCAAGGGCTGCATAAAAAGGTAAACAGTAAAGAGAAGTCATAAAGGATTTATTAAACTGTTTACATTCCTACATGGGAAGATGATATTTGTAACTCATAAGACTTTTCTCATTATTAGGGTAGTTAGAAAAGCATAGGTGCGAGTTGAACATGAAGGGATGATGTGTAAAAAATAAAATCAAGGGATGAGAGACATACTGGGGGAAAGAGAAAGGGAAAGGTAGAATGAGGTAAGTTATTTTACCTAAAAGGGGCAAGAAAAAGCTTTTACAGAGGAGGGGAAGCAGGGTGGGGCCAGGAGGTGAGGGATAGTGAATGAACTTTCATCAAAATTGGCTCAGAGGGAATAATGTACACTCTCAGTTGGATATAGAAATCTGTCTTACTCTACAGAAAAGTAGCAGGGAAGGGGATATGAAAAGGGGGTGTGTGTGATAGAAGGGCAGGCAGATTGAAGGAGGGGGTAGTCAGAAGCAAAACACTTTTGAGAATGGACAGGGAGAAAGAAGAGAACAAAATAACTAGAGGAAATAAAATGAATGAAAATAGTCTTTTCCAACATGGCTATTATGGAAGTATTTTTGCATGACTACACGTGCATAATATATTGAATTTCTTGCCTTCTCACTGAGAGACAATGGGGAGGAAGGAAAGGAGAAAAATTGGAACTCAAAGTTTTTAAAAATGAATGTTAAAAATTGTTTTACATGTAATTGGAGAAAAATAAAATGCTAATAATTTTTTTAAAAAAAAAAAAGAACAAGAAGAGTAATTGTAACAATGACAATATTGTAACATCAAAAGGTTTTAAGGCTTAAGAAGTATGCTTCCAGCAATGACCAATCACAATTCCAAAGACCTGATGATGAAGCATGCTTGCCACCTTCTGAGAGACTTGAGTTAGCATAAAACAAAAACAAAAACAAAAAGCAGCTTCCACTTTCCCTTCTCCTCTTTTGAGTGTGACAGGACTCTGACAACTCTTTTTCAGATTTTTAGCAAGGTGGTGAAGGCATCTCTCCTCTTCCTCTTCCCTTCCGATGCTGCCATCTCCTGCAGCCCTTCCCTCTCCCAAGCCCACATTAATCAGAAACTTTTCCAGCTGCACACTCAGGGTAGTGAGAATAGTTGAATCTGAGACAAGATCTCAAATCCCTAACTGACTCTTCTGTTTTTTTGTTTCTTTCTACAAGCACAGATGACCAAATATTAATTCTGAGATGGAAGTTTCTGACCTGCTAAACACCTGTTTTGTTTGTCTTTTAGGTTTTACAGTGCTGATAAGTTCTAGAATTTTCAGCACAGGGTATCCCCTGCAACTGTATCCCTTATGGACAAGAAGATAATCACTGCCAGGAGGATGTCATACTTACCCAGGTAGCCAGAAGACAGGGAACTTTAGGGAGCTGTTCCTTGCTGTAACACAAAGGTGATACTCACAGCAGCTGCTATGAATATATGTGCATCTCCATGGTTGCTTCACAAAAAATAACAAACTCCCTTCCTCTGAAACAAAATCAAAACATTTATTTGAAGCATCCCCATTGGGATACCAGAAGGCAAGATTTATTAAAGTACTCATCATCAATCCAGGGAGCTCAGACATTTCTCTCAGTCATGCTTCCCCTCAAGCAAGTTACCCTAGGTAAGTTCTACCATCCCCCTGTTTCTCTCTCTGCCTGCTTCTCTCTTCCCCCATACCTTTCTCTCCAAGAGAAACAATATGTACAGTATGAACTGTTTCCAATCAAAGACTTGCCTCTCAGTTGGCTTAGTGCTGATAAACTTTGAAATTAGCACTTTTTGGAAAGGTGTGGGAATACAGGGTTCCATGTGTGGCCTATTAATAGGTGGGGAAGATTTTATATCCCATTAACCTTACAGTTGGATAATATAGACTAAGAAGAACAAGAGTGAAAATTGCCTGTCTGATGAGGCTTTACAATAGCTGAGAAAAGAAGGAAAGTGAAAGATAAAGGAAAATGGGAAAGATATACCCAACTGAATGCAAAATTTCAGAGAATAGCAAAGAGAGAGAAGACTTTCTGAACACATGTTATTTTCACCTTAGTCTATATTTCTAGAAGTTTTTATATGTCTTCATAGAACTGATCAACTTTGGTCTCAGCGGTTGGAGCCTAGATTTGTATTACTGTGATCTTGCCTTGGAATTCAGTACATAGTCTGTCATTTTAAAAATTAAATTCTAGCACTGCTTCTCTCACCCTTTCATTTCTTCTAAGGGATTTTTGCTCACAGTAATACATGTTGTGATCATCTGAATTAAAATTCACTCATTCCCCTCTGTTTAAGTTGACTGACCCTCAAGATGTTGATGTTTAACCTTTCCATCTCCTGTTTAAGCAACTACAGTTTACCTTGGTTCATAGATTTACATTCCTGGTTCTAATGCAATATATTGACATTTACAGCTTTGGATTTTTCCTTTGTCCCTAGACATATCTGCAACTGAACTTTCTTTCAGCTTTCATGCAGCTGCTTCATTAGTACTGGAGCTGCTCATAATTGATCTCACCTTTAACCCTGTAGCATGTTGGATATCATCCAACCTGAGGGCTCATGTTCCAATGCCATATTTTTTGTTATTTTTATATTGTCCATGTGTTTTCATATCGAAGATACTGGAGTGGTTTAACATTTTCTTCTCCAGTGGATAACTTATGACCTGTCTTACTACTGTGACCTGTCAGTGTTGGTTAACCCTGCATAGCTTCTCCTGAATCAATGCCTTTTCATGGAAAGATTTACCCAAATTGAAATAAATACAGTTTGCAGAGTGCAAAATGATTACAACAATGTAAACAGAAGAAAGAAAAATTACAGAACAAACAAAAGAGATTTTTATGAAGTTGTAAAGTACAAACATGGATATAAAAAACAGTATATACAAAGGTGGGCATAAACGGAGTACATACAGGATGCAATGAGGAGTCACTAAAATGCTTGGAGCAAGAAATATGTTCTGAGAAAACATGTATGCAATAAATCCCATATTAATTTCCCACAAAAAACTCACATTGACAAAATGTGAAGTCTTTTTTTTTTTTTTTTTTTGCCATTTCTATTGACTGTATAGAGTGTTGGGCCTGGAGTTAGGAAGACTCAACTTCCTGAGTTCAAATCTGTCTTCAGACACATACTACCTGGATGACCTCACTTTTGCCTCAGTTTCCTCATCTATAAAATGAGCTAGAGAGGGAAATAATTTCTTCCCTAAGTAAATTAATTAAAATGAATTACTCCTCAATTTTTTAGAAGGATGATTTTTTTTCTTTCTTTTTTGTCAAATGAAGTGAGAGAATCCCTTAAATGCGTCTATCTGTTGATTTGGGAGTAAGTATTGAAATATTTTATAGACAGTCTTACAATGTTTACTCATATTTCTAATATAGAAGATTTATGTTTTCATAAAAGGTCGGTATTAATAAATTAATCAGATCTTTATTTCTCAACAAATTAGCAAACAAAAAAAAATGTTTCAGGTTCACAGCTGTCATTCCAAGATCATATTTTCTCCCCAAATATGTGGACGTTGTTATAGAAATCGGTGATCATCAAAGAGGGTTTTATGGGATTTTATATTTGTTGAGACGACACTATGGCACAGGTTGGAGTACCAAACAGTTACCTACTTGCACACTTTTATGTCCTTAAGGTTTTAGTTACATCTCCCCAAAAGTAGAATTTTTACTGTGAATTCCAAGTATATAACTACATATAGCAATAATTAGCATTTCAAAAAGTTGTCAACAATGTGGCTCTAGCAGGTCTTTAATTTTCTTGAAAGCTGTCTAGGTGCTGTCTGGAAGCTTCAGGGCAAGAAAAATTTGAGTTGTCCAGGAACTGTATCTTTCTCATGCTGTTTGGAATTAAGTGGTATCCTGGGGAGCTGGATCACATTGGATAGTTTTTCTATCCGAAGTTCTCATAATTCAGAAAAATCAGATCTTTTTCCACGTCCCAAAAAGTTGTTTTCCTCTCCTGTGTTATTCTTTTTCCCCCTTCATCTGAATTTAATAAACAGCAATTAAAATAACATTTCATATGCATAGCATAACAGAGGACCATACATGAAATTGCAGATCTCTGTTATGTCCAGCTTGTTTTGTTTTTTGTTTTTAAATATATAATCAATTCAACATGAAACTTTAAAAGTGGTAACACTTATCTATGAATCCTTTTGGTCTTCTATTGTGTTCTGTGCCTAAAAAAAATACTTCTATGATTTTCCTTTGCCTTCCTTCCTTGCTTCTTTCCTTCCTTCCTTCCTTTCCTTCTTTATCTAAAGATATATGACCCCATTTTCCTCAAGCTCCACAGATATTCCTATACACATTTTTACTTATTCTTAATAAGTATTGCTCCTCAGTGGTATTTCAGAAATGTATGTAATTGTTTATATACTATTAGTAGACACCTTCCCCATTTCTTCTATTCAAATATCTCTAGTAGAGATAAATAAATGATCTGGAACAAATGTTGGGCATTTCTTAATCCAGCTCCTTCCTGTTATGGCCCCAGATATTTTAAATTACTTGCCTGAGATAACACAGTGACATGAATGTTATTTGTAAAACTTTTAGACAACTCTGTATAGTTCTAAATATCAGGTAAAATGCCCCATCTGAATTGCCAATAAAAGGAATTCTTACAATGGAGATTTTGTATGGAGCCTCTCATGTCAACAGTTATATCAGGTGTCTCTAGAACAAACCACACATGTTGGTGAAATGGGTGTATAACTAGAAGCGAAATTCTTTGTTAACCTTCAAGTGCTATATAAGTGCACTCTCTTATTATTACAATATTAGAGAATTTAAGAGTTGAAAGGAAGGTCTCTTGACCATATAGTCCAATTCTTATCTGACTTCTCACTATGATGTTAATCAAAACAGAACAAAACTATGGAAGTGTTCATCCAGACTCTGCTCAAAGCCCTCAAGGAGGGGCAATTCCATTTCTTGACTGTTATAAATGTTAGTAAGTTTTCCTTTAATGTCAAGCCTATTTTTTTCTCTCTGAAACTTAAACCATTGTTCTTGGTTCTTCTTTCTGGATTCAAAGAGAATATGCCTACAAATTGATGCATCTGATGGACAACAGCAAGAAAGATTTGCTCATTTTTTACTATAAATTAGGAACTATAGGATATATTTAATATGTTTGTATATGTATATGTGTATGTATATATATATATAATATCTGTATGTGTGTATATTATATATGTATGTGTGTATTATGTATATGTATATATATATGTATGTGTGTGTTCATGCTTCATTGCCAAAGAAGACCATGCCATCAGAGAAATAATGACATGATTTGCACTTGACTTTGTTTTTTGAGTGAGGGAGGGCTGTGCAAGTCACCAGCCTCACTTCTTTTCCAGAGCTATCTGAATCCAGTGACCAGATATTCATCAGGATGACTGGAGATGACCCAGGATGAGGCAGTTAGGGTTAAGTGACTTGCCCAAGGTCACACAGCTAGTGAGTGTCAAGTGTTTGAGGTGAGATTTGAACTCAGGCCCTTCTGACTCCTGCACTGGTGCCCTATCCACTGCACCACCTAGCTGCCCCGCATGTATACACACACACACACACATACACACACACACACACACACATACATGGAAAAAGAAACCCAGTCCCTTTCCTAAAGGAGTATATATTCTAATGACAGATAAGAACCGTTGACAAAGACCTGAAGGGTACAGTAAAGGTCTAAAAGTTACCTGTGATGGGGTATGGTGGAGAAGTATGGAGAGGTAGAATCAAATTCACAGAATTTACATTCTCCAATGTGAAACAATTCATTCTTTCAAAACTGATCCATGTCCATCAATGAAGACATTAGGCTCCTTTTGAGGAAACTAGAGAACTTCACTTATTTCTTTTCTTCTCTTTGTCCTTAAATTCTCCTGAAGTCAATTTTCAGCATTCATTGCCTTACACAAAACATAATTTCCAGCTTGTAGACTGTAATTCCCCAGCTGACATGAAGACATTAATCCCCTTGATGACCAATTATGACTCTAAGTGCTGCCCAATGGTGTCAGAAATAGTCTTTAATCAGTTCTTTGGCAGTCATGGACCATTGTCCTCACCTCATAACACCTGTCCCCTTGCCAGGGGACCTTTTAAAGCACTAGAGCTCTGGCCTCAGTGATAAGGTGACATTGTACATGGGAAGAACACTCCTGTATGTACACAGATGTCCTACAAAGCTCTGGTGCCTGGCCATTCCCCAGCTAACCCAAGGGAACAGCTGAATAGACAGCACATTCTGATCTTCTGACCACACTGTCAGATATGCAAATCTCCATAGCCTGCCTCTCCACAACAGAAAGCTCAAGTTTCTTCTTTCAACTCTCAGATATGTAATTTTACTCCCCCCCTCCCACCTCCTGCCCATAAGGTCTTGGAGCCTTAGATGCGACTTTTAGTTGTCCTTGAAACATTTCATTGAAATAAAGATGCCCATTAGTCTCCCTTCTGGTATCCCACCAAGCTGTTTTTAAATGAATGTCTTCTCAGACTGTATGCAGTAACCATGGGACCATAGTGTTCCAAGGCAGAGTGTTGATATCTTGACTTCTAATAACCATTAAAAATATTCCAAGTCACTTTTCTTTTTTTGAGATCAGTATTGTTAACCTTGATATCTTGGCCCTGGTCCAACCTAGGTAATTACATTCTGTGAAGAAGCAAGCTCCCCATACAATTTTAATTGGGGAATTTATTCATTCTTTCTCCTCTCTCAAACTGCCATGTAGTTTTGTCAGGTCAGCATGATTGACACACTTCTCCACTGAGAGGTTCCCACATATGGTTGGTGAGAGAGTCATGGCATTAAACCAATAAAATACTTTTGGAACATGGGAAGAATAATATTCTATTTAATAATGCTACAAAGATTGCTAATTGCTCAGGTCTTTGTCCCTTATTACTTTAGCTCCCCTCCCCTACTGATCCCTCCTCCATCACTGAATTAAAATTGGAAGGTGTCTCAGAGATATCATCCAACTACTTTTCTATTTATTTTTTAAGGATATCTTTTGTTTTTGTATCACATTAATTTCTAAATATATTATTGTCCCCACCCTTCCAAAAACCACTACTACTAAGAAAAGATGAACACAACAAAAACATTTTTTTGAAACTAACACACAGGACCACAGAACAGAGTTGCAAAAGATTTTAGAGTCCACTAGTTTAACCTTCTCATTTAACAGAATAGGTCACTCACATAATATCAGAGGTAGGATTTAAACCTAAAACTTCTTACTTCTAAGACATTGCCTTTTCAATTTTGCCATGTCCTAGCAACTCAAACTGATGCCATATACAATGCCTCATATGTATAGTACACTGTCTCTAACAGGAAGTCAAATAATCTTGTTCTTAACATTAGAAAATGCTAGTTTATTTCCCACATCTGTCCCTTTCCTGCCAACTTCTTTCTAAACAAGAATATTCTCTGTAATGTAGCAATCAATCACCCAATATTTGTTAAGTGCTGGGTACTGTCCTAGGCACTGGATGCATAAAGAAAAAGAATGAAACAACTTCTTATCTTGAGGAACTTATATTCCTTATGGGGAGGGAAAAAACTATATTATTATGCACAGAAAAATATAAAGAAAATAAATGAAAATACATATAATTTTTTAAAATAAAGCTGATTGGGAAGAAGAAAACTATTAATTCTGGTTATTTGAGGGTGGTGCTTGAACCATATGTTGAAGCAAGAGAGGGATTCCTTGGGGTAGAGGTAAGAAGGGAGTGCATTCATGGAATGAGGTACAGGTAGTGCAAAGATACAGTGAGGCGCAGTGAAGTATCATATGTGAGTAACATAGAGAAAGTCATTTTGTCTGTGTCAGAGTATAGAAGGGGGAGTAATATAAAATGAGATTCCAAAGACAGATTAGGGCCGGGTTGTGAAAAGACTTTAAAAGTTTAACAGTATATTTTACTTCATCTAAAATGCAATAGAGGCTTTTAGAAAGGATGTAAAATGGTCAGATAAGCACTCAAGAAAAATCATTTCAGCAGTGGTATGTAGTAGAGATAGCCTTTAGGCAGGGAATCTAATTAGGAGACCCTAGCAATAATCTAAAGAAGTAATCATGAGAGCCCTGACTATAGTGGTCCTTTTAAAGCAAGATAAGAGGTCAGCTGGGAGGAATGTTGTGGCAGTAGTAAAGGCAAGAGCACAGTGTCTTACACATAAACACACGCATATATAGACAGAGAGAGAGAGAGAGAGAGAGAGAGAGAGAGAGAGAGAGAGAGAGAGAGAGAGAGAGAGAGAGAGAAAGAGAAAGAGAAAGAGAGATATCAAGGGAGGAGTCAGTAATGATGAAGGCATCAAATACATTGAGTGTGATGAAGACTGAGAAAAGACCTTCAGGTCTAATAATCAAGAGGTCATCTATCTGACCTTTCAGCAGCTAAGTGGCACAGTTCTTTTGATTTTTCTTCTACTTTTCTGAATATCCTGTTTCTCAATATTCTTTGCTAGATTATCATCCTTCTAATATTCAATAATTAAATACATCTCACAAAGCATGGGCTCCTTTTCCTCTCTTTCTATATTCTTTCCCTGTGTGAACTTAGTGGTATCCATGGGTTCAATTATCTTCTTAATGCAAATTTTTCACCACCCTACATATCCAGCTCTAATATTGCTACAAAATTCTGGTGCCACATTACCAACTAACTCCAGGAACAAAATAAGAATTAAAATAAGACTAGCTAGAATTTCTTTGGCACTTTTAGGATTGTATAGTACTTTGCTAATATTATGCTATTTGATCCTCATAAGAATCCTGAGAGGTAGATGCTATTATTATCTCATTTATCTGAGACTTAGATAGGTTAAGTGACTTGCTCAAGGTCACAAGACTAAATGTCTGAGGAAGGATTTGAACCCAATTCTTCCTGATTTTAAATCCCTCATTCTTTCCAATGTAACACTTAGCTGCTAATCCCATGTTGATATTCCAAAATGTGACTAACTCATTGCACTTTTCCCAGATCCATATCTCCACCAAAGTTTCTCATTAATGTTTAGATCACTATTGTTCTAGTCATCAATGTCTAGGCATTTTCCTTTCCCTTAGTATTCCAGAATCTAAGATGTTAATTTTAGTGATTGTATGTCTACAATAACTCTCACCTTCATCACCTTCTCTTTGTTCACAGAGATTTGATCAAGTTCTTATTAGATTTGGCCATAGAGCATGCCTACACAACATAAGGTGGTTGGGCCACTTTTGTTCCACCAAAGGATTTCAGGGGGCCAGCCAAAAATGTAGGACCGCCACTGTACAGTCTCTCCTGTTTGTCATGTGACCTCAAGCAACCAACCATCATCAATCTATCACTGGTCTAACCAATCTGTGGCCCAAAGACGTTTAGTCTATTTTAATTTTGGCCTCTCCCTACTGCCAAATTGCCCAGGTCTGGCCTAGATCAATTAAAGTAAGCTTAGAATTTGTCTTCTTTATCCATCCTTCAGAAAACTGCCAGATTGAGATTCCTGAAGTACGTGATTGAAAATATCACTCATGTATTCAAAAATCTTCAATGTCTCCAAAATAACACTTGGTATTTAAAGGCATCTACTCACTCTCTCTAACATAATTCCAATACTATTGGATATTTATTTCCTTTTTATATTCTATATTCCAATAAAAGTGGCCTCTAAGTTACTTTACATACTTGTTGCTCAATGTCCTGTCTACACATTTAAGACTATACCCTATATCTGGCATGTAATCAGTCTTTATCTCTACATCTTAGAATATCTAGATTTCTTTAAAAATATAGTTCAGCTTCAACTTCCTCTAGTTCTTCCTAATCATCACTTTCATCTCTTCTGTTAGTGATCTCTCTCTCTCTCTCTCTCTCTCTCTCTCTCTCTCTCTCTCTCTCTCTCTCTCGAAAGTGCTTTTAATTAACAATTCAGAATGCAGACCATGATCCCTTCTGGGCAAAGG
Organism: Bettongia penicillata ogilbyi; assembly: GCA_023548195.1. Lineage (NCBI taxonomy): Eukaryota > Metazoa > Chordata > Mammalia > Diprotodontia > Potoroidae > Bettongia > Bettongia penicillata. Next base: position 1,540,258 of record JAJHZJ010000048.1, on the reverse strand, counting down.
AGCTTTCTCACTGACCTTTGAAGCTATTTGTGGTGTCTGTGGGCTGAGCAGTCTGGGAACTGCTGCTCCCTGAAACCCTCTCTGGGTTTTGTCCCTTCTGGGCCCCGTGGTCCAGTTTGGGCTGTGCTGTGCTCTGCACTGGTGCAACAGAGCCTTCCTCTCAGCGCTCTAGGCTGTCCTGGGCTGGAAATCTCTTTCACTCTTTTGTTCTGTGACTTGTGCTGCTCTGGGATTTGTTTAGACTCATTTATTATAAGTATTTTATGGGCTATGTGGGGGAGCTTCTACAGGTCCATCTTTCTTGACTCTGCCCCACTTTGGTACTCAATCCTAAAGGCAATAGGAGGCTATCAAAACTTCTTTGCATATTAAAGAGGAGTTATGTCATACCCTGAACCCCAAATAATGTAAAGAACAAGATGTTCTTTGCTTTGATAATTTTATCAGGTGAAAATGCATTTGATCGTTTTTTTTTTTGGTTCCAACTCTTACATATTGGGAGGGGGAGGAACTGTTTTTAGATGATTGGTTCTCAAATTTCCATGGAATGAATTATTCCTTTTTAAAAGTTATTTAAATCTGTCTAGTAATCAGTGGGGATCACACTATATGGGGGCTCATAAAGACCAGATTAGAAATGTTGTGAATTCTAAAGGATTGCTCCTAGAATCCTGACAGAAGTAAACAGCAAACTTCTGGGAATCTAACCTACCAATGTAACTGGTAGTAGGGAAGTGTTTCTAGGGGGATCCTCATTATCTATAGCTATGCCTCTATACCTATACCTACACCTAAAACTACATCTTCACCCAAGGATGGAGAACCTGCATCCTCCAAGCCACACTTAGCTTTCTAGGCCCTTGGATGTGGCCTTTTGACTGAGTCCAAGTTTGACAGAACAAATCCTTTTATCAATGGAATTTGCTCTCTGAAGTTTGGATTCAGTCAGAGGACCATACTTGAGGACCTAGAGGGTCCCAGGTGGCTTCAAGACTGCAGGTTCCCCACCCCTGACCTACATCTATAGCTACTATATCTATACATCTATATCTATATCAATATCTATCTGTCTGTCTATATACATATGCACATATAGCTATATATCTATTTTTATATCTACATCTACATCTACATCAATATATTTTATATGAACAAATGTGTATGTATGTGTCTATAGCTATATTTGCATTTACTCTCTCTCCATATGTATGCATGTATGTATGTATGTGTGTGTGCATGTGTGTGTGTGTATGAAATCTCTATTTAAATTTATATATAAACAATCACCTATCATTTATCTATCTTTACTTATCTATGTATACATTTTATTTTCTTCTCTTGTGCATACAAATTATTTCTGTTTGTAATCTTCCTTTCTTCTATTTTTCCTGATCACTTATGCACAAATGCTTAGGATATAAGAGAGCCTCTGAATGACCTTAATGAATTTGTCATTTGACCTGGAAAAAACTACATCCTTGGGTAATGAAATAACATGGCTTTGTGAAAGAAGTATCAAAAAAAATAGAAATGGGCAAATTTTGTCCTCATTTAAAAAAAGGGGGGGTAAGAATAGCATAAAGCTTCTAAAAGACTGAGTATTGAACTGTACTGAAATTTCTGGCAAAATTCTAAAGTGTTTATCCTTTAGGTAATTGCTGGTGTGCCCCTAGAAAGAGAAAGAATGATAAAAATTTTTCAAAAACAGATCATTCCAAACTAAACTGCCTTCCTTTTCTGATAGTATTACTAAGCAGATGAAAAGAATATTAGGGACATAATTCACCTAGGTTTTTAGCAAAATTTTACTACCATCATTCCTAATGTGTTTATAAATATTCTGGAGAAATATAGATTAGAGGATAATGATAGACTCACAATTCAAAATTGAGTGAATGGCCAGATTAAGAGTGTATCTTTAATGGTTCACTGTCAACATGGCAAGATATTTCAAGTGAAGCTTCCCAGGAACTGTTTTTTGGCTCTAGGTTGTTTAACATCTTATCAGTGACTTGGAAAGCAATACAGGTGGCATGCTTATCAGACCTGCAAATGGTAAAAAGCTGGAACAGATATCTAACATGCTAGATGTTAGTCGAGATACGAAATGATCTTTATAGGCTAGAGCATTGTACCAAAACTAACAAGATGAAATCTCTAAGAAATAAATGTAAACTTTTCCAACAGAATGAAAAATAAACAAATATCAAACAAACAAATGAGCAAGTAAATGTCATAGCTATATGTTGGGAAGACATAGTTAGATAACAGTTATTTTTGGAGAAAAGTATTCTAGGTGTTTTATTGGAAGGCAAGATCAACATGAGTTAATAGTATGTTGCAGCATCCAAAAAAACTAAAGCAAGCTTGAGATGGATTAAGTTGATAGAGAATGGAATAATTATGGGGATATGTTCTCTATCTTTGAGTATTTGCAAGACAGTTTTCAAAGAAGATTAAACTTATTTTACTTGGCTCCAAGCAGAAAATGGAAGTCATAGCATTATAACTGCCCCACAGTGAATAGGGTGACTTCAGAGGTCTTCAAGCTGAAGTGTAAGGTACATAGTGGGGATTTTATTCACATATGGGTTGGACTGATTGTTGTTGTTTGTCCTTGTTTTTGAAGAGGACCAATGGTACCATAAAGTCGTCTTAATTTGTGTATGAATTGGATTTAAGTTAGGCAGAATTGTACTAAGTCTTCTGCCTCCCACATCTAGAGTCTTTGAAGTCTAGTACCAAAACCAAGGTGTACTGGATAACCTTGACACTTTCAATATCTGCCCAAGTTCTAAATGCTTTGCAGCATCTGCTTTAACTAGTATGGAACAGATTGTTCTCACCTGCCCATTCCACTGGGGGAAGGTTTCTTCCTGCTTGGGATAGACACCCCACAAATTCATCAATGATTTTGAGGCTTTTTGATTACCCTCAGCATGGTTTAGCACACCTACAAATATTACGTGAGTACTGAGTTCCCTTTTGGCTCCCAAATTTCTTAATTGTGTGAGTAGGCCTTAAATAAATGTTTTGTTAGTCAAATTGGATTACTCTAAATCCTGTCTTCTCAAGTTCAACAAAACAATTCCCTCTCACAGGTACTATTCCTTGAAATACTTGAAGAAATTCATCATATATACATTATTCCTTTCTCTTTTCCAGGAAGGAAGGAAGAAAAGGAAGAAGGAAAGAAGGCAGGATGGAAGATCAAAAGAGGAGGGAAAGGGGAAATGAAGGAAGGAGAGAGGGAGAAAGAAAGAGAAGATGGAAGGCAAAATGGGAGGGAACAAAGACTGGAGGAAGGAAAGAAGGAGGGAAAAAGTTGAGATGCCATGTGCCAGACACTTTGGGAAGTGTTCATAAAAATTAGAGGAAAAGGAATGACAATCCATGCTTCAAGGAGCTTATATTCTAATGGGGAAAAAGAAGACATAAGGAGCAGCTGAAAACTGTCTCGATGGTGGGAGGAAGGAAGTACTTAGCTCAGAGGCATGACTTTGAAGTTTAGAGGTAAATAAATACTAGCCAGGGTTCCTGTGCAAAATGGAGACAACAGGAGGAAGTTATCAACTTATCAAGAGAATGGGCCAGGATTTTAAGAGGGATATTTCAGGTTGAGATGGCATGTTAGGCATTGTTGTGCATTCAAGAATGAGGAGGTCTCAGGTACAGAGGAAAAATTTACTGTAAGACGGAATTATTTTGAAGTTTAGTTTTCCTTGATAATTTCCTGAAAGATGATGTCTAGGCTCTTTTTTTTGATCATTGCTTTCAGGCAGTCCTATAATTTTTAAATTGTGTCTCCTGGATCTATTTTCCAGGTCAGTTGTTTTCCCCATGAGATATTTCACATTCTCTTCCATTTTTTCATTCTTTTGGTTTTTTTTTATGATTTCTTAGTTTCTCAGAAAGTCATTAGACTCCATCTGTTCCATTCTAATCTTGAGAGAACTATTTCCTTCAGTGAGCTTTGGAGCCTCTTTTTCCATTTGGCTAATTCTGCTTTTGAAAGCATTCTTCTCCTCACTGGCTTTTTGAACCTCTTTTGCCAATTGAGTGAGCCTATTTTTCAAGGTGTTATTTTCTTCAGCATTTTTTTGGGTCTCCTTTAACAAGGTATTGACCCGTTTTTCATGCTTTTCTTGCATCTCTCTCATTTCTCTTCCCAGTTTTTCCTCCACCTGTCTAACTTGATTTTCAAAATCCTTTTTGAGTTCTTCCATGGCCTGAGCCCACCGGACATCCACCTGGGATGCCTGGGATAGAGAGTCCCCAACCTCCACATCTTTCCCAGATGGCAAGCATTGTACTTCCTCATCAGAAATGAAAGGAGGAAGAAATATCTCTTCCCCAAGAAAGTAGCTCTCTATGGTCTTATTTTTCTTCCCTTTTCTGAGCATTTTCCCAGCCAGTTACTTGACTTCTGAGATTCCTCTGCACCCCCGCCTAGATCCACCCAGCTAGTTCTTGGGGTCTGAGATTCAAATGCTGCTCCCCAGCCTCAGGGCTTTCCGTGGCGGGCTTGGCTGCTATTCAATGTGAGCTTAAATTCTGATGCTGGGGTGGGGGCAGAGCCAACTCCCAGGCTCAGTTCCCTCAGGGGGTTTATGCAGAGATCTTTGGTAATGGCCCTGAGCTCCTGCCTGCTGCTCCAGGAGTCTCGGACCACAGCTGCCTCTATTGCTGCCTCTGCCGCTGCCTCCCAAGGGGGCCCGAGTCACAGAGACACTCCGCTCCCCTCTTGGCCAGCCCAGAAGTCTCTCTCACTGACCTGTAGCACCTGTGGATGGAGGGACCTTTGGGGCTGCCGGAGGTTCTGTCCCTGAAGCCTGCTTGGATCTGTTCCTCTGGGGCCCTGCGGCCAGGGTAGTGAAGAGGTGGGCTCCTGTCTGGAGCATGATGGACCCCTGGGGATGGCTTTCCAGGGTTCTCTGGAACAGAAATCTCTTCCACTGTGTTTCTGCACGGCTTGCACTGATCCAGAATTTGTGGGGAGTTCTTTTTACAGAAAATATATGGGCTGTGGGTTCAGAGCTAGCATACATTAGTCTTTCTACTCCGCCATCTTGACTCCTCCGATTTTGAAGTTTAGGAGCCAGGAACAGGGCAAGGAAGTGAAAAGTGAAATACTGACAATTTTAATTATTGGCATTATAGTTTCTAGAACCAGCTAAGCCATTGGCAGGGGAGACATTCACAAAATATTTAGTTTTGCCTTGTTAGAAATTAGATAAATTAAAAAGAGATAAAAACAATGTATCACAAGGATCATACACTATGACTATGTGGGATTTATACTAGGAATGTAGTGTTGGTTCAGTATTAGGAAAACTATCTATATATTTGACTATATCAATCACAAAAGCAGCATAAATTTTATGGTTATCTCAACAGATGAAGAAAATGTTTTTGACAAAATATATCATCCATTCCTATTCAACACACTAGAGAACACAGGAATAAATGGAACCCAGCATAAAATGATAAGTAGTAATATTTATCTAAAACTATCACAAGTGTTATATATAATGGGAATAAGTTAGAAGCCTTTGCAATATAATCAGAGGTGAAGCAAGAATGCCCGTTATCACCAGTATTATTTAATATTGCACTAGAAATGTTAGCTACAGCAAAAAGAGAAGAAAAAGAAATTGAAGGAATTAGAATAGGTAATGAAGAAACAAAACTATCACTCTTGGCAGATGATATGACATAATACTTAAAGAATCTTGGAGAATCAAGTAAAAAAAACTGCTTGAAACAATTAACAACTTTAAGAAACTTTCAGCATACAAAATAAATGCAGATAAATCATCAGCATATATATATAATATATATATATATATATATATATTAGTAACAAAGTTCAACAACAAGAGATAGAAAAAGAAATTTCATTTAAAATAACTGCAGCAATATAAAATACTTGGGAATCTACCTGCCAAGACAAACTCAGATACTAAATGGACACAACTACAAAATATTTTTCACACAAATAAAGTCATACATAACAATTATAAAAATATTAATTGCTCATGAATAGGCCAAGCCAATGTAATGAAAATGACAATTTTACCTAAATTAATCCATTTATTTAAAGCTATAACAATCAAACTATCAAAAATTATTTCATGGAGATAGGAAAAATAGTAAAATTCATCTGGAAGAAGAAAAGGTCAAGGATATCAAGGAAATCAATGGAGAAAAAAATGTGAAGTAAAATGGTCTAGCCATACCAAATCTCAAATTGTATTATAAAATGGTAATTGTCAAAGTAATCTGGTACTGAATAAGAAGTAGAATGATGGATCAGTGGAATAGATTAGGAACACAAGACATAGTAGTAAATGACCATAGTAATCTAGCATATGATAAACCCAAAGATCCAAGCTTTTGGAACAGGATCTCCCAGTTTGACAAAAACTGGAGGGAGGGTAAATTGGAAATCAATATGATAGAAACTTGTTATAGACTATCTTACACCATATACCAAGATAAAGTAAAAATGGGTATATCATTTACACATAAAGAGTGATATTATAAGCATGCAGTAGCTATTTTTTCTCATAGCTCTATGAATAAGGGAAGAATTTAGGGCCAAAGAAAATATAGAGAGCATTATAAAATGTGAAATAGATAATTTTGATTATATAAAATTGATTTTTTTCATAAACAAAATCAATGCAACCAAAATGAAAAGGAAAGCTGAAAACTGGAAAGAAATATTGCAGCAAATATTTCTGATAAAGGCCTCATTTCTCAAATATATAGAGAACTGAGGCAAATTTATACAAGGAAAAAATGCAAGTCATTTCCCAATTGATAAGTGGTCAAAGGAATCAGACAAAGAAATCAAAGCTAATTAGAGTTATAAGAAAATGTTCTAATAAGAAAAAGGTAAATTAAAACAACTCTGAGGTACCATATCATACATATCAGATTGACTAATATGATGGGAGGAAAATGGAAAATGATGTTGGAAAGGATTGGGAAAATTGGGATACTAACACACTGTTGATGGAGTTTTGAACTGATCCAAACATTCTGGAGAGCAATTTGGAACTCTGACCAAAGGGCTGCAAAATTGTGCATACCTTGATCCAGTGATACCACTGCTATATATATAACCCAAATATATGTATTTTTTAAAAAAGGTGAGTGGAAGGGGCCTATTTACAGCAAAATATTTATAGTAGCTCTTTTTGTGGTAGCTAAGAATTAGAAATTGAAAGGATGCTCATCAATTGGGGAATGGTTGAACAAGTTGTGGTATGTTATTGTTATGGAATATTATTTTACTATAAGAAATGACAAACAGAACTTCAGAACAACCCGGAAAGATTTACATGAACTGAAGCAAAGTGAAGTGAGCACAATCAGGAGGACATTGTACACAGTGACAGCAATATTGTATGATCCACTTTGAATGACAGCTATTTTCAGCAATATGCTGATTCAAGAAAATCCCAAAGGACTAAAGATGAATCATACTATCCACTTGCAGAGAAGGAATGGATATTGTTTGAATACAGACTGAAGCATGCTATTTTCACTTTCTTTCATTTTTTTCTTTTATTCAACGTTCCTGCACAAAATAATGAATATGAAAATATTTTAGATGATTTCATATGTGTAACCTATATCTGATTGCATACTGTCTCAAGGAGTAGGGAGAGGAAAGAAGGGACAGAATTTGGAACTCAAACCTTAAAAAAACTAAATGTTAAAAATTGTTTTAACATGTAATTGGGAAAAATAAAATATATTTTAAAAAGATATAATATTGATTCTCAAATTGAAGATGCTAATCCTATTACTGAATTATTGATTCATTTTTTCACCAAATGGTATCTATACCTCAAACAATTCAACATAAAGTTGTCCCAGTTGCTAGACCTGCTCTGATCTTGTACTATACTCCAGTAGTTGACTTTTTAAAAAGACTCTTATTAGAGTTGAAATAATCATATTCCTTTCTTGATATTTGGACTCAAGTACAGTATTCTAGTTCTTCTGACATTGAATTCCAGACTGTAGTTGATTCTTTTTGATCTTTGTAGAAATGAATTCTTTCTCCTGATCCTCAGTCCTCATATAATAGTCCTTCTTATCTGCTGCCAGGAAAACAAACAGAACGAAACGATAATAACAGGAGAATTAAGGGCAAGCACGTTAGCTAGCTGCTAACATTTGAATTTGAATATTTGAAAATTTGAATACTACTTTAAAACATATACACACACATACACACATACACATTTAGCACTGTAAAAAGTGTATGCATCATTGTAATATGGATTTGGTTATCAGTGAAAAGTTGTCATGTATGTTATAATTTAAACTTCAGATTCATAGTAATACATTGGTCTCATGATTTTCAAATTTTGAGTTAAAGCAATAAAATTTTTTATTCTGCCTCTGCCAGGAAAAAGATCCTGACTCATTAAGCGTTTGGCACTGAGCTCTTTCTGAATCTCCAAGGAAAAAACAGTTACTAGGTTCAAAGTATTACCATGTTCTGAGAGATGAAACATTTCTAGGGGTAGCTCTGATGCATAGTTTTATGCACCCACCAGTTTTGAATTTATAAGACCTGGGTTCCATTACAACTTTGGGACTTACTTATCTGACTTTGGGGAACCTGATCTCTCTTTTTCCTCTCTTATTAAAAGAGGGGGTTTGACTGGATGACTTCTGATATCCCTTCCCACTCTAAATCTATGATTCTATTATACTCTCAAACCGTACCTTTCCTCCCCAAACTTGTGTATATCTTTTTTTTTCCCTATAAAGTTCAGATTTTTTATTTCCCAGTCAGAGATGTAGTTTAGAATACAGATCCCTCCTAGGAAAGAAAACTCAGTGTCTTACATTAATAATAAGGAAAGAAGGAAGGAAGGAAGGAAGGAAGGAAGGAAGGAAGGAAGGAAGGAAGGAAGGAAGGAAGGAAGGAAGGAAGGAAGGAAGGAAGGAAGGAAGGAAGGAAGGAAGGAAAGGGTAGATGGATGGAGAAAAGGCAAAGAAAGGGAAAGGTGAAGGAATGATGCAAACTGTTAAGTGCTTATTATGTGCCAAATACTGTATCAAATACTTTACAGATATCTTATTTGATCCACACAACCCTGGGAAGTAAGGTTATTATGAACTCCATTTTACAGTTAAGGAAATTGATGCAAACAGTGACTTTCCCAAAGCCACAGAGCTTGTAAGTATCTGAGTCTATGATTAAACTGAGGTCTTTCTGATTCCAGACTCAGCGCTCAGTCTGAAACAAGATCTGTTGAGTGGGAGAGAGCCATAGGACCTTGGGGACGTGGGATTGTAGAAGCTTTCTACTTCAACACCTTTATTTTATACATCTACAAATTGACACCTAGAGAGGTAGAGTGACTTGTCCATCTTCATACAGGTATTTAAAAATAGAACTAAGATTTGACCCCAGATTATCTGATTCCAAATTCAGCCTCCTTTCTACTTGACCACACTGACTTCATGAAGGTAGAAGGAGACTATAACTATATGAAGAGACAAGTGAAGTACAGCTACCATGGTACGAAAAATATGGCCTAAGTTTAGCCTGATGGGTACGGGGATGGCAATCAAATTAGGATCTTCTTCCTATTTTTGTTTATAACAAGAAGTATAATGCCTCTGAATAATGTGATTAAGGAGAATCTTTCCCACCAAATGCATTGTGGGAAGCATGATTAGGGTAGTTGTTTTGTAGGAGGGTCCAAGCACCATTTTTTTTTCTATTGAGGCACTGGGTCAGAAGGTTATGTCCTCTGACTCTAAAAAAGACATAAATACTCAGGGTGAGATTTTACATTGGGGATTAGTTTTTGTAAGAAGGTAAGAAGATTTGAGTGCCAGATGAGGACTCTGAGAAGCTGCTTTAAGGAGCCCCCTCCCCTCTGCTGTCAGTACTTCCCTCCCTGGTAACTGTGGTCAGACAGTTGGTCTGTCTGTTGAATTACAGTCAGGTAGAGGAAGTCATGTCTGCTGATTTTTGATTTCTTTGTATTTTTTTTGAAGTTCAGAGTGCTGACCCCCTGAGCTAGGTGAATGATATATGTGCTTGATTAAAGGAATGATACATATGTTTGATTGAAGTGATTGTTAATCCCTTGAAAGCTGTTTTTCTTTAATGAAAACAGATCTAAGAACCTGTGGTAGCAGGCTCTGCCTGTGTATGTTGGGGCGCTTACGGTTACAAGTACCAATGATACATTACTGAAATTTACAATTTTGCCAATGACTAGTTAGTGCCAGTTTGCCCTCATGCAGTTTTCAAGAGACACTTGAAGTATAGGAAAATATTTTTGGTTGTAATTACCCAAGTTCTAAAATTTGGAGTCATTTTTATCTCCTCTTACTTTTCTTCCTTCTCCCATCATCCCCCCATTGTGGGCATTCCTGCATCATGTTTCTTTCATTTGCTTCACTCTTTACATTCCTACTGGTGCCAGACTAATAGGAGTCATCACCTCTGACCTCAACTATTGTAATACATTTATTTCTCTCTGGTCTCTTCCAATCCATTCTGAAAAGTGTTACCATATGAAACTGCTATAGAGGTAAAATGACTTACCTATATTCAAACAGTTTTTTTTGAGGGGTGGGGCAGAACAAAGACTAGAACCCAAGTCTTCTGTCTCCCATTCTAGTCCTCTTTTCTTCTGCACCATGGCTACATACAGGGGCTTAATTTGCTAATTTTTTTTTTCTACTTGAAAGAGAAGTCTTTCCAAATGCAGAATATGAGATTCTTTATTTCTCTGGAGACTTTTAATTTGTGAATCAGTTTAAGAGAGTATCATTTATTGTTTTGGACAATATGGATATGATCCCATCTGATGAAAATCACATCATTTGATTGGCATAACTATCTAAGAAAGCTAAGTTATCATCTCTGTGGAGTGTGGGTGAGTTATTTAAGTTGTTCTGCCTGATTGTATCTCTAGAAAAAAATATCTTATGTCCTTAGATCTCAGGTCATATTAACATATATATTTTTTAGAAGTAGATCATTAAATGTCTTAAAGGATAATACTTTCTTTATATTTTTAATTAAAAGAGAAATTATGTTGAGATTATAGGCTAGTCTTTGAGAAGAGAAATATGAGGGGAGTTTAGGGGATTATCATGTCATCCTACTTAAAAAAATACACAATTTTAGTAGCACTTGGGAAAAAGAAAAAATATATGTGTGTATGGATATTTTCTTATACACACATACATATGTATATGTACATACGTATATGTAGATATACACATGTATGTTTGTGTGTGCATATAAAATGAAAGTGTAGTGACAACTCTTGGAAAAAATATGTAGTTTGTCTCTGCATTTTAACTTTCCTTTCCTGTCTTATTATGTTATCAAGAATCTCACTGCCCTAGGCACCTAAACTAGATCCATTCCCTCTCTGCCTTGCTTTCACCATCTTTCAAATGACACTTCCCAAGTTATCATATGAAAGTAGTTTAAAATGTGTGCATATTCATCCTTCATTACCGAAGAAGACCATGCCATCAGAGAAATGATATGACTTGCACTTGACTTTGTTTTGAGTGAGGGAGGGCTGTGCAGATCACCAGCCTTACTTCTCCTCCAAAGCCATCTGAACCCAGTGACCAAATATTCATCAGGATGACTGGAGATGACACAGGATGAGGTAATTGGGGTTAAGTAACTTGCCCAAGGTCACACAGCTAGTGAGTATCAAGTGTCTGAGGGGAGATTTGAACTCAAGTCCTCCTGACTCCTGCACTGGTACTCTATCCACAGTACCACCTAGTTGCCCCCAGTTTAAAGTGTGACTCTCTTGTGTATAAGTATATTTATGTTTTATATAGCTATATATCTGTATCTATATCTACATAATCTTTTGCTGTTACATAATTTACACTTGGCAATCTGTCTCTGCCTCTCAAACATTTTTTAAAATAACAAAGTGTAATAAGAGTTCATCAAAACTGACCATCACGTCCATGAAGACCAACATTATGTACAGGGTTTTCCCCATACCGCTGCCTCCCACCCCCACAGCTTCTCTCACAATTTCTCTGTCAGTGTGGCACTGAGGCTTATTTTTATATCTCTTTTCTGAGGTCAGTTTTGGTCATTATATGTTCATAACACTCAGTTTCATTTGTTTGGTTGTTGTTAAGCTTTCCATTTAAATTACTGAAGTCATTGCATTTTTTTAATTGCAGACATAAACTAGTGCTGAGATTTGACATCCACTTTAAATAAACATTTAAGGTCAAGGACTCTTTCCCAGCATCCCTAATTCACTGCATTCTTCCAACATGTAGAAGATTATCCAAGAATGCATGCATAGTCTTTCCAGTTGAAGATGTATTGTTTTTAAAACTGTCTATGTAGAGACAAATTCATTTTATCATTATAGAAAAGCAAACAAGCCTGAACAGAAATCTACTTTTTTTTTTTGGAGCTGGGAAATTTTGAATCTAAATTAACATACCTAAAATCCAAACTCTCTTCATCTTATCTTTGATGTAGAAAAGCTGAAAACCAAGTAGTAGAATTTTCTTTAAGTGAATTTGAGCAATTTCAAAGGAAGCAAAGAAAATAATTCAACCCAGTGCGTTAACTTCCTCCATACGCACTTGATTGAACATACTTGAAAATGGACTAGGAACTTTGGAATTTGGTATAAATGAAAATTTGTAAGAAATCATTCTTGCCTTCAAGAAACTTACAATCTCATTGAGGAAGCAATATCAACAGATATGTAAAATGATAGAAAAATTAATTACGCATTTTTTTTTCTTTTGCTAAACTTACTAAAAATTAGGGGGGAGGAGCCAAGATGGTGGAGTAGAAAGACTCATGTATGCTAGCTCCAAACCCACAGCCCATAAATTTCCTGTAAAAAGAACTCCCCACAAATTCTGGAGAAGAGCAAGCCACTCAGAAACACAGTGGAAGAGATTTTTGTTCCAGAGAGCCCTGAAAAACCGACCTCAAAGGTCCATCATGCACCGGACAGCAGAGCCCACCCCTGTGCTGCCCTGGCTGCACAGCCCGAGAGGAGCAGATCTGAGCAGGCTTCAGGGACGGAATCTCCGGTGGCCCCAAAGGTGCCTCCACCCACAGGCACTACAGGTCAGTGAGAGAGACTTCTGGGCTGGCTGAGAGGGGAGAGGGGTGTCTCTGTGACTCGGTCCCCCTCGGGAGGCAGCAGCAGAGGCAGTGGCAGCCCAGGACTCCTGCAGCAGACAGGAGCTCAGGGCCATTACTGAAGATCTCTGCATAAACCCCCTAAGGGAACTGAGCCTGGGAGGCAGCCCTGCCCCCACCTGAGCACCAGAACTTAAGCTCACATTGAATAGCAGCCCAGCTGCTGAAAGCCCTGAGGCTGAGGAGCAGCATTTGAATCTCAGATCCCAAGCACTAGCTGGGCGAATCTAGGCGGGGTGGAGAGGAATCTCAGAAGTCAAGTAACTGGCTGGGAAAATGCCCAGGAAAGAGAAGAAAAATAAGACCATAGACAGCTACTTTCTTGGGGGACAGATGATGTTTCATCCTTCCATTTCCGATGGAGAGGAACAATGTTTGCCATCAGGAAAAGATGTGGAGGGTGGGGCCTCTGTATCCCAGACATCCAAGGTGGATGTCCGGTGGGTTCAGGCCATGGAAGAGCTCAAAAAGGATTTTGAAAATCAAGTTAGACAGGTGGAGGAAAAACTGGGAAGAAAAATGAGAGAGATGCAAGAAAAGCATGAAAAATAGGTCAATACTTTGGTAAAGGAGACCCCCCAAAAATGCTGAAGAAAATAATACTTTAAACTTACTAAAAATTAGTAATCACTAAATTTTGGTTCAGAGAAGGGGCAATTCATTGTAGATTAGTAAAGTGGTCACATCATTGAGGAAATGAGGCAAATAGTGATCTTGAAAACCACAAAAACAGCTAAAGGTATTTCAGATAGTGGGTAGAGAGGAAACTAAGGGAAGGTATAGAATGGGATGAATCTAATCTATGCATGTGAAATGCTAAACTGAGGGCTGTAATAGGAGCCAAGAGTGTATAATAGGAATATTATATTGAATAAAAGGTTAATTAGATAGGGTCAGATGAACATCTGTAGCAACTATTTGGGTTTACTGGGGCAGACATTTGTGTATACTGAGATAGTATGCCTAAAATATCAGGACTTAGGGTTCTTCAGTTGAAAAATCAAAGTATTCTTCAGTGATATGATAAAATTAGGAGCAAGAAGAGCCTTTCCTCTAATGAAACTTAGGTTTCACTGTGATAGAGGCAGAACATTCACTCATTCAAAATTCATATGATTTAATTGAGAAAGTTATTATGTCAGTGTTCTGACATAAGTCAGATTATACCATTCTTCTGAACTCCAATTCCTCATTTCTCGGACCATATTGAATACAATTTATCTAAAACTGATCTACAATTGATCTTGTTTACATAGCCACTTTCTCTTCATGACTTCTGTTAAGTTCTAAACATTAGTCAAGTTCTAAAATTCAGAACTGTCTTAGACTTCACCTATTCTTCACTCTTCTCTTCTTTCCTTATCAGTCAAAAAATTCTGATTGAGTGTTCCTTCAGAATCTTTCTTTCATTTGTCTCATCTTCTCCATTCCTACTGTTGCCAGACTAATTCAAGTCATAATCATCTCTGGCCTCAACTATTGTAATCAATTGTTTTTTGCCTCTAATCTCTTCCAAACAATTCTGTATACTGCTACAAGATGAATCTACTTAAAATATTGTTTTTCTTGGTCAAGGTCTTCCCTTACTCAAAAGTTTGTAGAGTTTCCCATTACTTATAAAATAAAATCCAAATTCCTCATTCTGATATTCAATGACTGATAGTCATGTCTTAACTTGCCTTTCTGATCATATCTCTTACTGTTTCCATATACATAATCTCTGTTCCACCTTGATTAATCTGTTTACCATTCCTCAAATATGCCCTGAATTTTTTAACTCTGCTCATTTGTTTTCATCATCTCTCACCCCTCCCCACCCCATACCTTCATTTCTATTGCCTTTTGTTCATCTATCAAAATTTTGTCCATCTTTCGATGTGTAGTTTGAATCCATTTTACAACAGTTTGCTGTGGCAAGTTCATTTGTGATTTATTACTATTATCTTTTCATGTTTATTGTTTCTAATTTTCTTAACTAAATTACATAGTCCTGGATGGTGAGTGGGACTTAAAAAATAACTTACCATTATACCTAAATCTAGCACTGTGTCTAATACCCATAAGGCCCTGTGTAAACATTTGTAAATTGTAGATTGATTGGTTTGATTCTTGTAGTACTAAAACATTTTGACAATTTAGAAACCTCTGTCAAAATTCCAGTTAGAATAGCTCCTTAGTATGACAGAGGCAAAACCATCTGGATGATGGGAGGTAATGGAATATAATTGTTAGAGCAGTAGATTCACACTCACCAAGTCATGGGTCTGAATTTTGTATCTGAGTAACACTGAGCAAGTCACTTTACATATTGGAACTGAATTTCTTCATATGTAAAATAAAGGATTAGGCTCAATGACCTCTGTGATGTATTCGGTCTCTAAATTTATGATCCAGTGTTTCTTTTTGACTATGTTTAGTAACCAGATCAAATTTATGTGTGCATTTGATAAGTGTTGCCTCAGAGGAAACCTGACTCTGTGGAAGAACAATGCTGACTTATGAATTAAAAATATCTATTTCAAGAAAGATGTCATTGAAGCAACAGTCCAAGTTCAAAATGACAATTGGCTCTACTACCTCTACCAAAGCTTCAATCTGGCTCTCTTAACTATTGGGATGTGGCCCTGGGTTTTCAGAATACCATGGCAGATGCTCTGATCATTAAGGTCTCCCTCACTGATAAAAGCAGCAGAACAAAAGTGGTATAGAATCCCAGTCATTTCCACCCTCTCATCCCAGTACTATTGAAACTAATTGACCTTGAGGCTGATCATGCACTTTGAATTCCAAATTAATCACACCTCCACTTATTTTGTAAATAGCACCCATGTGCTCTTATTCAATTATGTAACTTTAGCAATGATTTTGTTTTACAAACACAAAGCCAGATTGGCCCTACAGAAGGAAAGGAGAGAATATAAAGGATAGCTTAATAAATGTGCAGTTAATTACACCTGTCCTTTTAACACACAAAATGGCATGCATAATTTTCTTCACCTTTATTGCTCTCCTTCTCTATTGAGTGCACATTTAAATTCATTATGGAAAATAGGGGAAAAATTGATAGTTATTTTTGTGATCAAACACATTTTCCAATTAGTCCTGGCATCTCAATGTAATCACGATGAATGTTATTAATTTAGGATTCTATATCCTATTAGGAGCTTCTTTATAGAAGAAAATTCCAAACCTGGAAGCACTTGTTTTGATCAAATTATAGCTCACCTTCCATGGTCTTTGAATTGAGCATTGCACTTGAAACACTTTTTTCCCCACATTTTCTTTTACTTTTATTCAAAATATACTCAGATTTGAAAAGCATTCATAACTGTTTGAACTACCCCAAAGTCACAACAATCAAGTTCATAATTTAACTGATCTTTCCTATGTTCCTCACTTTTCTCATCTGTAAGTAGGAGTGGATTGTTTTTGTTGTTTACTATTCTGTGTTCCCTTCTAATCCAATTCTATTTATGATTTTATGAACAAAGTGTTGGAAGTGAGGGAAGAATTCAGTGCCCTATAAATTACCATGCTAATAGAAAGACAGAATTCTTATAGAATGATGGATGTCCTGTATAAGTTCCTGTGGGCTTCAGAATTTCTCTAACAACTGGTTCAGGTTCCTTGTTTTAATTCTCTTTTCTAAAGAATTAGGTAGTTAAGAAGATCTGTGCCTAGCCTCCCCCTTGCCAATCATTCATTGTATACTCTCTCACAAACCCCAGAGATTAGCCCATCCTACCTCAGGTCAATCTGTGTGATGTGGAAGGGGATTTGTATGAGCTTTGCCTTTTTAAGTGAGCAGATCAGGATGGCAGAGCAAATCAAGATAGCAGCCAATGCACCTTTGGAGGTGAAGCAGTTAGCTGTCCAACTTATCTCCAGTAGAAGAATAGTCAGGATCTATCAAGAACCCAGAACTTAGAGGTGAAAGGGACTTCAGAGACTATTTCTTCATATATATTGTAACTCATAACTAAATGAGATTCCTTACTATCATACATTGGACAAAAAGACCTCTATCATTTACTTGAAGAATTCCAGTGAGGAAAGACAACTTCCTTTTTAAGGAACTCATTATACTTTGTGATATCTTCAATTTTTAGAAAGTTTTTCCTTGTAGGAAGCCTAAATATTCATATTTGCATTTTTGGCCTTTTTTTTCAGTTCTGACCCAATTACAATGTCCCCACATCTTGCCTAAAATCTTCATGTTAAATATGCCAATATCCCTTAACCAATTTTTATATTACTGTACTTAAGGTCTTTTTTCCCCTCCTTTTGATGTTCTTCATTTTGTTAATGTCTATCCTTTGATAGAATACAATACTCATATACTTTTCTTGATTTTTTTCCCCTCTTATTACCTCTGGTATCTATGATGAAGTCAAATTGAGAGACTAAGCATGCCTAATGTGGCATTTAATATTTACAAAATTTTCACTTTTAAACATTCTCATTCTTATTTTACTATCAAGCAGTCTGAAAAAAGTTTGATGACATTCCTATGTTGACACAGGAAGTCTCAAAGGCAAGATCTGAATCAGCGTTTTCATGAATATAAGTCTAACACTCGACGTTATATTTCATTGTCTTTAAGAAGCTA
The DNA here is from genome assembly GCA_023548195.1 of Bettongia penicillata ogilbyi. Classification (NCBI taxonomy): domain Eukaryota; kingdom Metazoa; phylum Chordata; class Mammalia; order Diprotodontia; family Potoroidae; genus Bettongia; species Bettongia penicillata. Next base: position 1,522,436 of record JAJHZJ010000048.1, on the reverse strand, counting down.
AAAAATCATCAAGGAATTGATTCTTATCTAGGTATTTATTTAGGTGACTAGAGGGTTACGTTAATTTCCATTTTTTCAACAATCCAAACTTTCAACACATTCATGTGAGTTATCTAGCAACCCTCCCAAATTCAGCAATGTAAAATATTTGTTTTTCTTCAACTGAAAACAGGAAAAAGAAATGTTTTCAGAGATCCAGGTGGAAGCCTAACATATACATAAATTGTTCATAATAGATAGTTAATTCAAGAAAGACAGTTATGCATAACAGACTTTATCCATGCTTGTTAACTGTTATAAAATGAATTAAGGAAATTCAGGCTGTGGTGATATCAACAGTATATTTATTCACAAGGAAAGATAATGAGAAAGATAGTAACAATAACCATGCATTTTTTCAAAGACTCTCCAATGATTTGCATCTGGGATTGACTCACAGGGCAATAGAGATATGCATGTTGGATGCTGGGCACAATTATTCTCAACAAAGACTTCCTTGCACAAAGTGACAGAAAAGATATTGTCAAGGAAATATATTATCAGAAAAATTAACATAGGTTATTGATACACTGTTTAGGTATACTGAAGCAGCCATTTGTTCCTCTGAAAACAATAGAAGGTAGGCCTGTTGTCTTGTTGGGGATTGTATTCAAATCATAAGAGGGAGCCTCCCAAGGCTTATCAAAATGGAGAACAACTATCTACTTGTAGTGAAATTATTTAAGCACAAATGGTTGCTGTAACAGAAATCATCCTGACAGGTTCATTAGATCTTTTCTAAAAGGAAAGCAAATTTGATGGATGAAAAATCACTTTAATCAAGTACATGTATCATTCAGTTAGTTCAGGGGAAAAAGTCAGCACCCTGAACTTCAGAGAAAATACAGAGAAATAAAAGTCAACAGACAGACTTCCAACTGTCTGGCAAACATTGCAGATCAACAGATAAGTTTCTGACCATACATACATAGTTACCAAAGCTGGAAGGCTCCTTAGCTGCTACCCAGAGTCTCATCTGGCCAAACAAATACTTCCAATGAGTAAGCCCCAAAGTAAAACCTCACCTCAGAGTATTTACACATTTTTCAGAGCCAGAGGGCATCACAACCCTTGAAAATCAGTGTCTCATTAACAAAAAGTTGTGGGACCGCCTACAACTCTTCCCTAATCAAACTCCTCTTAATGAGCAGGCCCATTAATGGGTAGGAAAGATCTTTAATCTCATTAAGAAGCAAAATCATATTAACAATAAGCAAAAATGCATTATCAATATATTTGCAGAAGTCATTTTAAAAGGATTGTCAATGGTTATGAAGACAGACAAAAAATTGAAGAACACAAGCATGTCACAGTCTGTTTTTCCCTCACTTTTTTTTTTTAAGTCAAAGGATCAAGAAAAGAAAAAAATAGTTTAGGAAATAAATAGCTGGTTAAGAATGTGTGTTTGAGAATGAAATTTGGCTCCCATTGACAGGATATAATAAAGGGTTGGTCAGAAATGAAGAACACCTAATAAAGGTCTGTAAGAATGTAGATATCTGGCTAGTTTAATCAAATGGTTTTAAAATTGTTGAATTTAAATTTAAGGGAAAGTGGAGCCAAGATGATGGAGTAGAAGTGGGGACCTACTAGAGATCTCCCACAAAACCCTTCAAAAATCCTGTATAAAATGACTCTACACAAATTCTAGTGTAGCAGAAGTGACAAAGTGACAGATTAAAGCAAATTCCCAGGTCAAAGCAATATGGAAAGTCAACAAGATGAGTCTATCACAAAAGGCTGAGAGTGGAGAGCAGTTTGGCATGGGCCATGCCAGCTCACACAGAGCTGGAGTAGGCCTTAGGGGATTACATTGCTGATGGCTACTGCAGTTTCCAGACTTCTCAACCAAAAAACACCAGATAGCAACCTGGCTGAGAGGGGATCATGGTCCAGTCCCAGCCCCAGTACAAGCCCTGACTTCAACCCAGGCCCCAATCCCGAGACAGTGGCAGTCACTTCTGAATAGAAGGCTGCTTCTGGAGTGTCTCACATAACAAAGAGCTCAAAAGTTAAGTAATTGACTCAGTAAATGAGCAAACAAGGGAAAAAAAAAACAAACTGTAGATTCTTACTTTCTCAGTGAACAGAAATTGTCTCATGTCATTGGTGACGAGAAAGATCAAAACATACAACCAGAAGAAAACAACGAAGCCAAAGTTCCTGCACACAAAGCCTCCATGAAAAAAATATAAATTGGTCTCAGGTAATGGAAGGGCTGAAAGAAAGATTCTGGAAATCTAGTATAAGAAGTAGAGAAATCCAAACATTGGGAAGAAAAATGAGAGTGATGCAAGTACACCATGAAAAAATGAGTCATCAGCTTGCTAGATTGAGGAAATCCCCAAAATAAGAAAATAAAGCATTAAAAGTTAGACTAACCGAAATGGCAACAAAGGTCCAAAAAGCCAATGAAGAGAAGAATGCCTTAAGAAGCAGAATGGGCCAAATGTAAAAAGAGGTCCAAAAGCTCACTACAGAAAATAATTCTTTGAAAATGAGAATGGAGTAGATGGAAATCAAGAAATTGTAAAACAAAACCAAAAGAATAAAAAAAGAAGACAATGTGAAGTATCTCATTGGAAAAACAACTGACCTGGAAAATGGATCCAGGAGAGAATTTAGAAATGACTGGACTACTTGAAAGCCATGATCATAAAAAGAGCCTAGACATTATCTTTCAAGAAATTATCAAGGATAACTGCCCTGATATTCCAGGACCAGAGGGTAAAATAGAAATGGAAAGAATTCACCAATCACCTCCAGAAAGAAATCCCCAAAATAAAATTCCTAGGAATATTGTAGCCAAATTCCAGAGTTCTCAGGTCAAAGACAAAACATTATAAGCAGCCAGAAAGAAACAATTCAAGTATTGTGAAAACACAATCAGTTTAACACAGGATTTAGCAGTTTCTACACTAAGGGAATGGAAGGCTTGGGATATGATATTCCAGAGGTCAAAGAAGGTAAAATTAAACCCAAGAATCATCTATTCAGTAAAACAGTATAATACTTCAGGGGGGAAAATGGAACTTTAATGAAATAGAGGACTTCCAAGCATTCTTCTTGAAAAGACCAGAGCTGAATAGAAAATTAGACTTTCAAACACAAGAAACAAGAGAAGCACAAAAAGGTAAACAGGAAAGAGAAATCATAAAGGACTTATTAAAGTTGGACTGTTTAAATTCCTACATGAATAAAGGATATTTGTCATTCATGAGACCTAATTAAGTGTTGAGAGGAATGTACTAGGAGAAAGAGAAATGAAGTAGTAGAATGTACTAAATCATCTCATACAAAAGAGGTAAAAAAGGGTTTTTACAATGTAGGGTAAGAAGGGGACAGTGAGAGGGAAAAAGTGAACCTTCCTTTCATCAGATTTGGCTTCAGGAGGGAAGACTACACACTCAATTGCGTATGGAAGTTTATCTTACCCTATAATAAAGCAAGGTGAGAGGGGTTAAAGGAGGGGGATAATAGAAGGGATGAAAGTTTGGGAAAAAGGGTAGTTGGAAGCAAGCACTTTGGTACAAGGACAGATTGAAGGAAAGAATAGAATAAATAGAGAGTGGGACAGGATAGAGGGAAATATAGCTAGTCTCTCATAACATGACTGTTATGGAATTGTTTTACATGACTATACATGTATGACCTATATTGAATTGCTTGCCTTCTGAATGAGGGTGGGTGGGGAAGGGGGAAGGGAGAGAATATGGAAGTCAAAACTTTAAAAATAAATGTAAAAAATTGTTTCTATGTGCAACTAGGAAGTAAAATATATAGGCAATGGGATATAGAAATCTATCTTGCCCTAATCAAAAATAGAAGGAAATGGAATAAGGAGGCAGGGTGACAAAAGGGAAGGCAGAATGGAGGAAAGAGTAAGCAAAATACACACTGTCCTGGGGTGGGAGGAAGTGGGGAGATGGGGAGAAAATTTGGAATTCAAAATTATGTGGAAGTGAATGTTGAAAACTGAAAATAAATAAATGTTTAAAAATTAAGAAAGATAGGAGTCAGAATTTTATCTACATATAATACTCAAAATAGATAGATACACAAACAAGGAGAAAAACAGCTATGATACCTATAAATTCAGAGGAGAGGAGACAAAACCCAGGAAAGGAGCCAATATCAAAGAAAGGAGCCAGTAGTTAAGCCCATGACCAACAGTCTATACAAATAACAAAAATTAAAACAAGAAAATAGTGGGACCAGAGGTTTTTCTTTCTTGGGGGGAGGGGGAGGAAATTTGGGTTAAATAACTTGCCCTGGGTCACACAGCTAGTAAGTGTCATATGTGTTTCATGTAAAGAGTAGATAAGATGGCTACTGAGACCCTTTCATCTTGAAAATTCTGTGACTTTGTATTAAAAATTTGAAGAATATTCAATAAACATCTTCATAAAAGCTGTTTATTAAAATACTACACAACAGAAAAGGCCTTTAAAAAGTTTTATTGAAAAAAATTAAGTTCAAAAAAGTGATAAGACCTCTTATTGAGAATGGATTGAATAATGATAACTAACAAAAAGAAGGTAACACTAGTCACTTCTCTTCTTCCTTCTTCTCTCCTCCTCCTCCATTTTGTTTGCAAAACAAAGAATGACCTTTACACAAGTAATAGCAGAATAAAAATGACCAACAGGGGATTGTTGCTCAAGAACAATAAGGATATGGAATCAATCTTGCTGCCTTTCATGAATTCAAGTCACCTGGCCTGGATAAATGACATCTTTAACTTTGCAGGAATGGACATATATGATTTCTGAACCACTGTCTTTGATATTTGAAACATAATGAAAAGTGGGAGGGGCAACCCAAAATGAGATAAGAGCAAACATTTTTCTTTTTGAAAAGTAGAAGATAAAATTGGCAAACTTACTAGCTTGATTTTGATGGAAAAATTTTTGAAGAGATTATTAAAGGGATACTCATTAAATTTGCAAATGGCACAAAGTTATGAGGAGTAGTTATCACAGTGGATGACAGGATTCAAAAGAATCTATTATGCATCCCACTAAATGCAATGTTTAGACCAAATTTAATAATATGAAATTTAACAGGGATAAATATAGAGTCTTACCTTTTTTTACAAAAAAACCCCAATATAATATATAAAAGAGAGCTGTCAGATGGCAGGATTATTTTTATGAAAAGGAAGTGAGGGGAATGTTTCTTGGTAGATTATAAGCTCAATATGAGTCAGTGGTGTTATGAGGTAGCTACAAAAAGCAAATGCTGGCCTTTTACTAATTCCAAAATATGTAGAGTCTTGAATATTAAGAAAAGGAGTTTGACTTTCTTTGATAAGTAATAGAAAACCACTCAAATTTTGAAGATTGATATGAGTTTTCCTAGGGAAAATCAATTTGAAAAAATCAATCATTCAATCAATTAGAAGCATTTATTAAATTCCATCCTATATGCAAAACATTTCACTATATGAAAAAATGAAATAGTTCCTGAAATTCAATGAAATAATTTTCTTTTTTTTTAGTATTTATTTATTTATATTTTCCAACATTCATTTTATAAGATTTTGAGTTTAATATTTTCTTTCCAATGTTCTCCTTCCTTCTCCCCAAAACCATACAATCTGATATAGACTATACATGTACAATCATATTAAACATATTTCCATATTTGTCATATTGTAAAGAAGAATTGAAACCAAAGAGGGGAAAAACATGAGAAAGAAAAAAAAGAAGAGAAAATAATATACTTTGATCTGCATTCAGACTCCATAGTTCTTTCTCTGGATGTGCATATGGCATTTTCCATCACGAGTCTTTTGGAATTGTCTTAGTTCATTGCATTGCTGAGAAAAGCTAAGTCTGTCAACACAGGTCATCACACAATGTTGCTGTTACTGTGTACAATGTTTTCCTGATTCTGCTCACTTCAGTCAGCATCAGTTCATGCAAGTCTTTCCAAATTTTTCTGAAGTAGCCTTGCTCATCATTTCTTTTGGAACAATAGTATTCCATTACATTAATATATTATAACTTATTTGATGGGCATCCCCTGAATTTCCAATTCTTTGCCACAACAAAAACAGCTGCCATAAAAATATTTTTGTATATGTGGGTACTTTCCCCATTTTTATGATTTTTTTGGGATATGGACCTAGAAGTGATATTGCTGGATCACAGTACATGCACAGTGTTATAGTCCTTTGGGCATAGTTCCAAATCACTCTCCAGAATGATTGGATCAGTTCACAACTCCACCAAACAATGCAGTAGTGTTAGAATTTTCCCACATCTTCTCCAATATTCATCATTTTCCTGTTCTGTCATGTTAGCCACTCTGATAGGTGTGATGTAGTGTAGAGCTAACATGATATTCACAGTGCCTACGGAAGCCATGTATATGCCAGTGTAATTCTGAATTGCAAAATACAACAAACTCTCTACATGGAAGACAGAACTAAAACATTTATTTAAACACCAAAAACCCAAATCCTTCACAGTAACAAAGAAATCCATCACAGTAAACAAAAATCTGTATCAAGTCTTCACACAAACAGATTCCCCTAAGTAAAATCAAACAATGTCTCTCCCTCATGATAATCAGCTGCTTGCTTACCTGTGTCCTTCCCAGCTCAAATGAACTCTTACTAACTTCCTCTCAGCTCTGTTATAGCGCCTTCTCTTCCTGTTTCACCCTGACTACTGCACTCATTCTGAAAGCTCCTCTCATCACTCATGTGACTCAAATTGCCATGTAACCTACTGGTCACACGGGCCTATTAATAAATGGGAAACATCCTGACAATTAAATTACCATTGCATATGGTACCTCAGAATTGTTTTAATTTGCATTTCTCTAATCAATAGTGATTTGGAACATTTTTGATTGATAGAGATTTTAATTTCTTCATCCGAAAACTGCCTGTTCATATCCTTTGATCATTTATCCATCGGGGAATGACTTCTATTTTCATAATTTTGACTCAGTTCTCTATATATTTTGGAAATGAGGCCTTTATAAAAGACACTGGCTGTAAAAATTCTTTCCCAGATTTCTGCTTCCTTCTCAATCTTGGTTACATTGACTTTCTTTGTGCAAAAAATAAATTTAATTTAATGTAATTAAAATTAGCCATTTTTTCATTTCATTATGTTCTCTGTCTCATGTTTACTCATAAATTCTTCTGTTCTCCATAAATCTGACAGGTAAACTATTGTTGCTCTCCTAATTTGTTTATATCAACCATTATGTCTAAATGGTGTACCTGTTTTGACTTTATCTTAGTATACAGTGTAAGATATTTGTGTGTGCCTAGTTTCTGTCATATCATTTTCAGTTTTCCCAGCAGTTTTTGTCAAATAGTGAGTTCTTATCCCAGAAGAAGGAGTCTTTAAGTTTATCAAAACATAGATTACTATAGACATTGACTACTGTGTCTTGTGTACCTAACATATTCCACTGATCCACTACTCTATTTCTTAGGCAGTAATAAGTATTTTTGAAGACTGCTGCTTTATAATACAATTTTAAGTCTGGAATGGCTAGGTCACCTTCCCTTGCATTTCTAGGAAATTATATTGTAATGGGGAGTGTTTTGATGGGAAAAGGAAGAGATAATTTTGGAGCTGAGAACTTGGGAAGGAGAATTATAGTGAGCAGAATAAGGGAATAATACTCCTTTGGGGGAGCAGAACACAAATAGAGAAGATGAAACCAAGGGTAACGTAATTCACGTTGTTCTTCCAAATCTGGAGCCTGATTCCAAAATCTCGATTAGGAGTCAAAGGATGATTTAGGGATTGAGCTCTGCATGCCCACTAATGTATATTTCTGGATTCCTTTTCAAAGAAGCTTTATGGAAGTTGTTCTAAAATATTGCTATTTTATCACAAACCCATTTTGTACTCCACAATCAAATAGCCCTTGCATTCCTAATTAAAATTCAGTGGAAAGGTTGTTTAATCACTCTCCCTATTCAAAATTCTTATTTTACTTTTCACATTTATACTAGTAATAACATGTTGAAGAGCTCATCAGTTTTGGAAGGAAGGCACCAATTTTTCCTCATACATAATCATTAAACAGATAAATAGACCCAGTTCTGGATACTTATCTGTATTAATACTGCAGTCCTGTCACTGTGCAAGCCCTATGCAGATGAAGACAAGGGGTGAAACTGAACAAAGAAAACCTAACAGCAACATAGAGAAATTCTTTCAAAGCTTTTCTCCTTTGCTCCTATATTACATCACTTTGTAGAGAAGGATTGACCGTATTTTATTTTTTTTTAATAAATTTATTTATTTAACTTTTTACATTCATTTTCACAAAATTTTGGGTTCCAAATTTTCTCACCATTTGTCCCCTCCCCTCACCCCAATGCACCAAGCATTCTAATTTCCCCTATCACCAATCTACCCTCTCTTTTATCATCCCTCCCTTCCCTTGTCTCCATCTTCTCTTATGTCCTGTAGGCCCAGATAACTTTCTATTCCTCATTACCTGTATTTCTTATTTCCTAGTAGCAAGAACAATACTCAACAATTGCTCCTAAAACTTTGAGTTCCAACTTCTCCCCATTCCTCCCTCCTCACCCATTCCCTTTGGGAAGGCAGGCAATTCAATATAGGCCATATCTGTGTAGTTTTGCAAATGACTTCCATAATAGTCGAGTTGTGTAAGAATAACTATATTTCCCTCCATCCTATTGCTTCTATTCCCTCCACCCCATTGCTTCTATTCTCTCTTTTGATCCTGTCCCTCCCCAAGTGTTGACTTCAAATTGCTCCCTCCTCCCATTGTCCTTCCTTCCTTCATCCCCCCCCACCCTGCTTATCCCCTTCTCCCCCACTTTCCTGCATCGTACGATAGTTTTTCATACCAAAATGAGTGTGTATTTTATTCCTTCCTTTAGTCGAATGTGATGAGAGTAAACTTCATGTTTTTCTCTCAGCTCCCCTCTTTTTCCCTCCACTAAAAAGTCTCCTATCTGCCTCTTCTATGAGAGATAATTTGCCCCATTCCATTTCTCCCTCTCTCCTCCCAAGACATTTCTCTCTCACTACTTAACTTCATTTTTTTTAAGATATGATCCCATCCTATTCAATTCACTCTGTGCTCTCTGTCTGTGTGTCCATGCGTGCGTGCGTGTGTGTGTGTGTAATCCCACCAACTATCCAGATACTGAAAAGTTTCAAGAATTATAAGTATTGTCTTTCCATGTAGGAATGTAAACAGTTCAACTTTAGTAAGTCCCTTATGACTTCTCTTTGCTGTTTACTTTTATCATGCTTCTTCTCATTCTTGTGTTGGAAAGTCAAATTTTCTTTTCAGCTCTGGTCTTTTCATCAAGAATGCTTGAAAGTCCTCTGTTTCATTGAAAGACCATATTTTCCCCTGAAGTATTAAACTCAGTTTTGCTGGGTAGGTGATTCTTGGTTTGAGCCCTAGTTCCTTTGACTTCTCGAATATAGAACTTCCTATTCCATGCCCTTTTATCCCTTAATGTAGAAGCTGCTAGATCTTGTGTTATCCTGATTGTATTTCCACAGTACTTGAATTGTTTCTTTCTAGCTGCTTGCACTATTTTCTCCTTGACCTGGGAATTCTGGAATTTGGCCACAATGTTCCTAGGAGTTTCTCTTTTTGGATCTCTTTCAGGCAGTGCTTGGGGTCTGAGATTCAAATGTTGCTTCTCAGCCTCAGGGCTTTCAGCAGGGGCAGGGCTGCTATTCAATGTAATATTAAATTCAGGTGCTCAGGTGGGGGGCAGGGCTGCTAATCAATGTGAGATTAAGTTCAGCTGCTCAGGTGGGGGGCAGGGCCACCACACAAGGCTCAGTTCCCTCAGGGGGTTTAGTGGAGACTTGCAACAATGGATCAGAGCTTTTGTGTGCTTTGGGAGCTCCTGTCAGCTGCTGCCTCCACTGCTGCCTCCCGAGGGGGCCTGAGTTACTACTCCCCTCTCAGCCAGTCAAACAGGCTCTCTCATTGACCTTTGCGTCTGTGTGTGGAGGGAGCTGCTGGAGATTCCTTCCCTGAAGCCTGCTCGGATTTGCTTCCCTTGGGCGGCCGTGAGGCCAGGGCAGAGCTGGGCTCTGCTCCAGGTCTGGTGTGCAATGGACCTTTGGTGTTGGTTTTTCTGGTCTCTCTGGAGCAGAAATCTCCTCCACTCCATTGTTCTGTGGCTTGCCCTGCTCCAGAATTTGTTGGGAGTTCTTCTTTACAGGTATTTTATAGGCTGTGGGTTTGGAGCTAGCGTATATGTGTCTTTCTACTCCACCATCTTGACTCCTCCCCCACCCCAATTGATCCTATTTTAAAAATCTTCAAAATCTCTTAATAGAGTATATTTGGTATGAAAATACAGTTAATAATCTCCTTTGTCATCTCTTGGTTGATTCGTAGGCATTCTCTCAATCACTTTGATTATGTCAGGACAAATCCTATCCTGACATATACTCCACAGTGTAGCAAAAGGTAGCTGACTGCTTTCCCCTTGTAAGGGTTAATAAAGGTATCTATTCCTTACACATCTTTTTGAAGGTCATCTGATGGGACTGAAGCAAAATGACTGCCTACTCACTTTTTAAAATTTTAATTTTAGTGTGTTATTATTAGCTAGTGGTTTTGAATTCAGAAGGCCTAGATTCAAAACCTGACTGCCCATTATGTTTCCTGTGGGAGCTTAGTGTACATGGAGATCATTTCACTATAATGGAGCCTTATCATTAAATGCTGATGTGGGCAAAGGATAGATTATCATTCAATCAATTATTATTCATCAAGGATCTACAATATTTTAGGTGTACAAAGACAATAAAAATTGACTAGTTCTTGACCTCAAGGAGCTTACATTGTATTGGAGGAGACACTTTGTACTTATATGAGAATATAGAGAATAAATGCAAAATAAATCCAAGGGAATTTGGGGAAAGGTTGATCAGCTAATTCTTCATGAAAAAAAGTGATGAATGTAACTCTCTAAGTACTCTTTCATTTTAAAATTCCATAGTACTATAACCTTATAATAAAATAAAAAATAGCATTTATCCTGACATCTTGACAGATGGCATATATATATATAATAATATATGTACACATAAACACACATATTTAGAGTAATATAAAGTAAATCTTTTGCTGATAGTTAGGGTGAATAGGGTGGCATTGTAGCTGGCTTCAGGAGAGAAGAGAAATTTTGGAAAAGATACCATGCTGAGAGTAATAGAGAATAAAATAAGGATTGGTGAAAGTATCAGTGTGAATCAGTGAGAGTCTCATTTAGATTAAATAATATGAATTTATGATGAATCCCATTGGAATGATTGTGTAACTTTGGTAGCAATGTCCAGTCACACATTTGTAGAAGCAGAGAGTGATATTAGATAGAAATTTTAGGGAAAATGAGCAATCAAAGGACAAAAGGTAAGGAGATTCCAGTACAGAGGATAATACAAAGCTGGATTGGTGAACTCTAGCATATGGATATGAAGGGAAGAAAGTCACACCAGAAAAGGAATAATCATGAAGAAAAAGGGAGAGATGAAGTGAGTTTTCATAAGAATGGGGAGAAAACATTTTCGGATGGATGAAGCTCAGGGAAAAAGCAGATATTATGATTAGATAGCAGAATTTTGAACTACAAATTCTAGAAATAGAACATGAGTTTGATGAGGAGATCAATTTTATCCCAGTGTGTGGCAGAAATAGAGCAAAGGTGCTCATCATGCAAATTCAGGAGACTTAAACTAAGAAAGATATTTGAGGAGACATTAAAATAAAAATCAAAATTCTGAAGAATAAGAGTGGAATTTTCTTGGTGGGAAAGTAAAGTAGGATCCAGGTATTAAACTCCTTGGGAAAGAAGAGTGAAAGATCATTCCAGAGGAGCTACCAAATTCTGGATACTGTGATATATTTGCGTGATTTGAATTTCTTTGGAACTACTAGGCTATAATTTTCATGATGGCAAAAAATGATTCTTTCTCAATTTAGATTTTCCCCAGACTGTGCTTTGTACACAATAGGAGCTTAGTAAGCATTTGTTGAAATAGTTAATTTTCAGTGGAAAACAGAATTCACTGATCAATACACACCCTATCTTTCTAAGGAAGAAGTTGGGAAATGTCATCTTAGATATCTAACTCCATAGTTTGCTTCAAAGATATGTCTCTTGTTCCAAATTTTCAAAAGGTGGGTGTCTGAGAAAAGAGAAAATTGGGAAAAGAATGATAATTATGGAAAACTTGATCAGTCTCTTAGGAGTTTCAATCCGGTAATTTTATAGTGAAAAGTCAAAGTTCAAGATTCACAAATTAATCTATCTGATCATGGGAAATTGCATCCTCTTTGTACCTAAATTTCCTTATAAGTAAAATGGGGAAAAATAATACTATCATCAGTATCTATTCCCCAGAGATGTTAAAGAAAAAAAAAACTTCACAAAAACTTAAAGTAGTAATTAATATGAGGGATGATAATAATGATAATTTCAGTAGATGGAGAAATGAGTTTTCTCTTCCTTTATTTTTTTGGTTATGAAAGTTCTAGAGCTACACATTAAGTAATTGTATGAGAACAATCAACTTCTTCCCTCCTCCAAGCTCTCAAAATCCATTGTTCTTGTTTTGTCATGCTCTCACTTTCTTCTGGGCATTATAGTTATTTGCATGTGTGTCTGTCTAGATTTAAGTGCAGTAACAAAGACTTCTTTTATAATCATCCTTGTACTACCCCACCCTGTGTTCAGTACCATTCCTTGCAATAAACAAAAAACTAGGATTGAATTATCATTTAAAACTCACAGCTACCCCTGTGCTTTTAATGACTTCATTTCACATCCATACTGGGCTATTGAGTCAAGAGAAGGGTTTTCCCTAACTCTTATGTATAACTTGACCCTGATGCAAAACTTGGTAGCTAAGCAATGTAAGGAGAGATCACAAGAAGCAAACATAAAATTTAATTAAATAAATTGAGAGAACCCTAAACTAGTTAAAACTGCTCTTGGGGTAAGTCAGTTAGGGGGTACATTATAATGGTGAAGGCTTCTTAAAAAAAGAAAAGCTAGAATCCCTAACTACTTAATGCTAGTGTTTTCCCTCTGAAATTATCTCCAATTAAATCTGTTTATAGTTAACTGTTTTACATAGTTTTCATAGGCTATTTTCCCTTTAAATTGGGAGCTTCTTTGAAGACAGAGACTGCAATTGCTTTTCTTTGTATTCTCTGGGCTTAGCATAGTACTTGGCATATAGGAAGCACTTAATAAAGGCTCCTTGCCCTTATAATGGGAGGGGGCATAGTGACACAGAGCTCAGTCTCACTAGTGCTACAACCAGGAAAAGAAAGGGTAGTGCAGGATCCGGAGAGGAGAGCTAGGCAGTACAGAGTAAAAGAAGCTTTACTAACCTACAGTATAATGTGAGTTGATAAACAAAGACCTACAAGGTATAACTTCAGGGTTGTCAGGAAAACCATAACCCCTCTCTGCACCCCCCTTTCCCCCATGTCTCCCTTGCCTTCAACTATATTTGAAAGTCTGTGCTTGAAGTTTAAAAAATGCCCCAGAGGATTTTGAGGTGAAATGTCAGTTCTAGTAGGGAGGAAACCTGACACCACCAACCCCAAGCACATCCTCTTGGATGTCAAAAAACTAGGACAAGTTCCCGTTCATCCCTTGGTAGTTATGAATTTCAAAATTAGTACCCTATTCTTCCCACTATGGGAACACTAATATTTTAAAATGTCATTACATTAGTGCCTAGGTAAGTGTATGAGGCTACAGGAGCTTGTCTAGATATTAGAAGTGAAAAACAAAGGAAAACTTATGTAGATAATGTCTAATTCAAAGGGAGTGGAGGAGTGGGGTGGTTATAAAAAGGGTAGCTTTCTAGACAAACAAAACTATACAGTTTTTTTTTTTATTTTGATTTCTACTTTCAGGCAGGAGAATCACCTCTAAAACCCTCAGGAGTCTCCAAAGGCTCCTTGCAAGATATACTACATCGTAAAATGTTCATTGTCACTCTGCACTGAGGAGACATTACCCACCAAACCTTTGATAGACTGCATCATGTCATACTTCAGCTGAGGACATCCATAAGCATATTGGTGACACATTTACTATTAAGGTTCCTTTCTGAGCCTCAGTGATCTATCATGCTAATCCATAAAAGAGACATTGATGTGTACTGGGCACTTTATTTTGGCAGATGAAATTCTATGATACATAAGTATGGAAGTTTTGAGGTATTGCACTGATGTACTCTATTCTCTCTTATCCATCCATCCATCCATCCATTCTTTGAACATCAGCTCAAGTTCCATTACCCCAGTGGAACTTTTGTGATGTGATTTTTTTAAAAAAAGTATCAGATTTGGATTAAAAAGACCTGGATTTGAATCTTGGTTCTCCCACTTACTGGGCTAGTCTGTTTGGAATTGTCACTTCACTACCCTTCTTACCTAGGGCAAATCACATAACATTTATTTTATTTAGTTAACATTTATTTAATTTCTTCATCTTCAAAATACTGGTGTTAAAACAGTCTCTAAATTTCAAATCTATAATACTTGCCTGATGTAATAGTAATTTAAATGGAAAAAAATATTTCATATTCATTAATAGGCCCATGTGGCCTGTGTGGGTCACATGGAAGCCTAAGTTACAGGATTCTAAGTCACATGGAGTCTGCAGTGGATGGAGTTTGCTGAATGGGTGGAATAGGAAAAGGCGGGGCTAGAGCAGAACTGAGAGGAATACAGTCATGAGAGCAGTCAGAGCTAGGAAGGATGCAGGCAAGCAGGCAGATAGCTAGTGTGAGTGAGAGAGCTTGTTTGTGATTGTGTAAGAGGCCTACTTATGGTTTGTTTAATAGAGCTGGTTTGTGAGAAGCCTAACAGGGGGAAGATTTAGGGCTGGTGTTGTCCTCTGCATTGTTATTGTGTACAGATTTTTGTTACTATGATAGTTTTGGCTTTCTGGTGTCTGAATAAATGTTTTGGGTCTGTCTTCCACGTGGAGAGTCTATTGTATTTTGCAATTCAGAATTGTACCAGGATATTCATGGCCATCACAGGCACTGTGAATATTGTATTGGTGTTATACCTGATCACTTCTGCCCAGTATGACCTCATTGTTCCCTGGTGCCTAAAGTATTTATTATCTGTACATTTCACTTGACAATTAACATAAACCATGTTAATTGTTTATTATCTTTTTAATTTTAAATCTTGTATTCTGAGCTAGACTTTTAGGTAGGGAATGGGAGAGAGACATTTTGTCAGTGAATCTTCCAGAACCCTTCATAGAGTAGACCTTCAATAAATATTGTTCGAATGACTTAATGTTTCTTGGTGGCCTGATGAGAGAACAGATGAATTAGGTGCTTTGAAATTTGTCAGACTTTTCACTCAGGTGTCCAATACCATCATGATCTGTCATCTTCCTCTAAGCGAAACTGTTCTAAGATTGTGTTCCTTCCCAATGTGTTGCAATATACTCACAATGACCTTACCTTAAAGTATGACTCTTCTCTGAGGGGTCCAGAATTAAACAAGGATCAAAACTTTCAGCCAAGTTTATTAGACTTTAACAGCAGACTTTCAAACATAATTGAACATGAGGGAGAAGTTAGGGCTGATGGTGTTAGGTCCTTTCTTGTAGGCCATTGTTTATCACTTCAAACCATACTGCAGGTTAGAAAAGCATCCCAATACCTTACCTTCTACTGGATTGCCTCTGCAACATCAGTGTGACTAGTCTAGAAAGTCCAGAGAATAGGGACTAGGAGACACAGAGGAAAATAAGGGGGAAATTAATTTCATAGGCTTTTGTGAATAACTATCTTTGGTAATAACCTGTCTTATGAACTGGCAACAATTTGCCATGGTTTTATACCATTTACAGATGTGTATTTTGGAGGTGAAAAGGAATAGTCACTTTTTCCTCATGCTTTACCCATGGGTAAGGCAAACTCTGCTCTATGATCCTGGGTTAAGGTAAGAATGTTCTAAGAACTATTGTATAAAAAAAAAAAGATCTAAGGGGAAGACTTGATTTGACTTACATATTCTCCTGATCTTGCAAACAAATTGTAAAATCTACAGTGGCTATCATCCAATCAACTACCAATTTTATTGGTTATACTTCAATAAAATCTCTCATGTGCATGTCTTTCTTTCTGATTGACAAGCTACCATCTTAATTCAGGCCTCCCTTCTGGGATACTGTAATAGCCTTTCATTTGTATTTGCTTGATCAAGCCTCTCTACTGTATAATCCATTTTCTAGATAGCTGGCAAATTAGAATTTCTAAAGCATGGTATAACAAAGCATGGTATAAAACATGGTATAAAACATGGTATAAAACAAAGCATGGTATAACAAAGCATGGTATAAAACAAAATAGAATATTAATTACTTAAGGGCAGAAATTCCTTCCTTCTTTCCTTCCTTCCTTTCTTCCTTCTTTCTTTCTTCCCTCATTTCCTTCCTTTTTTCTTTCCTTCTTTCCTTCCTTCTCTTCCTTTTCTTCCTGCCTTTCCTTGTATTCTTCTTTCCTTCCCTCCTTCTTTCCTTCCTTCTTCTCTTTATTTCTTCACTTCACTTTTGATTCATCCCCTTAAAACTTTACAAATGAACAAATAGAACCTAGAAAACAAGATTTAATAATAAGTTCTGATGGAGAATCTTTCCATTAACCTATTCTGCTTCTTTGGGGGCTTGGATATGACCCTCGTGTTCGAAACTGCTAGTGTGATTACAAGGGAAAACTTCTCACTCATTCCTTGAAACATTTGGAATTATTTCTTTTGCTCTCCTATCTTCTAAGTCATCTCTACTGTTTTAGGGGTAGCCCAATCAAGTCTTTCAGAGGGCATACAAGGTTTAAGCTTCAGAGGGAAGCTGACCTCTCATTTTATGTCATCCTTATATCTTCAAACTAGGAAACACACTTCCAACTTGGCTACTGGAACTTTTCAAAACATTTTGCTTAAGATTAGAAGCAGAATTGCTAGGGATATATAATGGTAAAAAAAAAAAAAGAGGAAATATCAGGTAATTTATTTTCATTGTTAATATCCTTACTTTATTCAGTATGAGATTTTTAATAATTTCTAGGGCTTAAAAACATCACTATTTTTATAATCAAATCCATAGTTAGTACACCTTCTTGGCATCATCCTAACTTTCCAAGTGAGGCAAAATTAAATATTGTATTATTTCCCCATTTCTAGGAGTTCTCTCCTTAGGTAATATTATTTTCTTCCTGAAACTGATAAGCTCTTCGTGTTCCTCTTGACCTCATCATGCAAATGTCATACCTGACTTTTTCTCCAGGTAGTCAAATTCCATATGTCTGCTATTATCACATTGCTATTTTGGAAACATTCCCATTCATCTACAAGTTCATGATTATGAAACTCTTAGAATAATTTCTCACAGATGGAAATTTTAGCCCACTTCTTAACAGTGAAATATAAAATGATCCAAATAGTATAGGAGTACAGACATTTTTTTGAAAGAGCAAAACATATTATAGCCCCCAAAATTCTATCAAGTATATTATTAAATTTAGACAGTCATATATTCTGAATTGTAAGTTCAAATAATCTTTCATGTGAAATGAAATTAAATCAGTTGTTTGAAATTCCAAACTATTTGGAGAGAAAATGATTTGCTTTCAGCTACATGGGCTAAATAGAATGTTGAGTTGAAACATTTATCCTGATAATTAAGACAGGGGATTTAATTTGGTCAGATTTATCTAGGTTGTTTTCCATCAATGTTCAATTCAAATGATAGTCACTTAAATCAGATAATCGGAGTTGTTCTTGGAATTGGATACTACTGCCCAATCATTTGCTAAGTGTCATTGAGGTTATATACACAGAATTTCTTATTTCTATCTGTTTCCACTTCCACATACATGAACATAATTCAAGTTTTATGATATTTTGACAGGACTATTGCATCAGCCTTCCCATTAATCTCTTTGCATTCAACACATTCTAGGGATGGTGGAAAGTGACTGAGGGGTTAGAGTGAAAAGGAACTCTACAGAAAAAAAAAAAATGTATAACAAGACTATAATTCTCTCTACCCCAATATCACCAAAGCAAAGAAGGTGAAAGTTCCCCTCTTGGTTTTACCATACATGTCCTTTGGGAACCTCCTTAATGAAAAACAATGTTATTACTTCTTTTATACTATGTAGCCAACTCTGTTGCTACTCATAACCTGATTTCATGTATATATTGGGGACATGGAAGCAGAGGGCAGTATCAGAGATACAAGGAAGTTTGTAGCATGTTTTACCCTGTTTCCTTATCCCCAGGTTTCATGAAATGACAATATTTCAGAGATGAAAGGACTTCTTCACTTTTAAGCTGAGCAAAATATGACCCAAGGCAATAAAGTTGAGTTACTCAAGGCTACACGGTTATTTTGTGGGAGAACTAGGACTTAAATCCAGGTCTCATGACACAATCCAGGTTTATTTTCACATTGACAACTCTGTTGAGGCTTGACGCTCATCAACTGGTACACAAGTATTTATTAAGTAGCCACATAGTAAACAACACTGCTGTAAAGCACTTAGGATAGGTTATAAACACATGAAAATTTTGCCTTCCTTTGTATTCATAATAAAAGATAAAATGATTGCGATGAATAAAGGAAACTCAATATTATAGACTAGATAAATGACAGTGAATCTGGCACTAATCAGTCATCAGCCAATTGTGTTCATCCTTCATTGCCAAAGAAGACCATGCCATCAGAGAAATGATGACGACTTGCCCTTGACTTTGTTTTGAGTGAGGGAGGCCTGTGCCAGTCACCAGCCTCACTTCTCATCCAGAGTCATCTGAATTCAGTGCCCAAACATTCAGCAGGATGACTGAAGATGATCTTGGATGCACTGGGAGACCTTGGGCCCTTTAGACCAAGGTCTTTGCAGGTACTTTCTCATTCGGGGCAAGGCAAAGTACATTCATTGAAAAGGCCTGTTTAAGAAGTAGTCAGTTCATGGTCCCTTTAATGAAACTGAGGAAAAGAAAGACATCAGAGTGGGAGGGAAACAGGAACAGTTACTATAGATAATCACTCTAAAGCTAGGAGGGTCCAGAAGAGTCCTTAGGCAAGGGCAGAGCAGGGCAGGGATAGGAAAGGGAAAAAGGGCCAGTAAAACCCAAGTCAACTGGGCATCTTTTGACCATACAAATATACCTTCCTTTGGAGAGGAAAAGGTAGGGGAGGGGGAGGTGGACAGGAGAGGAGGAGTTGAATTACTTTTGCCAACCTCATTTTATTTAGAGGGAGAAGGGGAGTAAAAGTGAACTCTCTTCAACAACTTTTCAAGTTTTCATATTTCCATTACATTTACTAGTCATTTGACATGGATGAAATGGAAACTAGTACTTTAAATTTTTAAGCTGAATAGACATAAAATATTATACATCTTTGAAAGGCAAGAAGGGCATAGGAATTCAGAGGAAAAAAAAATTGTCTGAGCCATTTTAAGAGTAGTCTTCATAGTTCAAATTCCTTAAACATCAGCCAATAAATATTTATTAAATGCTTACTATTTGCAAAACACTGTGCTAAGCCTGTGGGATACAAAGAAAAACAAATATGATAATGCTTTCTTGAAGATTCTTGTGCTCAATGGGCTCACAGTCTAAGAGGGTAGAGAATGCACAAGCATCTATGTATAAACAAGCTATATACTAGATAAATAATGAATATTTCTTGTTTAACCATTTTCAGTTACCTCTGACTCTTTGTGACCCTTTATTGGAAGAATTTCTTGGTAAACACTAGAGTGGTTTGCCTTTTTTTCCATCTCCATTTTATAGAAGAGGAACTTGAGGTAAACAGGGTTAAGTGACTTGTCCATGGTCACACAGCTAGTTAGTGTCAGAGGCCAGACTTGAACTCTCCTTTTCCTGACTCCGGGGCTGATGCTCTATCCACTGTGCTACCTTCCAATAACTATTGGAAATAAAATACAGAGTGAAGGCACTAATGTTTAGGTAGATCAAGAGAGGTTTCTTATAAAAGATGGAATTTTATCTGAAACTTTAAGGAATTCAGGGAACCCAGAAAGCAAAAATGAGGAGGAATGTATTTCAGGCATGGGGAACAGTCAAAGGGAAAATCCATGTGTGTGTGTGTGTGTGTGTGTGTGTGTGTGTGTGTGTGTGTGTATGTGTGTGTGTGTGCATGTGTGTATGAATATACACATATATATAATATGTATATATATATATATATATATATATATACACACACACACAAGTATGTAGTGTTTTCTGTGTGTGTTTATATTTAACTTGGATTCAAAAAGACCTTGTTTGAAATATGAGCTTTAACACTTATGGGACCAAGCTACTTAATGTCACTCAGTTTCAATTTCTTCATTTTTTAAAATGAGGGGTCTGGAGTAAATGAGTTTTGTGTTTCCTTTCAGCTCTAAATTTCTCATCTTGTTTTAAGTAGACTTTGTCCCTCTTGTATTGTGCAAGGGTCTAAGGTCCTACACACCTGAGTGGGAAGCTGGAAGAATTGGAAAAAATAGAGAAAGAAACTCATAGACATCAAGGATAAAATTCCCTCAAATTCTAATTTTGCCCAAAATTTGACCCTAAATATCTGGATTCTTTCTTCTAAGGGACCAGATGCAACCTTAATATTTAGAATATTCAGGTCTATTTTTTGCTTTTAAATTCTTGCCATTTATAATGTTGAAGTCATTATATGCATTTTTCTCCTGTTACTTCTACACAGTTCATATAACTCTTGTTATATTTCTCTGTATTCTTCAGATTGTTTCTCACAACATAATATTATAGCATTATATCCATGTACCTCAATTTGTTTAACCACCTCCTAATTGATGGACATCTAGCTTGTTTCCAAGTATTAGTGATTATTATTATTTAATGTGCTGCTATAAATACTGTGGAATGTCCTGACCTAACAATGACATTCAAGTCAAAGTATGGGGAGGTAAGTAGGTAAGTACCAAACATTTATTATTCACTTATTATGTGTCAGGTATTGTGTAAGCACTGAGTATAAAAATGTAAAGAAAAAGATAGACAGAGACATTTTAATCACTCTCTTAGCTTAATTACAAATTACTTTCCATAATACTTGAGCCAATTTGAAGTTCTGCCAGTAGTATAATAGGGTCTTTCTCTGTGTTGTTACTAATAAAGATCCTCTAAAGAAGTCCTAAAAGTTTTGTAGACATTATAGTGGTTTATTCCTTTTTAACTAGGGTTATGAAGCTCTCATCACACCATTTGAATTAATCCTTGAATTAAATTCAATTCGATAAGTAGTTCTCAAGAACTTAGTGCATGCAGGTGCTGTATAAAATGCAGGTGAAATGAAACCAAAGCAAATCAAGAGAGTATAGAAACACAAATACATTCTATGTGTTTGTGTATATACATATATATGTGTGTGTGTGTGTATACATAGGTGTGTATGTACATGTATGCGTATATGTATGTATATAAATATGTGTATATGTTACAGAGCAGATACAGGGTAGCGAAGGGGGAGCTAGCACCTGGAGGAGTCAAGAGAGAGTTTTATAAAATTTAGCAGTTAATCTGATGTTTAAATGGAGTTAAAAGAGTCATCGGAGTAAGGCATGTAGAGGATAAACATTCAAGTTGTAGGAGACAAGGTTGTAGCTCCAACACTATATTCACAGCACCTATGGCAGCCATTAATATGCTGGCACAATTCTGAATTGTGAAATATAAGAGACTCTTCAAATGCAAGACAGAACCAAAACATTTATGCAAACATCAGAAGGCCAACTCCCAACACCAGAAAGCCAAATCCATCAGAGCAACAAAGAAATCCATGTACAATAACAATGCAGCGGATAGCACCATCTCCAAGCCTTGTTGCTGCCTTTTCCAGCTCTGATTGCGCTCTCACTAATTTCCTCTCAGCTCTGCTCTAACTCCATCTCTTCCTGCTCTGCTCCTTCTTGTTCGATGCGATTTGACTCATGTGACTCAGACTTCCACGCTATTTAAGCAGGTCACATGGATCTATTAATGGATGGGAAAGATCTTCCCATTAAGAAGCGAAATTACATTAACACTAAATGATTTATCAATACAAAGGTCAACAAAGGCAGAGAGGTAAGAGAGGAAATGCTGTGAATGAGAAATATGAAGCACACAGATTGGGCTGAAATTTGAAGTATTATATCCTGCAGAGATAGAACCACTTGTGATTGTACAATACTTTAAATGCCAAAAACAACATTCATTTTTATACCAGAGGCAGTAGGGAGTCCCTAAAGCTTCTTAAGCAACATAGTGATGATGCATCTGTCCTGATTAAAATACAAAGAGATCTACTTGTCATGCCTCCTTATTATCAACACAATATAAAAAATAATAAGAATACAAATTGATTTACCTTTCACAGTCTGGGCCAGCCTTTTTCAACTTAGCCCTACTACTCCCTTATATATTACTACTCCCTTATATATTTCCTGCAATCTGATGTGATCTAAACTGCTCCATTTCCAACTTCCCCACAATAATAAATAAATAAATAAAGCAGCCACAACAAAATACCTTGGGCATTTCTACAGCCGATCTTTGTTCACGCGCGCACACACACACACACGCACGCATGCCATTTGTATAGCATTTTAAAGGGCATGCATCGTTTAAATGTTTTGTCTCAATTGAGTTTTGCAATAATTCCATGAGTCTGATAATATAAACACTGTTACAGCTTCCAGGTGAGGAAATTTAAGGTCAAAGAGATGAATTTAACTTGGCATTGTCACTAAGCAAAATTATTTATGAGTGGGATTTGAATTCACATATTCTTGATTCTGGAAGTGCAGCAATCAAGTAGTTTTTAAAGGATATACTAAGTACCAGTCTCAGTGTTAGGCACTGGGAATATATAAAGTGTGTGTGTGTGTGTGTGTACCCAAGGTGACTGGAGTATGGGAAGACATTACCATTTGAGGATAATGCAAAAGACTTCGTGTAGAAAGCAGTACTTGAGCTGAGATGAATTTTGGAAAGAAATCAAGAATTCTAAAAGGTTAAGGTAAGGATGGACTATATTCCAGCCCTGGGAGATGACTACTGCAAAAGGAAAGGAAAGAAGAGGAAGTATTCTATGTAAGAAACAACAGGAAGGCTGGTTTACTGGACTTCAGAATGTTTGAAGGGGAGTAATATATAATCAGTTTGGAAAGGTAGGTTAAGGCACAGGTTGTGCTTGATAAAGGATTTTTTGTTTTTATCTAGAGATCATAGGGAACTACTAGTGTTTATTGAGGACAATAGAAATGTTCAAATATGTGCTTTAGGAAGATCACTTTGGTGGCTGTGTGGAAGTTAGATTGAAGTAGCAAGACTTGAAGCAGTGAGACCAACTAGTACATTATTTAAATATTCAAGGTGAAAGATGATAACAGCCTGAAGTAGATTTGTGATCATGAGACAGGAGAGCAGGAGACCTTGTTGAGATGAGTTGAATCAAGAAGACTTGACAAGTGACTGGATATGTGGGATATAGGAGAGTGACAATTTGAAGAAAACTCTCAGGTTGTGAACCTAGTTAACTAGATGGAAAATATTGTCCTTACCAGAAAAAGGGAAATTTGAAAGATGGCTGAGTTTTAAGGTGAAAATAGTTCTCTTTTAGATTTGTTGTATTTGACATCCAAACTGAGATATTTAAAAGGCACCTTGTGACACAGAATAGATACTCAAGTGAGATACAAGATCTGGTCATGGAGGTCTGGAAGTCATCTGATCAGAAATGATATGTCTATTAGGGCTGAATGACATCACCAAATAAGATTGAGGGACGGAGAAGAAAAGAGGGCCCAGGAGAGAACCTTGGTTTACACACATAGTTAAAGGATGACATTGAAGAAGAGCCAGCAGGGAAGGCTGACAAGAAGCAATCATCTGATAGTTAAGAGACTAAATAAACATAAGATAAGTGAAACCAAAATCAAAACACAATAGTGTCACAAAAACGTAGAGCGGACAGAGTAACCAGGAGGAAACAATAATATATAACAACCGTGCTAGAGAAAGGTTGAAAAGGGCGATTATTAAGAAAGGTTATCAATTTTGTCAGTTAAGAAATCCCTGAAAAAAAATTAGAGACTAGTTTTAGTCAAGTGCTGAGGACAGGGAAGTAAATAAAAGGAGAGAAAACAGACATGCCAAAAGTAGACAACTTTTTCTAGGATCATATACACCACATGATGCTGATTTTCCTCACCTAGAGTGTCCTTCCTCTTCCTCCTTTTACCCCTCCACATTCAAGACTGAACCCTAGTCCCAAACCCTCCAAAACAAGCTTATCATAACCTATAAGAATTTTTCTTGCCTTCTAAATGGTATTTTGGTTTTATTTTCCCAAGTAGACTTTTTGGGTAGGAGTTGGTGAAGACCATGCCTTATACCTTTTATTTCATTTCCAATGCCTAATGCATAGTAGATGTGCTGATTGACTATAAAAATCATGAAAGATATTCTTTGAGTTATTGTTAATGTTCAGTTTAAGTCTATGCCTATACCAATTCATTCTAGCAACTAATTTCAATTAAAAATGCAAAATATATAGAAACACCTGTTGTTTTACTGAACTAAGCAAACTAGTTATTTTAATCTCTCTTCTGAAAGTCACATTGACTGCTTATAGTTTCACTTACAAATTTCAAGGCCATGTTAATTCAACCCTCAGATAAATGTGAAATCCAATTAACACATAGAATTTTTGAATGATTGTTAAAACTGGAAAAGACAATGGATTCCCTCAGGTCTAGGGAGAGTCTTCCTGATTTCTGTCTTATCAAAGTCCTAATTTTCTTCATGGGGTCTTTCGCTATCCACACCTACTCCCCACACACTCGCCCATGATTTAGCACTCTCCTTTGACCAAAATTAATTTATATTTCTTTATTTGTTTCCATATCCCACCTCTACCCGAAATAATGTGAACTCCTTATAGACAGGTTTAGCTTTTGGTTTTTTCTTTGTTGTACCAGAACCTTGTATGTAGTAATTATGAAATGAATTTTTTATTGAATTCAAATGCATTGAGGGAATGCTATAAATTTAAAATAAACATGCTATTTTTGCCCAGAATAAATTAGGGAATCACTTTATTTGTATGTTTGAGTATTCATCTATTCAAAATTATTGAACTGTGAACTTTGCACAAGTACAGAATAAAACAGAATGTTTATAGCCTGCATAGGTACTGAAAGAGTTCTCAGTCTCTCTGTCTCTGTCTCTGTCTCTGTCTCTGTCTCTCTCTCTCTCTCTCTCTTCATTTTTATACTATACCTTTCTTTTCCCTCTGAGAATCATGAATTTTAACTCAGTTTTTCAGTGTCCAAACTGCAAACACCATTTTCAAATTTAAAAAGTGGTGATGGAGGGGAGAGAATGTTCAAGAGTTTCCATAACCATTATTCATTTGGCCATTTAGACAGCTCTTTTCTCAATGCCTTGACACTCAGGAGTTTCAGTCCCTGACAGTAAAGAAAACTTCGTGATTAGTGAAGTGTATACAATTATCAGCCCAATTGTTAAATCTTAACACATCCCGATAACCCTAGCATGGTGCTTTTAATGGGCAATACATTCCCAAAGAAAGCAACTGCCTTGCTAAAATATTGAACCAAATCATCAAAATTCAAAGGCAGATCCATAAAATGTAAAATTTCATCAGCAAAGTGTGTGCTTGGCGGCAATATCTGGATTAATGGGCAAGCCTTCAAGTATAATAACATATGCCTGCCTCAGTCTGTGAAACACGTGTGATTATTAGTAAAGTATTTGGCCTGAGTAAGGAAAGATAGAAAATGAGTTAAAGTAATGACACATCCTGAATTAATAAGGCATTCTGTTAGGCCATATTGATAAGCCATAAGGAAAACAAACTGACCAAAATTTCATAGTTGTTATGAGTGGATGTTCTTCAGGCCCACAGAGAAGGCCACCTTTATGGTATCTGTCTCAGAAAAGTATATGGAACAAAGAAGATCAGACCTGGCTAGGATTTTGAGACAGCTGAGTTCATTCCCATATTTGAATTTCATAGATTTGAGAAATTTAAACCTCAAAAGATTAAATGACTTTGCCAAGGTCACATCGCATTTCATGGTGAGCTGGGTGTGAATATCAGGCATCTTGCTTCCAAGGTTGAAGCTCTATCTCCTGCAATATAATGATTCCATTAATCAACCTTCAGAGAATCTCAAATAAATGAACACACTAACTTTAAGCTCTTGGTAAAAACTGACATCTATAGCCTGCATCTCTAAAGCATTTATTTTCCCTTCAAGTTCCAAAAATGATAGTGTTTTATTTTTTCCCTAGTTAATTACTCTGAAGCATATCCATGAAAACACAGAAGGTTAAAAAATACTTCTAAAAAACAGAAAGGAATAAATAAATCCATTCAACCTTCATTAAATGAACAGAGGGAAGGAGAATTGAGATATTACCTAGGGAATTAGATGAAGGGAGTCAGATTAACTGGCTCAGTCATGTCAAATTGCTTCACCATTTTTCCTCCAAGTCAGACCTGGGGAGAGGGTAGAGGTGGAGGGGACTTAGATTACAGAATAGCAATCTGAATGACTAGTGTTGCCCTAGGTGCATTCAGTAACCATGAGGTTAGCAGTGTCAGGTTGGCTAAAGAGTACACAAGTTGAGCTATATAAATCAGAAGGCTCAATCTTGTTCTTGTGAATTGAGATTTTCTCACTAGTCTGTTCACTATTTTCTATAAGCACAGAAAGAATCCTTAGAACTCACTAACATCAATGGTGACTGGTCTTTTGGGAAAGGAGTCAGTGTAATAAATTCCATACTAATAAATTCCAACTACAAAGGCAACTAAAAAATACGTAACCCGTAGGCAAGATGGTATCAGATAAAGGAAACCAGCTTTGAAGAAGAAGAAGATAGAATCTGAATATGCATCCAGATTCTAGATCTTCCACAAGTAATTGAATCTTTAGGATTCTTATTTTTTTCATCTGCCAAATAATGGGGTAATTCTTAATGGCCTCTGAGGTTTCTTCCAGCTTTAAGTCTGTTACCCTCTTATGGTTAGTAGTGGTGTCTCATAAATGAACACACACACACACACACACATGCACATACTCAGTAACTAAATGGGTTTATACTGTTCCAAAAAACAAAAAAATCATATCAGTCTCAATAGGCTTGCTACAAATGAAATCACCAAAGTAATGGAAGTGGTAACTAAGTGGAAGTATGACCCACAAGTTTTACTTGGAGGCACAAATCAAGGAGTTGGCACAGCTGTTTTTATTGTGAGTTCAAAGAAAACAAGAAATGTATTTTGTGGCATATCTGATTCTGTAATATAAATAAATATTTGTGAAAAGACCATCAAGAAAATTCTTCAAGTTATCTATTCTTGACAGCAAGGTAGATAAGGCTAGCCCATCACCACTATCACCTTCTGAAAAAAATAGAACATTTCCTTAAGGCCCTTCAGCTTAAATCAGTACAAACTTTAAAAACTGGTAACCTAGATGTTAAGGTGAGCATATGAGAAAATGGTGAAAAACATAACTTGGCAGTAAAAAAAAATGAGAGGTAAACACTTTATAAATTGTAGGAAAGTCTTATGCACACACAAACACACACACACGCACGCACATCTTATTTAAGAAGAGAAATGGAAAACATTGGATCATGGCTAAGACAAAATGAAATTGATCATATTAGAAAGAAAATGAAAAGGAAAAAATCTTCCAATAAGATGTCTGTGTATAGTTAGATCATTTACTATTAGATCCAAAGATCAAAATCAATAACAAATTAAAATAAAGGATAAAAATGAGGTGATAATGACTTTCAATCAAGGGAATTCTAAACTGACCAATCTGAACAAACTGTTACACAAGAAAAAAATGGGAAATAGATAAAAGAATAGATGGCCATATAGACTATTGCCATTTCCTAAGATGTTTTATCAATGAAAATCAATTACCACATCAAGAATAACAAAAGAGCCTAGGAACTAGCATACTTAGCAAATGTTTTATCTCTTTATTGAATGGAGGGATGTAGCAGCTAGGAGTAACACCAGTTTAAAATATAAACTGACTTCTAAAATCTTTGGGAAGAGTAAGGTGAACTTATAGGTTTATAATAGTATCACCTCATAAAACAGCAAGAAGCAGTAGAGGAGAAAATAGGTCCTAAGTAGTTTAGCTTGAGATCCCATTAAGCCTGATTGTTCCAAGGACATTTAAGAATAAGTGGTGAAAGTTTCAATGAAAACAAATAGCTGAAAATTGAAAACAAAAGACCTTCAAAAATTCCTATAATTTCCTTCTCCAACATATTTGGGTTCCTACAATCACACAGTGGAAATGACACAAAGGAAAAACATGGAAAGAGAAAAAAAAATGAGAGCAAATCAAATATAAGTAGAGAAAGATCATGCTGGACTCAATTTTGAATTTATTGAAGGAACAGTTCTAAAGTCTGGGAAAGATGAGAGGATTCCAAATGTTTAGGAAGAATCTTGGTATGCTTACTCTTAATTCTCTGAAATTTTATGGAATGTTTTGAGGGTATACTTGATGAAGATATGAAAAGGGAAATGATAGGTTTTCCTAAATAATATTCTAGAACAGACAACATTTTATTAGGAACAAGATTACCCTCTAAGTGTACTCATGATCTTACCCCATCCTATCTCCCATTCCATCCAATAGATTAACTGCGTTCTAGCTAATTCACTAGTTAACCTTCAATCTTTCCCTGCCTTAGTGCTCCTTACCCATTCTCCTATTCTTAAAAACACTTCTTCAATCCTACCATTTCTGCTGTCTAATATTTTTCTTATGCTTCTCAACTAATTAACTTGAGGAAACCATCTCACATCTAGAGTCACCTTTTTATCTCTTCTCATTTCCTTCTAAACCCTCTGAAATCTGGTTTCTGACCTCATGATCCAAATGAAACTGATGTCTCCAAAGTTACCAAATATAGTGACCTTTTCTCAATTCTCATCCTTGGCTTCTCTTCAGACTTTGATACTGTTGAATATCACCTTCTCCTAGATGTTTTCCTATTTCCCACTACTTAATTAGTTTCCCTTCTTGGAATATTTTGCATGTCATATCCATATACCACATGATTACCTTAAGCCTCTGTCCATGGTCCTCATCTCTCTCTATTCTATCTCTGTTGATGATTTAATCAACTTTCTTAGATGTAATTATAATTTCTATACATAAGATTCCCTGATCTAAGTAGAGAAGTAGTCTCATTTCTGAACTATAATCCCACCTTGGCAACTACTATTGAACCTCTCATACTAAATGTTCCTTAACCACCTCAAATTCAACATATCCAAAAAATCCTGCCCCCTCCACTTCTCAACTTTCTTCTTATTGTTGAGGGAATCACCACTGGCCTTGTCACTCAGGCTTGTACTCTCAGGATTATCCAGGATCCCACAATTGCACTAACATTGGGTGTTCAATTTGCTGGCAAATCTTGTCATTTATATTTTGATGTTATGTGTATATGTGTGTATACACACACATATATATGTACATACACATGTACATATATACATGCATGCATGTATGTATAATATAGACACATATACACGAGTATTTTATATATACAAACACATACAGACACATATGTCTAATATATCTCATATGACTATATGTATCTATACACATATGTGTGTATGTATGTATGGATATATGTGCATATAAGTATGTGTCTACTTTCTTTTTTCCTTTCTTTCTTTCTTCTTCTCTCTGTATCTCTCTTCCTTTCTTTCCATCCTTTCCTTCTTTTCTTCTTTCTTTCTTTCTTTCTTTCTTTCTTTCTTTCTTTCTTCCTTCTTTTCTTTATTTCCTTCTTTCTTTTCTTCTTTCTTGGAAGAGTAAAGTTGGACCTTAAGGATTTCCTCCAATGCATATTGTAAAAGTAGTGACATGATATATTAAAATGATGTGAGAATAATTAAAAAATGAAAAAATAAAATAATATAACAAGTAATTGAGAGTGACAGGAGAAAAACCAAGAGAACATTGATTCAAAAATAACAATATTGTTTTAAGAACAATTTTAAATGAATAATTCATTTTGAGTATCATAAATACCCAAACTGACTACAAAGGAAGGAAGATGCTATCTGCATCCAGAGGATGAATTGATAAATAGAAGTATAGAATTATTTACCATTATATAGTGTAGGTACAGACATATCTACTATATATGGCAGTAATATAGATATAGATATATACATATTTTTGTCTAATGTTTGCTATCTCTACAACAGAGGCAGAGGAGGGGAAAACAGTAACATGCTAACTTTACTCTATATTTAAAGAAAATAGCAAGTTGTACAAAGCAGACTTTCAGTTACATGTGCAATCATCTTTTATTATTATACTATATTATGGAAATACCTGTTTTATTCTATAAATTAAAAATAAAATAAAAATTTAAAAAATTAAGTTGAAATAACTTTGCATAATAATTAATGTATATAACTGTATAATAATTTTGTATAACTTTGTATAATAATTAATCTCAGAATTGCCAGAAAATGGAAATTTTTTCTCAGCAAAAGTGGCATGACAGTGGCATAGAAGTTTCCATTCAGAGTTCTAATACAGTGATAGATTTTTTTATAGATTGGTAGGCCATGGACAAGACTTGAAAATGTAGCCATTGTGAACTACTATACATCAGGGGCCTTGGGTTTCACTGTATTGCATGAAAGTTCATTATAATGAAATAAACCCCTGGGTGTCTTGAGAGTAGAGATTTCTGCCATTCGCAAAGATGAATTTGCAAACAATAATGATTAAAAATTTAATTATTATATTTAATTACTTTAATAATAATTTCAAATTAATCACTTTACCCCCACACCCATACTCTGAGTTATGCTTTCAGAAACTGTCCTTTTTGCATATTCTTAGCTAAGGATACAGATGATAGCAATATGAGTCAGTGCTCTCAGTCCAAATATTGCATCACTACATAGATGAAGCTCCAATATTTTATAGCAATTAATAATCTCAGTTCAAGGGGTTGTTTATTATTTTTACACCTACCATGCCAATGGCATCCCTGCCGAGGTGAAAAAGTAGTACTTACTATGAGGCAAAATGATCTAGAAATCTTTGTGAATCTTAGGAAAAAACAACTTAATCCCCTTTATTGATGCTAAACATCAGTCATCTATTGTCCACAACAAACTATTTGGAATTCACCCTTTGGAATTCAGCAATTCATGAACACCTTAGAAGGGGAAATAACATACTCACCATTATCTAGGGCATAATAAGAACTATTTTTCACTTTTATGTATTTATTTTATTTTATTTTTATCTGCAAATAATACTATACTCTTCAACATACTGAGCATGGGACTAATGGAAAGAAAATCAAAGCTTTGGGTTTTATTCTAATTCTTCAAGCAGTGGGGAATTGACTAAGTCACTTGACATCTCTGAGTTTTAGTTTCCTTTGTACAATAGGATGGTGCGATATTTTATATCAAACTCTCAGAAAAGGGTCAAATATGAATATATCTGAAAAGCTTAGAAAATACAAAATATTTTGTATACACATGTAAGAGATCAATTAAATCTGAATAGCAAGTGAAACCAAAGTATATTCTAGTCTATTTCGAGTGTTGCCTAATATATGATGTCTAAAACTGTCTATGCCTTACCTAGGGCTTGTCATCTAGGTATGTTAATATCCTTATAGTTCTGTTTTTTACAATTTCCAAATACCATATAGAGCATTCTACCATTTCATTTCATTTTGGCAGACTGTCTGACCTTTTCAAAGGCAGTCAAATGATTTGCTCAGTGTTTTTAAAGCTAATCCCCAAACTTTTCTTTCAGATATTTTTGGTTTGAATATTTCAGTGCCTAGTCCTTTTCATTCAGCACATTTATAGTGAAAGACTGATTGGAAGGAAGGAAAGAAGGGAGAGAAAGACAGAGAGAAACAGAGACACAAAGAGACAGATACAGAGAGACAGAAACAAAAGGGGTAAAAAGAAGGGTGGAAGGGAAAAAGGGAAGGGAAGGTAGTGAATATGAGAAGGAAGGAAAGAATGACACAAGAAAGAAACAGGGAATGAATAAGAGGAAGAAAGAGCGAGAAAGAGAAAGAGAGGAAGAGAGAGGGAGAGAGAGAAAGGTGGGAAACAAAAGGAAAGGAAGAAATAATATCAATAGTGTATGTGGAGAAGCATTTTTCCTTTATTCACCTATCTTCTATGGTTATGCAAGTAAAACACAAATTTCGGTGATTTTTCCCTCCAATAATAAGAGACATACCACTACTACCACCCCCCAAAATACCTAATGTTGACAAGATTTTCAGAAGGGTTATTGCTCAGTTGAGTAGAAGGAAGAAGACAGATGGGTAAATTGTTGTGGATTTTACATAGATTTGCTTTCAAATATTCTATAAATCAAAACATTTTGCAAGGTACCTACTACATACACGGTTCTTGTACTAGGTACTGTGAAAGATAGGAAAATAACTGAAGGATAGTTTCTGTCGTTAACAGAGCTCATAATCTCTTTGGAATGTGGGAGGTAAAAAAGACATGGGAAAATACCAAGTTATCAATCAATTGATTAATAAAAAACATTCATCGAGTACTTGCTCTGTGCAGACCCTTTGGGAGTCAGTGAAGATACAGAGGCAAAAATGGAAATAGCCCTTGCCCTCAGGAAGCTTGGATTTTATTAAGGGAAGTAAAAAATACAACAAATGTACCAGAAATAAATATAATATTCTTTGTACATAAGGGAAGAGGAGAATAAGTAGTTATAGTATAACATCTTCATATAAAAGCTGGTGCTAAAGTTTAATCATCAAAAAAATCTGATATTTCAAAGATGTAAAGATAAAGATGTTCTACTAATGGCCAGTCAATGCAAAGGCATGGAGACAGGATATGAAATATTCTATGTAAGAAGATTATTTAGCTTGGATTATAGAGTACGTGAAAGGGGCAACTGGCTAAAAATACCAGAAAGGAAATGTTGCTAGGTTATGAAGATTTTTAAATGCAACAAAAGAAGCTTGTATTTCATACTAGAAATGATGGGAAACTTCTGGAGTTTAGTGTGTTTGTATGTGTGTGTGTGTGTGTGTGTGTGTGCGTGTGTGTGTGTGTGTATGTGTGTGAGAGAGAGAGACATGGTAGATTAAGTGACTCTATCATTTGTTTCATCCATAAGATTTGGCTTTGCCGTGGCAAAGATAAAAAGTGTGATTATATGATATTTTATAATCTACCATTGTGGCTGAAAAAAGATGTTGTCCCTTTGACCAATACCTATTCTGAGAATTGGCCCTTCAGAACTTTATCATTCATTTAATCAAAAAATTATTGAATAATCAATATATTCAGGTCAATGTTTTTATTACTGTAGAAATTATTAATATTTATTCTATTAATTTCAATAAATATTTTCCAATTGCATGCAAAATCATTTTAATATCTTTAAAAATAATTTTGAGTTCACAATTCTCTCCCTCCTTCCCAATCCTCTCCTTCCTTAAGAAGAAAGGTAATTTGAAAATCATTATATGTATGAAGTTGTTTAAAACATATCTGCATATTAGCCATGTTTCAAAAGATACAAAAGACAATAACCAAAACTATTACAAGAAAAATAAAGTTTGAAAAAATATGCCTCAGGCTGCATTCAGAGCTCCTCAGTTCCCTCTTGAGGTGCAGAACAAATTTTATCATAAGTCCTGTGGAACTGACTTTCATCTTTGGTTAGATCAGAACAACTAAGTGTTTTAATTAATCACTTTTACGTTATTGCTACTACTGTGTTCAATATACTCTGTTCAATTCACTTCACTAGAATTCATATAAGTTTTCCCCGGTTTTTCTGGAACTGCCTTGCTCATCATTTCTTATAACCCTACAGTAGTATTTAATCACAAGTGGTTCACTCATTTCCTAATTGATGGGCATTGCTTTGATTTCTAATCCTTCACCACCACAAAAATATTATTATTCTATTGTAATCTATAATATTATATATAATTATAAATTATAATATATATTATATTACTTATACAATATATTTATTATATTTATTTATTCACATAAATAAATATATATTATTTATAATATGAATTATACATATTTGTAATATAATATATAAAATATAATATTAAATTTATATAATTAGAACATAATATTATAAGTTCTTTTGCACATGTAGGATCTTTTCCCTTTTCTTTGCTCTCTTTGGGATATAGAACTATCAGTATTATTGCTAGTTTAAAGGGTATGCACAGTTTGGCATTGTTCTTTGGTCATAATTGCAAATTGTTCTCCAGACTGGTTGGAACAGTTCAGAAATCCACCAACATTGTATTACTGCCTCAATTTCCACCCATTCCAGCCAACATTTGTTATTTTTTTCTATCATCTTAGCTAATCTGGTAGACCTGAGGTGGTATCTCAGAGTTCTTTTAATTTGCATTCATCTAATCAAGAGATTTTTTTCATTTGACTATAGATAAGTTTGATTTCTTCTTCTGAAAACTGCCTATTCATATATTTATCAACTAGGTAATGGCTTTAATTTAATTTTTTTTTGCAGTTTTATTTATTTATTTATTTTTTTTTTTATTTTCACCCATTTCATTCTTTTATATAATTTTATTTCTTTCTTTCTTTATTTTTCCCAGTTACATAAAAAATAACTTTTAACATTCATTTTCAAAACTTTGAGTTCCAAATTCTCTCCCTTATTCCCTCTCCGCAATCATCTTCCACCATTGAGAAGGCAAGCAATTTGATATAAGTTATACATGTGTAGTCATGCAAAACATTAACATAATAGTCTTGTTATGAAAAAATAATATATACAAAGAAAAAACTCAAGAAAAATAAAGAAAGCAAGAAAAAGTATGCATCAGTCTGCATTCAGACACCATCAGTTCTTTCTCTGGAAATGTATAGCATTTTTCATTATAAGTCCTTAAAGGTTGCCTTGGATTGTTGTGTTGCTGAGAATAGCTAAGTAAATAATGGCTGTTCATTCTACAATATCACTACTACATTGTACACAGTGCATTTCACTTTGCATCAGCCCATGCAAGTCTTTCCAACTTTTTCTGAGAGTATCCTGCTCATCATTTCTTATAGTACCATAGTATTTGATAATAATTACTTATCACAGCTTATTCAGTCATTCCCCAGTTCATGGATTTCCCTTCAACTTCTACTTCTCTTCCTACAGCAAAGAGCTGCTATATATATATATATATATATTTGTACATATATGTCCATTTATATATATATATATATATATTTGTACATATATGTCCATTTACTTTTTTCTTCCTTTCTGAGATACAGAACTAGGTTAAAGGGTACACATGGTTTTATATTTCTTTGGCCATAGTTCCAAACTGCTCTGAAGAATGGCTGAATCAGTTCACAGCTCTGTCAACATATAATAAAGCCTCATTTTTCCTACATCCCTCCAATATTTGTCACTTACCTTTTCCATCTTATTAGTCAATCTATTAGGCATGAAGTGGTACCATTGAATTGTTTTAATTTACATTTCTCCAATCAATAGTGAGTTAGAATATTTTTTCCCATATGGCTATAGAGTACTTTGATTACTTCATCTGAAAAGTGATAATATAAATGATAATTTTGATCATTTACCAAATGAGCAATGGATCTTTTTTTAATACATTTGACTCAGTTCTCCATATGTTTGAGAAATGAGTCCTTCATTAAAGATACTTACTTCATTTTTTTCACAGTTAGTATTGCTAACTGTATTTTCCTCTATTCTACTTTCACTACCCCTATTCATTCTATCCTCTCTCTACAGTCTTTTCCTCCTCAAAAGTGTTTTGGCACTGACTACTCTTTCCTCCAATCTGCCCTCCCTTCTATCACCCCCATACACCCTTCTCTTATCCCATTTCACTCCTGCTCTCCTGTAAAGTAAGACAGATTTCTACACCAAATTTAGTGTGTATGTTATTCCCTCTTTGAGTCAATTCTATGGAATAAGTCTTTGATAGTTTGAATGGTATGACAATATTATAAAAGTGACCAATTGGCATAAATCCCACCTGGTCATAGTGTATTATCTTTGTGGTATATTGCTGTAATCATCTTGCTAGTATCTCATTTACTTTATTATTATTATTTTCGCAATGATTTCAGTTAAGGAAATCTGGCTGCTGGTTTTTTTCTCTGTTTTCACTCTCCATGGTTTAGGTATCAAAGCCATATTGCTTTTACAAAAAGAATTTGGTGGGACTCCTTCTTCACTATTTTTAAAAATAGTTTATCTAGTATTGGGATCGATTGCTCTTTAAATGCTTGGTAGCATTAACTGACAAATCAATTTGGTCCTGGATATTTTTTTCCTAGGTATCTCATTTATGGCTTGTACAATTTCTTTTTTTAAGATAAAGCTAAATACACAATCTATTTCTTCTTATGTTAATTTGGGCAGTTTATGTTTATGCAAATATCCATTACTTTCACTTTGAATATCAATTTAACTGGCATACAATTTTGTAAAATAACTCCTAATAATTGCTATAATTTCATGTGCCTTGGTGGTATTTTCACCCATTTCATTTTTGATCATATTTTTTCTTTTATTTTTAAAAAATAAAATTAACCAATGGTTTATTTATTTTTATTTTTAACAACACCAGCTGTTAGTTTTATTTATTAGTTTATTTTTTCTTTACTTTAAATATTATTACTCACTACTTTGATTTTCAGGATTTCTTTTTTTGCATTTAATTATACATTTTTAATTTGTTCTTTTTATAGCTTTTATTTTGTTTTTGTCTTCCTAGTTCATTGTTCTGGTTTTTCTCTCCTTTATTGATGTACAGATTTAGAGAGATGATTTTTAGCATAAGTATTCTTTTGATTGCATTCCACAAATTTTATAATATCATCTTTCTTTTTACTGAATTATTGACTGTTTCTATGATTTATTATTTGACCTAGTCAATCTTGAGAGTTAGACTATTTAGCTCTGAATTAAGTTTAATCTATGTTTCCGTGGTCCTTTATTTAAGGTAATGTTTATTGCCTTCTGGTATGAAAAAGATACATTTAACATATATAATTTTCTGTATTTGGCTTTAAGATTTTTATACTTTAATCAATGTTTAATACGTGTAATGTATAGCTGAGAAAACAGTATATTCCTTTCTAGTCCCACTTATTTTTTTCTCCAAAAATCTTTCATATCTAACTTTTCTAATTTTTATTCATTTCTTTGACTCCTTTTACTTTTACTGTTTCCTAGATTTATCTAGCTCTGAGAGGGAAAAAAACCCCAAAAAACTAAGGTCCTCGTTAGTATAGTTTTTCTGTCTATTTCCTCCTGCAATTCATTTAAATTCTTTAAGAATCTGGATGCTATGCCATTTTGTTCCTATATCTTTAGTATTGAAATTATTTCATTGTCTGTGGTTCCTTTTAGGCAAATGTAGTTTTCCTGCTTATCTTTTTTAATTAGTTCTATTTTTGCTTTTGTTTTGTCTAAGATAATGATTTTTACCCCCTTTTTTTTAAATTTTAGCTGAAAGATGATAGATTCTGCTCTAGCATCTTATTTTAATATTTTTTTGTGCCTCTTTGTTTCAAGTTTGTTTTTCTTTAAAACAACATATTTTTGAATTCTGATTCTATACCATCCTTCTATCTACTTCCCTTTTATGGATAAGTTCATTTCATTGGCATTCAGTTATGATTACTAACTGTGTATTTCCCTCCATCCTATTTTCTTTTCCCTCTATTCTGTTTTCTTCTTTCTTTTTATCCTGTCCCTCCTCTAAAGTCTGTTTTGCTTCTGACACTGTCCTCTATTATCTTCCCTACCTTTCATCACCCTCCCTACCTTTTCCTCACTCCCTTCTTTTCTTAATTCCTTGTTGGTTAAATGGAATTTTGTCACCAGTTGAGTGTATGAGTATGTATGTTCCCTCTTCAAACCAAGTTAGATGTGAGTAAAGTTCAAGCTTTGCCCCTCCACTCCCATTTTCTCCTTCACTCTACAAATTCTTACTTATGTGTTTATTTTGTGTGAATTCATTTTCCTTATTCCTCTTTCTCTTTTCCTTCTCCCAAGGCATTCCTCTTCCTTGCATACCCATTTTTTTTTGCAATCATTCCAACATAATCGACACACTCCTGAACCTTTTTCCAATGTAGCATCCTTAAAACTGCCCTAATGATAATAAAGTTCTTCGAACTTACACGGATCATCTTCCCAAATGAATAGGTAAACAATTTAGCCTTCTTGAGTTAATAATTTCTTCTTGTTAATAATTTCTCTTTCATGTTTACCTTTGTATACTTCTCTTGAATCTTGTATTTGAAAGACAAATATATTATGCAGTTCTGACTTTTTTAATCTATTGCTTTAAAAAACAGCATTTATTTATTTATCTTTGCCCCCACTCACTTTCATAACAAAAACAGTTTAGCAAGTGAAACTGACATATTCGTTGTCATAAACTGGCACCATTCCACATACACACACAGGAACACACAAATGAACCTTTTATTGAGAGAAAAAAATTCATCAGTCTCCTGATTAATGTTACTTATTTACCTGAACCTGAATTTTTATTTTTTAATATTTTTCTTTCCATGAAATACATCTCTTGGCTCTGCTTTCTTCACTACATAAGTTCATACAAATCTTCCCTATTTTCTCTGAATAACTCAACTTTGTTGTTTCTTCCACAAAAAGTACTATTAGTAACATGGGGCTCTACTTCACCTCAATCCCTGTTTGACCTCACTTTGTTATATGCCTTGTGATGTACAGACAGCTGGGTCAAAGGTTTCAAATAGGTTAGTGACTTCTAGAAAAGTTCCAAATTGTTGAAACTGCTGGATCAGTGAAAACCTCTGCCACCATCATGTATTAACAGTTCCTGTCTTCTCTAACTCATTTAATATTGCTGGTTTGTGGTTTGTTTTTGTTTTTCATCTTTGCAGTTTAATGTCAGGTGAAACTAATATTGTTAACAATGTTCATTTCTCCTAGTGATTTCCTGTAATATTTGGTTTGTAAATTACATTTATTAAATCTGATGGTCATTTGTTCATATCTTTTGAACTAGAAATGCTAGAGCCAGAAATGGTTCTCAGTCTCATATTTTTGTGTCAATTTCTGTTTTTTTATTTTGTTTATTTTCTGTTATTTGATTAAACTACTTTTTTCCAATCTAATTTGTCTTAGTTTTGTTTGTGCCTATGTGTTTTAATTTTATACCTCTATCCTTTGGTTTGAAATTCTCTTACTTATAATTGTGAAAGACTGTTGGATCATATCTCAGTGGATTTAGATTCTGCTCCCACAGAGGTTTTATTTATTTAGGGGATATAAGATCTACATATAAGCTTGTATGTCTATATGTACATATATATGTACATATAGACATATAGACAAATATACATGCATGCATATACATATACAGAATACATACTGAGAACATACACATTGAATAATTGCAAAATAAAAACAAACATGAGGGAAAGGCAGGGATATATTCAATTGAGTAATGAATTGCTTCAATCAATAATGTTGTTGCTTGTCAGGAAGATAATGCCGTGACTTGCAAATGAATTGGATTGAAGGGCTGTGCAAAGTCACCAGACTCACATTTTCCTCTTGAATCATCTGGTTCCAGTGGCCAGATATAAATCAGTATGACTGGAAATTGTCCCCTGCAATCAATAATGACCATTTCTTAACTGATGCTTGCCTTTTCCTCTCATTTTATTCCAAATTGGTCCAACAGTGGAAGGAATATCCTTCCTCTCTAGCTTCCTCATTTTCTCCTTTTCACTTCCCTTCCTCTTTCCTTCCCTCCTTCCTCTCCTTCTCTCCCTCCCTCAATATGTCCCTTTCCCCTTTCCTTCCTTCTCCTCCTTTCCTCTCTCTTTCCATCCTTTCCTTCTTTTCTAACCTCCCTCTTTCTTTTCCTTCCTCTTTCTCTTTTCTCTCTCCCTCTCGCCATGATTTCCTTCATCTTTTCCTTCTTTCATTTTCCCTTTTTCCCTTTCCCTTCTTTTCCTGCTTTCCTCACTCCTTGCTTTCCTTTCATCCTTCCTTTTTTTCTCTTTCCTTCTTTGCCAAACTTTTGAGCTTCAACAAAAAGTGTCTGAGTCACAAATTATTTTCCTATTCATGTATTTCAGCCATTGTAAATCACTCCTTCATGATTTGAGCTTCAAAGTGAGCAAACACTGGAAAACATGTGGAGAACTAATCCCTTTATCTCAAATAAGGGAAGAAACAAAGTCTGCACCTTAGTGGTTTCTAGAATCCCAGCATACTTAGAAATTATCTTATTGTACTTGAGAGAATTTTTCCCCTTCTGACCACTTTGGTCTAATTGTTTCCTATGCATCTCTGCTCTGTGGGGAAATTTACAAATGGCTCTGGAGCAGTAGCATACCTTATTTCTCCTTCAGGCTTTGGAAGGTGCTAATTGCCATCCAAACTTCTCCATTCATAACCACTAGATATGGAGTTCTATATCGCAAATAATTAAATATTTATTATTTAAATGTTTACTAAATACAAGTGTACTGTATTCCTGATGTTGCTTTCCTCCAGGGCAAACAACAACAATCCCACAAAAATGACAAGTTAGGAATTGAAAAATACCACCTGGAATGGATGGAGAAGAAACATCTCAGTAGGAGATAGCCATATAAATCAGAGAGATTACAGGCTGACTCCTATTAAGTCACAAAAATATGATAATTACTTGGCACTTTTTAAAAAATCACACAGTTCCCTGTCTTATGACTGTTTTTTGTTGTCACTCCACAAACCATTATCTATCTACTCTTTAGCAAGTAAATCAAACCTTTGAGGTTTGACTTTGTAATCACTCTCTCCAGTACTTCATTAGATTCACTGTTTTGTTCCTGTCCTGGAAGCAGTGCCTTTAAAAAAAATGGCACCTCCCACTTGCTTGCTAAAGATCAAATGCAACAGAAGTCCTTGACCTTTGAAAATGTGTAGGGAGCATGGCCATATTCAAAGATAAAAATCAAAAGGGGGGCTGATGAAACAAACTTAAAAAAAAAGATTAGAGATTGCCTTTTTTTTTTTTTTTCTCTTGGCATTCAGAGGCACATTCAGAGGCACATTCTCTTTGCTTTTCAAGGTCGCTAAGCTGTGGTGGCACAGAGGCAAACTCACAGGGATTTTTATGGAGTTTGTAAACTCTCTGAATTCAATCCCAGGCATTAAATTTATGAACCTATTTTTTGCAGGTGTTACTATATAGAAACCAGCAAATATGTCTCCTAATTTCTTTTATTTTAAAAATTGAAGATAGTTTACCACCTCAGTGAAACCTTGCCCACAGATCTGAAGGTCACTTTAGAAATAGCACTACACAGACAGGAGACATAGGTTTTAGTGGTGCTACTGTCACTCATTGGTGGTGTGACTTTGGGAGAGTGAACATTGGAATTTTTAGGCATCTGATTCTGCCTCCATAAAGTGAAGGAAGTGGACTAGATGATGTCTAAGGATCTGTATGGCTCTAGTATTCCAATTTTAATTACAAATATCAATTGGGAGAAACTAATGTTTTAACAGCCATATAATCCTCATTCTAGAACTTTATTGAATTGAAATATTCTGTCCCACTGTACCCAAGAGTCACTTAAATGCCACAGAAATTGTAGCATTTCATTTGATTGAGATTGAATAAAGTCATCCCATTGGGATGCAAGCTCCTTATAAGTAGAGATCATTTAGTTCTTTGAACCTATATGATTAACATCTAGCTTAGGGCTTTGCTTATGTATGTGCTTAGTAAATAACAGTTGATTGATTACTTGAGTAACATTTGACAAA
This sequence comes from Bettongia penicillata ogilbyi, assembly GCA_023548195.1. NCBI lineage: Eukaryota > Metazoa > Chordata > Mammalia > Diprotodontia > Potoroidae > Bettongia > Bettongia penicillata. Next base: position 1,480,410 of record JAJHZJ010000048.1, on the reverse strand, counting down.
CTGATTAGAGGGATGCAGGAAAAAAAAACAATAATATGTAAGGTCCAGGAGAAAGGAAATTGGAAAGAATGGAAGGGGCTCATTTTTACTAAGCATCCATTACTTCCCTCTTACTATTTTTTAAAAACATAATTGTTCACATTTATATGACATTTTATGAAGATGAGATCCCAAAATATATAATGTTATAGAAAAGGTATCTAAATCAAAGACTTGATTATATGAGATGAGTCATGGTGAGGAGTCAAATTAAATGTACAAGTCTAGAGAGTATACTTATATATTGTGTGTATGGAGGGAAAAAAGCACTCCCTATATAGAAACATATCTCCACCATATTAAAATAAAGCCTTGTTTCCTCAATAATTCTCAAAAGAGGATGGGAATATCCCTGGAAGAAATAGGGACTTTCAGGGAGCAGAGCCAAGACGGCAGAATAGAAAGATGCACATATACTAGCTCTTCCCCCACATCCCATAAAATACCTGTAAAGAAAGACTTTCAACAAATTCTAAAACAACAGAAGCCGCAGAACAATGGAGTGACAGAGATTTCCAGCCCAGGGTGAAAGGCTGACAGGAAAGGTCTGTCTCACCTGAGGTAGAGCAGAGCCCAGCCCAACCCTGACCACATGGCAGGCACTGGGAGGAGGACTTGAGGAGGCCTCAGGGGCAGAATCCCCAGCTGCAGCAACTGGGGTTTACAGATCCCTCAACCCACAGGTGCCAAAGGTCAGTAAGAAGTTGTTTTCAGCTGGCTGAGAAGGGAGCAGGGTCTTCCCATAACTCTGGCCTCAGGTGATGGCAGAGGCCACATTGGCCATCAGCAGCTCCCACAGCAGCCCCCACAGCAGCCCATATCTATTGTTGGATCTTAAAACCCCTGGGAGCACTGAGCGGTTGATTCCCTACCTCAGTCATGTGTGGCAGCCCTGCCCTGACCCAATGTTCCAGGAGGAATTGAGCAGCTGATTTTTATCTCACTCTGAATAATGGCCATGTTCCTGCCAAAAGCCTCTGGGGGAATTGAGCAGCTTATCTGAATCTTAGGCCCCTATCCTGGCTTCATGCAACTGGAGTCCAGGTGGTTGTGGAGAGGAAACTACTACTCATAGATTCTAGGCACAAAAGTTTTCTGTTGCTCCCAAACCAGAGTACATGCTTGATTGTACCACTTTAGAGGAACTGAGATCTTACAGATGGCCAGAGTATACCCTACTCTTTACAAAGGACCCAAAAGTCAAGTAACTGGTTTGGGAAATGCCCAAAAAAGGAAAAAAAAAATAAGACTATAGAAAGTTACTTTTTTGGTGAGCAGATATCTTCTCCCATACTTGCAGATGAGGAAGAACAATGCTTATCATGAGGGAAAGACATAAAAGTCAAGGCTTCTGTATCCCAAACATCCAAAATAAATATCCAGTGGTCTTAGGCCATGGTAGAGGTCAAAAAGGATTTTGAAAATCAAATAAGAGAGGTGGAGGAAAAACTGGGAAGAGAAATGAGAGAGATGCAAGAAAATCATGACAAGTGAGTCAACAATTTGCTAAAGGAGACCCCCAAAAAATGCTGAAGAAAATAATACCTTTAAAAATAGACTAACTCAATTGGCAAAACAGGTTCAAAAAGTCAATGAGGAGAAGAATGCTTTAAAAAGCAGAATTAACCAAATGGAAAAGGTGGTTCAAAGGCTCACTGAAGAAAATAGTTCTTTCAAAATTAGAATGGAACAGATGGAGGCTAATGACTTTCTGAGAAACCAAGAAATCACAAAACAAAACCAAAAGAATAAAAAAATGGAAGATAATGTGACATATCTCATTGGAAAAACAACTGACCTGGAAAATAGATCCAGGAGAGATAATTTAAAAATTATGAGACTACCTAAAAGCTGTGACCAAAAAAAGGGTCTAGAAATTAGCTTCATGAAATTATCAAGGAAAACTGCCCTGATATTCTAGAACCAGAGGGCTAAATAAATATTGAAAGAATCCACTAATCACCTCTTGAAAGAGATCCAAAAAGAGATACTTCTAGGAACATTGTAGCAAAATTTCAGAGTTCCCAGGTCAAGGAGAAAATATCACGAGCAGTTAGAAAGAAACAATTTGAAAGTTGTGGAAGTACAATAAGAATAACACAAAGTCTAGCATCATCTACATTAAGGGATTGAAGGGTGTGGAATATGATATTCCAGAAGTCAAAGGAAGTAGGATTAAAATCTACTCAGAAAAACTGAGTATAAGATTTCAGGGGAAAAAAATGATCTTTCAATGAAATAGAGGACTTTCAAGAATTCTTGATGAAAAGACCAGAGCTGAAAAGAAAATCTGACTTTCAAACACAAGAATCAAGAGAAGCATGAAAAGGTAAACAGGAAAAAAAATCATGAGGGACTGACTAAAGTTTCACTGTTACATTCCTGCATGGAAGACAATATTTGTAAGTCTTGCAACTTTTTTCAGTATCTGGGTAGTATCTGGGATTATACTCCCCCGTCTCCCCATAGAGAGAAAGAGAGACAGACAGAGAGAGAGAGAAACAGAGAGAGAGAGAGAGAGAGAGAGAGAGAGAGAGAGAGAGAGACAGACAGGGGGCACAGGGTGAGTTGAATAGGAAAGGATCATACCTAAAAAAGTAAAATTAAGGGGTGAGAGAGGAATATATTGGGAGGAGAAAGGAAGAAATGGAATGGGACAAATTATCTGTCAAAAATGAAGCCAGAAAAAGACTTTTCAATGGTGGGAAAAAGTGGGGAGGTAAGAGGGAAAACATGAAGCTTACTCTCATCACATTTGACTCAAGGAAGGAATAAAATGCACGCTCATTTTGGTATGAAAACCTATCTTACAATACAGGAAAGTGGGGGAGAAGAGGATAAACAGGTTGGGGGCAATGATGGAAAGGAGGAAGGAAGAGAAGCTGGATTTCAAAGTTTTAGGAGCAACTGCTGAGTATTGTTCTTGCATACAACTGGGAAATAAGTAACACGGGTGATGGGGTATAGAAATTTATCTTGCCCTATAGGACAAAAGAGAAAATGGGGATAAGGGAAGGGAGGGATGTTAGAAGGGAGGGGAGATTGATGGTAGGGGTAATTAGAATGCTCAATGTTTGGGGACAGGGGAAGGGGAGAGATGGGGAGAAAATTTGGAACTCAAATTTTTTTGGAAATGAATGCTGAAAACTTAAATTTAAAAAGAAAGAAAAAGAAATGGGGACTTTCACAGGAAAAAAATGGACATATCTCCATCCTCCCTGATGAATTGCTGCGATTTCTCCCTAGTGGGACTGAGAAATAAATAGATGTTTTGATGAGAATGTATAGATAGCATTTCAGTGTGGAAAATTGAATGAGAGTAGTAACACTTGATAATGGTGCTATAATAAACAATGAATAGACATTTTTATGGAATGTACTATGAAGATACAAGTTAAAACAGTCCCTGGGGTGGCAATACGTATATAATCAGGATAAAAAAGATGGACAAAATTGATTTTAAAAAGGTGATTTGGAAGAGAGGATGGGTTAATAATAGTTGAGAAGAACAATAGATCAGTAAAGTACTCATGTAGAAGACAGTATTTTAACTGATCCTTTAGTGGAACTAGATATTTTGGTAGACAGAAGTGAAGAGGGAGTACCTTCCTGAAATGTAAGATAACCCATACAAACAAACATCCATGAAGTCACTAGTATCTATGGGGGAAAGTGAAAGCATCAGAAGGGAGAAATACACGTAGAAGGCTGAGTGTAGAGCCTACCAGAAACAACCTTCAATGTCAGCTTTTCAATATTGCCTTATGGTATTGTTACTCCAGTTTGGGCAATTTATGTTGTTTTCAAATCCTAGATTATCTTTTTTGTAAGATGATTCTAGTCTAGTAATTAGTCTAATGAACCAAATTCAGTTCCTGGCTCTAGCCCTGGCTCTGGCATCTATTAATGTTCTAAAATTTATGAGTGTTCTGGGAGGAGGGAAGGTGGAAAAGAAATTAGGAAGTAAGTACAAGATATGGTAGCTAAAGGGTAATTCAGGAGTGAGCAAGACAACAATTTCACTCTTTGATTCACCCCTCTCATATTCTTCTAGCCCTAATTAAATAATGTCATATATTTTACCTTGTCTGATGAAATAGTTCAATTAAAATTCAGCCATTATTACACTGAATGTGTTAAGACTAGCAGGCTTTGCTGAGTGACATCATTATAAAATAAGAGAAAAAAAGGAAATACAAATCTTATTTGTAATAAACAGCCTCATTTCTGCATCACCGCTGGCATTAGATAATTATCCATAAGCCCATTTTTCAATGAAAAAATTTCTTAGAATCTTCTAGGTTTATCATTTGCAATGGTCATAAAGTACTGTGATGTTTGCATAGTGCTTTACAAACATTTTAATTGCTCTTCATAATAACCTCCATTTTATTTTTATTCTTATTCTACAGATGACGAAAGTGATGCTCAGGTAGGCTAAGTGACTTTTCCTAGGTCTAACAGCTAGTGAATATAGATTGGGGCAAGGTTATCGAGATACCAAAGTTCTATGCTTGATTGAGAGTTATGGGTGTACGTAGGGGAAAGGAAATAGGAGCCACTGCAAGCAAAAAGAGAAAAAGAAGAGCCATAGACACTTGTCAGTGTCCATGTTTTCTGAGGTAGGTGTGATAGGAATTATCTGAAGCTGACTGTGAACTGAATGAAATCCATATTGTTGTTCAAGGGAAATGGTGACATTCTTTATCCCATCCATTTTCCCATATGTTATCCTTCTCCTGAGGGAGAGTCAAATGTCTTATGGATTATTTTCTCACTTTCAGATCATTGATTCCCACCATCCCTACCAGACTGTGCCAAAGATAACTTGGAGGGAGGTGAGAGAAGGGGCAAGGAATGAAAACAAATGAATGAAGCATTTATTTAGTAATTACTATATGCAAAGCTGCAAATTAGATGGAAGTCCTGTAATCATTATGGTGCAGGTGTAAAGCAGATGTCACTGCTTCTTTAATGTCATTTCTTCTGATTAATTCATATTTTTTTCTGATGTTGAACAGTTTGACATCATCAAGGACTTTAATGGCAAGAACCTTCCTATCTTGGTCTTATGGTGTTGTAGCTATACCTCCTCCAAGAGCATTTGTCAGGGTGCATATTCATGAGTATTGCTTCCCCAACTAAGGGCAGTCTAGCAGTTATTCCCAAGACTCTTGGGTTCAGCTCCCTGGGAGGTCTCCATCAAGGTCTGAGGAGATAGGGTGATCAAAGTCGTGGTGATGGTTGGACTTGTCTGCCACAAGCTGCCTTCTCTCTCTCCTTTAGGCTCTTTACTGCTTCTACTGGACTGGCTTACTTGACTTGTATGTGGCATTTCATGGGCATAACTAGACCCTTTTCTATAGAATTTGCTACCCCAGATACTGGCTGTGAGGGTAAATAGAAGATTTATCCCATGTAAAAATATGTCTTTTTTTTTGAAAAAGTAGTAATGAAAGACATTACTAGTTAGGTTGGAAAGGGATGAAGAAGAATTGGAAAGGCCTAACATAGAAAGTGGCACTTGAGCTTCTCATTGACAAGAGTTAGGGGTTCTGAAATGCAGTAGTGAGGATGAACTATATTTCCATTAAGATGAACAATCTGTGAGAAGACATGGATATTAGAGAGGGAACACAGTTACATCAGAGAAACAGATAATATAAAACGAAGAAGTTTGGCAAGAATATAGTGTATATGATTGAGAAATAATGTGAAATGTCAGAAAATATAGGCCAGAGCTAGAATTTGAACAGGTTTAAATGCCAAAAAAAGAAGCCTTGTCTGTTTTCTCCTACAGGAAATGGGGAGCAACTGGAACCTTTTGAGCAAGAGACTGATGAGGTCAGACTGATGGGAATATCACTTTGGCAACTGAGTGGGAGATAGATTGGAACAGGGGAGGGAAGAATTCCACAACATGACAGAAATAGGAACTTCTGAAGCATGTATTTTGTGAGCTATACTAGAATGGGTACATACACACACACACACACACACGCAGTCAATAATTTCAAAACTCACATTTCACTGGGAAAAATAACACATAAGCAGCTAAATAAAAGATAGTTTGAAGAATGAGAAAGAAAAACTGGAGACGAGAGTGGTGGGGAGGGAGTTTAGAAAGTCTCCCCAAAGGAAGGCAAACCCGAACTGAGCCTTGAATGAAGCAAGCTGTGCTGACAGGAGGAGGTGAGGAAGCCATGCCAACAACAAATGGGGTGGGAAGAGGATAATTTTTTGTAGGAAAATTTTCAGGGACTGGAATGTGGCCAGCACAATGCTAGGTGTCATTCAAGATACTTCAAATGTCTTGATGGCTAAAGCTGAAAGGAATAAACATGTATACAGTACCTATTATGTAACAGACTTTGTGCTTTATTATCTCATTTGATCCTCCCAATTATCCTGGGAGGTAGGAGCTTTTATCATCTTCCTTTTTACAGTTGAGGAAGATAAGGTAAACAGAGGTTAAATTAATTGTCCAGTATAGTATCTGATAGTATCTGATGTCAGATATGAATTCAGAACTTCTTGACTCCAGGCCCATTGCTGTATTCACTGTTCCATCTAACTGCCCCACTACTTACCTTTCCAGCTATGATAAACACACACAAACATACATACATATACACAGGGGTATGTGTGTGTGTGTGTGTGTGTGTGTGTGTGTATGTGTATTTCCTCTCTACGGCATTTGCATTGTTTTTCTAAATGTCATTTCTGGATTTGCTTATTTTATTATAAGATCCCACTGTGGAAATCAATTCAGGGAACAGGTTCAAAGAATTAAGAATCTAGAGAAAATGTATAAAACCAGAAAAGCATCTCTCATTGACACATATGAAAATTCCAACAATTAAATATTTTCACAAAATCTAACAGTTCACAGGACTGTGAAGGTCAACAACTCCAGGTTTATTTAGCAGGTAGGGAATTCTAGCAAGGTGGAACTCTTACTGAAAGTGACCTCTGGCTCTCCAGAGGAAAAATTTCTAAATTGTCATCCAGCACATATCCTGATTTCTGTGTTACTAACATTGTTCCAGAAAAGAATTTCAGATTTGAGTAGACATCCTTCTCTTTCAATAGAATAAAAGGTCAATAGAACATTAGATTATATTCTGTCAATAAAATTGTTTTACCTCAGCAACAGTCTATTATAGAAAGAGTATTTTTATTAATTAATTTATTTGTTTTCAATTTTCTACAATCACTTCCATAAATCTTAGACTTTCTCCCCTCTCCCTCCTCCATTCCTCCCTGAGACAGCATGCAATCTTATATGAGTTCTACACATGCATTCTTAAAAATACATTTTCACCCTAGTCATGTTGCTTGGAAGAATTAAAATGAATGGGAGAAGCCATGAGGAAAACAAAAACAAAACAAAACACAAGAGAAAAGAGACTGCTGTATTCTGGAATCCAATTCCATAGTTCTTTCTCTGGATGTGGATGGCATTTTGCCTCAAGAGTCCTTTGAGAATGTTTTAGGTCCTTGCATTGCTGTGAAGGGCTAAGTTTACCAGAAAAATTCTTCGCACATTGTGGTTGTTGCTGTGTACAAAGTTCTCCAGGTTCTGCTCCTTTCACTCAACATCAGTTCATCTTTCCATGCCTCTCTGAAGTCTTTCTGTTCATCATTTCTTATAGCATAGTTGTGTTCTATTACATTCATATACCTCAGCTTGTTCAGCTATTCCTCAGTTGATGGATATCCCCTTGATTTCCAGTTCTTGGCTACCACAAAGAGAGTTGCTATAAATATTTTTGTACATGTGGAACCTTTCCCATTTCTCTGATCTCTTTGGAATACAGTTCTAGAAGCCCATCTTGCTGGGTTAAAGGGCATGAACATTTTTGTAGCCCCTTGGGCATAGATCCAAATTGCTTTCTGGAATGGTTGGATCAACTCACATCTCCACCAGCAGTGAATCAGTGTTCTAACTCCCCCACATCTTCTTCAACATTTATTATCTTCCTATTTTGTCATGTTAATATCTGATAGGTGTGATATAGTACCTCAGAGTTATTTTGATTTGCATCTCTTTGATCGATAGCAATTTAGAACATTTTTTCATATAACTACAGATAGCTTTAATTTTTTTCCTCTGAAAAGTGCCCGTTCATATCATCTGACCATTCATCTACTGGGGAGTGACTTGCATTCTTGAACATTTGACTCAGTTCCCCATGTATTTTAGAAATGAGGCCTTTATCACAGACACTAACTGCAAAAATTCTTTCCCAGTTTTTTGCTTCCTTCCTAATTTTGTTTGCATTGAGTTTGTTTGTGCAAAAACTTTGCAATTTAATGTTATCAAAACTATCCATTTTGCACTACATAATGTTGTCTATCTCTTGTTTGGTCAAAAATTTCTTTATTCTCCATAAATCTGACAAATACACTACTCTTTACTCCCCTAATTTGTTTATAGTAACAATCTTTACACAAAGATCATGTATCCATTTGAACTTTATTCTTATGTACAGTGTCAAGCTTTGGTATATGCCCAGTTTCCACCACACTGTTATCTGTTTTTCCTGGCCATTTTTGTCAAACAGTGAGTTTTTATCCCAGAAGCAGGGGTCCTTGAGTTTATCAAACAGTAGATTGCCATAATCATTGATTACTGTTTCTTGAGTGCCTAACATAATCCAGTGGTCTACCCCTCTATTTCTTAGCCAATACTAAGTGGCTGTGATGATTGCTGCTTTAAAATGCAATTTGACATCTCATAGGGCTAGGCCACCTTACTTATCATTTCTTTTCATTAGTTTCCTTCATATTTTGGACCTTTTGTTCTTCCAGATGAGTTTTGTTATCTTTTCTAGCTGTAAATTTGGTTGGTATGGTACTGAATAAGTAAATTAATTTAGGTAGAATTGTCCTTTTTATTATATTAGCTCAACCTACCCATGATATTTTTCTGCTTACTTAAATCTGACTTTATTTGTGTAAAAAGCATTTTGTAATGGAGTTCATACAGTCTCTGGATTTGTTTTGGCAGGTATACTCCCAGATATTTTACAGTATCTACCTTAGCTTTAAATGGGATTTCTCCTTCTATCTCTTGGTGTTGGACTTTGTTAGTAATATATAGAAATGCAGATGATTTACGTGGGTTTATTTTGTAACCTGCAAATTTGCCAAAGTTGTTTATTGTTTAAAGTAGTTTTTTTTTGATTCTCTGGAATTCTTTAAGTGTATCATCATATCATCTACAAAGAATGATAATTTAATTTTTCCTTTGCCTATTCTAATTCCTTCAATTTCTTTTTCTTCTTTTATTGGTAAAGCTAAAATTTCTAGTACCATATCAAATAACAGTGGTGATAATGGACAAACTTGTTTCAAGCTTGATCTTATTAGAAATGCATCTAGTTTATCCCCTTTGCATATAATGCTTGCTGATGGTTTTAGGTAGATAGTGCTTATTATTTTATGGAAAGTTCCATTTAAAACTATGCTCTCCAGTGTTTTCAATAGGAATGCATGATGTATTTTGTCAAAAGTTTTTTTTCTTTATCTATTGAGATATTAAAATTTTCTGAAATTTTGTGATTGGTATGTTCAATAATGCTGATAGTTTTCCTAATATTGAAATAGCCCTGCATTCTTGGTATAAATCTTACCTGATTATAATGTATTATTCTCATGATAAGTTGCTATATTCTTTTTGCTAATTTCATATTAAAATTTTTTGCATCTATATTCATTAGTGAAATTGGTCTATAATTTTCTTTCTCTATTTTGGCTCTTCTTGGTTTAGATATTGTATTTGTAGCATGAAAAAATATTTGGTAGGACTCCTTCACCAATCTTCCCAAATAGTCTATATGGAATTGGAATTAACTGTTCTTTAAATGTTTGATAGAATTCACTTGTAAATCCATTTAGCCCTAAAGATTTTTTCCTAGTGAGTTCACTGATGATTTTTCAATTACTTTTTCTGAGATGGTGTTATTTAAGTATTCAACTTCCTCTTCTGTCAATCTGGGAAATTTATACTTTTTTAAATGTGTATTTTTCCTTTGTTTCCAAAGAAGTTCATGCCATCACAGAAATAATGACAAGACTTACACTTGACTTTTGTTTTGAATGAGGGAGGGCTGTGCATGTTGCCAGTCATATTTCTCCTCCAGAGCCATATGAATCCAGTGATCAGATATTCATCAGGATGACTGGAGAGGACCAAGGATGAGGCAATTAGGGTTAAGTGACTTGCCCAAGTCACACAGCTAGTAAATATCAAGTGTCTGAAGTGAGATTTGAACTCAGGTCCTCCTGACTCCTGCACTGGTGCTCTGTCCACTGTACCAAATATTCATCCATATCACTTATATTGTCAAATTTATGAGCATATAGCTGGACAAAGTAATTTCTAATTATTGTTTTAATTTTCTCTTCATTGGAGGTGAGTTCACCCTTTTCATTTTTGATATTTGTAATTTCATTTTTTTATTTATTTTGATCAAATTGACTCAAGGTTTATAATTTTTTTGTTCATAAAACCAACTCAGTTTTATTTATTAGCTTAATAGTTTTCTTAATTTCTATTTTATTAATCTCTCCTTTGTTTTTCAGCATTTCTAATTTGATATTTACTTGAAAATTTTCCGAGGGGGAGGAGGCAAGATGGCGGAGTAGAAAGACTCATGCATGCTAGCTCCGAACCCACAGCCCGTAAATTTCCTGTAAAAAGAACTCCCCACATATTCTGGAGCAGTGGAAGCCACACAGCAATGCAATGGAGGAGATTTCTGTTCCAGAGTGCCCTGACAAACCACCACCAAAGATCCATTGCGTGCTGGACAGAGGAGCCCAGCCCTGCTCTGCTCTGGCCATGTGGCCCCAGAGAAGCAGATCTGAGCAGACTTCAGAGACCAAATCTCCAGTGGCTGCGAAGATCCCTCCACCCACAGGTAATACAGGTCAGTGAGAGAGACTTCTAGGCTGGCTGAGAGGGCAGCAGGGTGTCTCCACAACTCAGGCCCCATCGGGAGGCAGAGACAGTGGTGGCCCGGAACTCCCAGAGCAAAGAGGAGCTCAGCTCCATTACTGAAGGTATCCACATAAATCCCCTGAGGGAACTGAGCCTGGGAGGTTGCCCTGCCCCCACCAGAGCACCAGAACTTAAGCTCACCCTGAACAGCAGCCACACCCAACACTGAAAGCCCTGAGGCCGGGAAGCAGCATTTAAATCTCCGACCCCAAGCACTAGCTGGGTGGATCTAGGCAGGGGTGGACAGGAATCTCAGAAGTCAAGTAACTGGCTGGGAATATGCCCAGAAAAGGGAAGAAAAATAAGACCATAGAAGGCTACTTTCTTGGTGAATAGATATTTCCTCCTTTCCTTTTGGGTGAGGAAGAACAATGCTTACCATCAGGGAAAGACATAAAAGTCAAGGCCTCTGTATCAGAAACATCCGAAATAGATATTCAGTGGGCTCAGGCCATGGGAGAGCTCAAAAAGGATTTTGAAAAACAAGTTAGACAGATGGAGGAAAAACTGGGAAGAGAAATGAGAGAGATGCAAGAAAAGCATGAAAAACGGGTCAATACCTTGCTAAAGGAGACCCAAAAAAATGCTGAAGAAAATAACATCATGAAAAATAGGCTCACTCAATTGGCAAAAGAGGTTCAAAAAGCCAATGAGGAGAAGAATGCTTTCAAAAGCAAAATTAGCCAAATGGAAAAAGAGGTTCAAAAGCTCACTGAAGGAAATAGTTCTCTCAAGATTAGAATGGAACAGATGGAGGCTAATGACATTCTGAGAAACCAAAAAATCACCAAACAAAACCAAAAGAATGAAAAAATGGAAGAGAATGTGAAATATCTCATGGGAAAAACAACTGACCTGGAAAAGAGATCCAGGAGAGACAATTTAAAAATTATGGGACTACCTGAAAGCCATGGTCAAAAAAAAAAGAGCCTAGACATCATCTTTCATGAAATTATCAAGGAAAACTGCCCTGATATTCTACAACCAGAGGGCAAAATAAGTATTGAAGGAATCCATCGATCACTGCCTCAAAGAGATCCAAAAAGAGAAACTCCTAGGAACATTGTGGCCAAACTTCAGAGTTACCAGGTCAAGGAGAAAATATTCCAAGCAGCTAGAAAGAAACAACTCAAGTATTGTGGAAATACAATCAGGATAACACAAGATCTAGCAGCTTCTACATTAAAGGATCGAAGGGAGTGGAATAGGATATTTCAGAAGTCAAAGGAACTAGGTCTCAAACCAAGAATCACCTACCCAGCAAAACTGAGAATAATACTTCAGGGGAAAAATTGTCTTTCAATGAAATAGAGGACTTTCAATCATTCTTGATGAAAAGACCAGAGCTGAAAAGAAAATTTGACCTTCAAACACAAGAATGAGAAGAAATATGAAAAAGCCAACAGCAAAGAGAAGTCATAAGGGACTTACCAAAGGTGAACTGTTTACATTCCTACATGGAAAGACAATATTTGTAACTCTTAAAACTTTTCAGTATCTGGGTAGTTGGTGGAACTACACATGCACATGCACACACACAAATGCACACACAACATACATGCATGCACGCACACACACATACACACATGCATGCACACACAGAGACAGAGAGCACAGAGTGAATTGAATAGGATGGGATCATATCATAAAAGAAATTAAGGTAAACGGTGAGAGAGAAATGTAGTGGGAGGAAAGAGGGTGAAATGAAATGGGGTAAATTATCTCTCATTCAAGAGGCAAGCAGGAGACTTTTTAGTGGAGGGAAAAAGAGGAGAGCTGAGAAAAAAACATGAAGTTTACTCATCACATTCGACTAAAGGAAGGAATAAAATGCACACTCATTGTAGTATGGAAACCTATCTTACAATACAGGAAAGTGGGGGAGAAGGAGATAAGTAAGGGGGGGGGACGATGAAAGGGAGGACAATGGGAGGAGGGAGCAATCTGAAGTCAACACTCAGGGAGGAACAGGATCAAAAGACAGAATAGAAACAATGGGGGGCAGGATAGGATGGAGGGAAATACAATTAGTCTTAGAAAACACTACTACTGTGGAAGTCATTTGCAAAACTACACAGATATGGCTTATACTGAATTGCCTGCCTTCCCAAAGGGAATGGGTGGGGAGGGAGGAATGGGAGAATTTGGAACTCAAAGTTTTAGGAACAACTGTTGAGTATTGTTGTTGCTACCAGTAAATAAGAAATACAGTCAATGGGGAATAGAAAGTCATCTGGCCCTACAGGACAAAAGAGAAGAGGGGGATAAGAGAAGGGAGGGAGGATAAAAGAGAGGGCAGATTGGTGATAGGGGAAATTAGAATGCTTGGTGTATTGGGGTGGGGGGAGGGGACAAATGGGGAGATAATTTGGAACCCAAAATTTTGTGAAAATGAATGTAAAAGCTTAAATAAAAAAAACACTTAAAATAAAAGAAAGAAATCATGCTCTCATTGATCCTCCCATTTTAATTATATGATCCTCCTCCTCTTCCTCTTCTTTCTTCTTATTGCTTTTTTCTAAATGTGATATCATCAAGGCACTACTAAAATCTTCAATTGATATTCTTATTTGTAGCCCCATGGAGGAGGCTTCTTTGGCTGCTGCCACAGAAGCCCTTAATTTCTTTGGCATTCAAGGCTATTGGGTCTGTTGGAACAAAATCCAGATAGCATGCCAGTCCATAAGGTATCTGGGCCATGAACTCACACCCACTTCTCTCCTTAACCTCTGAGAGAAAAAGGACAATCCTGTCTATACTTGTTCCAGCCACTAAGAAACAAGTTCGAGTGTTTTTAGGCATGACTGGATTTGGTAGACTCTGGATTCCTAATTTTGGTTTTATTGCTAAACCCCTTTATGACCCTACTCAGGGCATTGACTCAGACCAGGCTAAAGTTTTTGAGACCCTGAAAACTAATTTGATCACTACCCCATCACTAGACCTATCCAATCTGGGAAAACCTTTCACTCTGTATGTAGATGAAAGGAGAGGACAGGCTTTGGGAGTCTTAACCCATTCCTTAGGACCTCATCCCAGGCCAGTTGATGTTTTTATTTATTCAAAATATGCTTTGCTTGTTCTACATACCTATGGAGAAATCTGGAAAGAAAGGGGATATCTGACAGGAAAGAGCTACCCTATCAAATATGCCCTTCTATGTTTTGGCCTTGCCAGAGTCATCTTTAATTCTCTCCAGAGAAATTATCTTTTGTGCCAGGGAAACTGTCTTTTCATTACATTCCTTTTGTACCTGTGGACCCTTAGAGGATTTCAAGCTACTGTTTAGAAAGGCTCCACCCTCATCCAGCAAACAGGTGGATAAAGAGAAGTGAATCTGTACTCACCCTTTTCATTTTCACTTTAATCACCCTCAGGGAAATTATTTTCCCTCTATTTCTATCTTGTGAAACTGTTTCCTTTTAAACTGCCTATTTGGTTCTTGTCTGCTTAACATGTTGGCCAGATTTATCTCCTCCAGGGCCTGAGTCATTAACTTCCCAATGACAGCACAGGCTATGTACAAACCTCCAACTGAATCCAAGGTCTCCAGCCCACTGGACCTTGCACCACCCATATTCTGAAGTCTGACCCTTGAACAGGACCCATCGAGGCAGGGACAGCTCTACACCCCTTGCCAGCAGGAAGAAGTTTCAGAAACTGAGACCTTCGCCCCTTACCCCAAAAGAATTTGGGTTCAATTTGTTTGAGGGGCGAATGACAGGGTTCAGACTCTGGGAACTTCCTTGAGCTCCCCTGGAATCTTCTTACTTAAATTGACTTTTCATACTCAAATTGAGCTCTCCCTGTAGAAACTAACTTTTCATACTCAAATTGAGCTCTCCCTGTAGAAGCTGACTTTTCATACTCAAATTGAGCTCTCCCTGTTTCTCCTCACAAAATCTAGCCTTTCATACTCAAATCTGTGACCATGGTCGGTTATCTCTTGATTGCCCTACCTGCTTCCCACCTGGGCGCCCCCTTGTCTGATGTTTATTGATTACCTCCAGTTGTTTCCAGCCTTTGATCCTCCTTGGAGGCCCTTGCTGAACTTCTTCCCCCATCACTCTAGACTACCAGTCCACCCCCACCCCCACCCCCCATCCCTCCTATACTCTTTTCTGTATTTAAGTCCCACCTTGCCTCCATGAAGGCGTTCAGATTCAATCCAGCTCAGACTCTGTCTAGCTGGGATTCTACCTGGCCCTCTTGTGAATACAGGTGTTACAAATACTTAGGTTCCTTAAGAGGCAACCCAATTTGGTGAATCTCTAATAAACTTTGTTCTCTTTGACTTTAAGAAGGCTTGAGTTGAATTCATTCGAGCACAACTCGGACTGTAGGTATTTTGGGGTTCACCCCTCACCCATAAACCTCATCATTTTACGGTACTATAGATTTCTGGATTATAAATTCTCTTTTCCAATACAAATCAGCAACACATAGGGACTCAATACTCTAAAGAGATGGAGGGAGTAACTTAGGGGTTGAGAGAAATGACACATCCAAGCTAGCGTAATATATAGCTAGCGTAAGTCAGAGCCAAGACATGAACCAAGGTTTTCCTGACTTTTTAGGAAAAGACCCACCGTTTTAGAAACATATGACTAAACATATGACTACAGTGGCAACTTTTTCTTTTTTCCTGGATGAGATTTTCTAGACACACTCCAGCCTGCTTAGACAAGTTGGTTATAAAACAAACTGTTGAGCCTCCCTTTACAAGAAATAGTCATTGTTCTTTGTATGGTAGAAGTATAATCCATTATGTTCATTGGCAGCATAGTCAAAGTGTGTTTGAAAATCTATATAAACCAAATCTATACACGAGTAAGGGAAAGGGTTATGGAGCTGCTTCCAGGGCACTAATTAGGGTACTAATAACTTTCCCTTTCAATTTGGCTACTCACTTTATTTGATCTCAAGTCTAGCGATCTACTGATAGAATGACATTGCACTTGGGTTCTAGAAACCTAGACTGAAAAAAACCCAAATAGCCCTTAATTTTTCTTTGAGTAATGTAAGCATATTTTATTGTTAAATATAAATTTGGTTCATTTATCTAAATTTATTTTGAATCATAAGGAGTACTTGATATTACTAGAATTCTATAAGACATCCTTCTGTAAAATGATGAATCATTTTATTAAGAAATCAGTCTTCCCTCAATTCAACTTTTATGCAATTACATATTTTTGTCTTTTGGGTTTGCTACAGAAGATAACATTTAAAAAAACATGGTAATGAAATGATACATTGTACCTGTGTCAGCAAGGTAGGACCAATTCCCATTTCACCATTAGCGAAAGGCAAAAAAAGCTGTACCTGGGGTTTGATTGAATCCTGCTTCCTTTGATGCAGGTCATCTACTGAATTAAAAAGTCCATGTGGAACTGTACCCCTCCAAACTGAGGGATTTCTGAAGACCACATGAGTTGTGATACCTTTCCCTGCTGACTAGATGTGTTTCAGTTTGGACTTAAGGGCTCATTGATGGTCAAGGATTGCTTCATTTTGATTCTTTTATCCACAATGCCTTTTCAGAATAATTAATAGATGCTTATTGAAGGAATGGGTAAATGACTGCAAAATTTTGCCCTGCACTGGTGCCCTACATTCCAATTCACAGATACTATGGAACATACTAGCGATGTAAGTATTTCTTTACAGATTTTCATGGGTCCCCCTCATCATTTATCCCCCTTGTATAGAGGCAATTTAAGCTAATCTAGCCATTTTTTTATCTTTCTAGTCTATTTTTTGCCCATGATGTCTCTTTGCTGGAATTGGTAACCCATTTCAATATCCAACAATATCTGTTTTGATCTCTAAACCATATCTGTGCATCATGACTTAGAAAATGTCTCAGTGAATAACTACATTTATTTTATGAGTATTTATTCTTGAGCCAATTAGCATAAAATATAACTTTTTTTCAGGAACTTTTGACTTTCTTGGTGCTGGAAAATCCAAATTATGGCCAAATGTAGCCATAATCAAACAACAAATCTATGAGGTAGGTTCGTCCAACACTGATTCCTTTTTTTTTCAGAGTGCTAGAAATAATTTTGGGAAATTTACATCCTTTTTCTGGACTCCTCAATACATGTTGGTTCATTCTGATTCCACCAAGTGCTTGGTTCTACATCTATTTTATATCACTTTAAAGATGTTGATGTGGTGTCATGTCATGCAATATGTTTAAGCTTGCCATCGTTTCCATCAAATCAAATAATTTTTCATAATCCACAAGTATGCAATGCCTATGGCTTCTTTCCATTCCCAGAAGTGTTCTTTTTTGCTAAATTAATCAAGAATTTGAGACTATGGATAATAATTTGACCTTATAAAATTGCTAACATTTTCTCAATTAAGCCCAAAATCAAGTGATTTTTTTTTTTTAGTGACCATACACTCTGTTTATTTATTGAGCTTAGAATTCACCAAGGTACTCAGCTTTTTTTCCCAGTCAATCTGTGGTATAGCTACCCCCGCCCCCAACACACACACATTTTGCACATGTGATATTTATTGGATTTTTTTTTTTTCAAAATGCAAGATCAGATGATGGAAGTGCTATCATTGCCAATGTCCCTGCCAAGATTACCATCCTAAGACCACTTGGACACATAAAATTCATGTTAATCACTACTTCTAAGTGTTAAGTTGTCTGAAAGAGCATTTCAACACAACAATCAATACAAAAGTAGCTACATCAATTTCTCACCATAGTCACAATACCAGAGCACTTTTATTCAAGCTGAACCAGATCTGCTAAGCATATTTGTTTTTTATTTTCTTTCTCCATACTTATCAAGGCTATGCTAATGTAATATACAAACAATAGAATTTAATACTTGCTTTGTCTCTTTAAAAAAACACTAATTGGGGGGTGGAGCCAAGATGGCAGAGTAGAAAGACTCACGTATGCTAGCTCTGAACCCACAGCCCATATATTCCTGCAAGAAGAACTCCCCACAAATTCTGGATCACTGCAAGGCATGCAGAAACACAGTGGAAAAGATTTCCATTCCAGAGAGCCCTGGAGAGCAGTCCCCAGGGTCCGTCATGCCCAGAAAAGCAGAGCCACCCCCCCCCCCCCCCCCCCCCGCACTGCCCTGGCCACGGCCCCAGAGAGGCAGATCTGAGCAGGCTTCAGGGACGGAATCTCCGGCAGCCGGGAAGGTCCCTCCGCCCACAGACGCTACAGGTCAGTGAAAGAGACTTCTGGGCTGCCCGAGAGGGGAGCGGGGTGTCTCCGTGGCTTGGGCCCCCTCGGGAGGCAGCGGTAGAGGCAGCAGTGCGGCCTGGGATTCCCCGAGCATCAGGCAGAAGCTCAGGTCTCTCCATAAACCCCCTGAGGGAGCTGAGCCTAGGAGACGGCCCTGCCCCCACTCGCCCCATTCATGAAGGTCTCTGCATAAAGTCCCTGAGGGAACTGAGCCTGGGAGGCGGCACTGCCCCCACCCAAGCACCAAAATTTAAGCTCACATTGAATAGCAGCCACAGCTGCCGGCGGAAAGCCCATTTGAATCTCGAAGCCCAAGCACTAGCTGGGCGGATCTAGGCAGGGGTGGAGAGGAATCTCAGAAGTCAAATACCTGGCTGGGAAAATGCCCAGAAAAAGGAAGGAAAATAAGACTATAGAGAGCTACTTTGAATGGGTGAAAATGTTCCTGCCTTTCAATTCTGATGACGAGGAAATATTCTTACCATCAGGGAAAGACATGGAGGTTGGGGCCTCTGTATACCAGACATCCCAGGGGGATGTCCGGTGGGCTCAGGCCATGGAAGAGCTCAAAAAGGATTTTGAAAATCAAGTTAGACAGGTGGAGGAAAAACTGGGAAGAGAAATGAGAGATACAAGAAAAGCATGAAAAACGGGTCAATACCTTGCTAAAGGAGGCCCAAAAAAATGCTGAAGAAAATAACACCTTGAAAAATAGGCTCACTCAATTGGCAAAAGAAGTTCAAAAAGCCAATGAGGAGAAGAATGCTTTCAAAAGCAGAATGAGCCAAATGGAAAAAGAGGCTCAAAACCTCACTGAATTTAATAGTTCTCTCAAAATTAGAATGGAACAGATGGAGTCTAATGACTTTCTGAGAAACCAAGAAATCAGAAAACAAAACCAAAAGAATGAAAAAATGGAAGAGAATGTGAAATATCTCATGGGAAAAACAACTGACCTGGAAAAGAGATCCAGGAGAGACAATTTAAAAATTATGGGACTACCTGAAAGCCATGATCAAAAAAAGAGCCTAGACATCATCTTCCATGAAATTATCGAGGAAAACTGCCCTGACATTCTACAACCAGAGGGCAAAATAAGTATTGAAAGAATCCATCGATCACCACCTGAAAGAGATCCAAAAAGAGAAACTCCTAGGAACATTGTGGCCAAATTCCAGAACTCCCAGGTCAAGGAGAAAATCTTGCAAGCAGCTAGAAAGAAACAATTCCAGTACTGTGGAAATACAATCAGGATAACTCAAGATCTAGCAGCTTCTACATTAAGGGATCAAAGGGCTTGGAATAGGACATTCTACAAGTCAAAGGAAATAGGATTCAAACCAAGAATCACCTACCCAGCAAAACTGAGTATAATACTTCAGGGGAAAAACTGATCTTTCAAGGAAATAGAGGACTTTCAGGCATTCTTGATGAAAAGACCAGAGCTGAAAAGAAAATTTGACTTTCAAACACAAGAATGAGAAGAAGCATGAAAAAGTAAACAGCAAAGAGACGTCATAAGGGACTTATCAAAAGTGAACTGTTTACATTCCTACATGGAAAGACAATATTTGTAACTCTTAAAACTTTTCAGTATCTGGGTAGTTGGTGGGATCACACACACACATACACACACGTGCACGCACACACGCATACACACATGCATGCACATACAGAGACAGAGAGCACAGAGTGAATTGAATAGGATGGGACCATATCTTAAAAGAAATTAAGGTAAATGGTGAGAGAGAAATGTATGGAGAGGGAAGAGGGTGAAATGGAATGGGGTAAATTATATGTCATTCAAGAGGCAACCAGGAGACTTTTTAGTGGAGGGAAAAAGAGGAGAGCTGAGAAAAAAAAAACCAGGAAGTTTACCCTCATCACATTCAACTAAAGGAAGGAATAAAATGCACACTCATTTTGGTATAAAACCCTATCTTACAATACAGGAAAGTGGGGGAGAAGGAGATAAACAAGGGGGGGATGATGGAAGGGAGGGCAGTGGGAGGAGGGAGCAATTTGAAGTCAACACTCGGGGAGGGACAGGATCAAAAGACAGAACAGAAACAATGGGGGGCAGGATAGGATGGAGGGAAATACATTTAGTCTTATACAACACGACTATTATGGAAGTCATTTTCAAAACTACACAGATAGGGCCTATATTGAATTGCCTGCCTTCCCAAAGGGAATGGGTGTGGAGGGAGGGATGGGGAGAATTTTGAACTCAAAGTTTTAGGAACAGCTGTTTAGTATTCTTGTTGCTACTAGGAAATAAGACATACAGTTAATGAGGAATAGAAAGTCATCTAGCCCTACAGGACAAAAGAGAAGATGGGGACAAGAGAAGGGAGGGATGATAGAAGAGAGGGCAGATTGGTGATAGGGGAAATTAGAATGCTAGGTGTATTGGGGTGGGGGGAGGGGACAAAAGGGGAGAAAATTTGGAACCCAAAATTTTGTGAAAATGAATTTAAAAAGTTAAATAAATAAATTTTTTATTAAAGACAAAAAAAATATAAAAAAACTAATTGAGCAAAAATCAATTTTAATGAAAAATTTAAAAATAGTTATAGTTTTCTTTTGGGTTAGGTTTTTTAAAGGGAAAATTAAGCTTTAATTCAATTAAATGTTCAATTATTTCCAAGAAAGAGCTTATTTATCCTGTTTCTCTTTGTTTCTTGACTAGAAGTTAACATTCAAACAGTCATTCTCAAGTGTTTAATATCTAAAGACATACTCTAACTTGATGATCATCCATGATTTTGTTTTTGATTTTAGATGCAGAATTTGAGGGAAATATGATTCAAGTTCTTAGACTATATCAATAAGGAAATGATACGATACTCTCACAAAGGTTTTTCTCTATATAGAGAGGTAGGTTTGAGGACAGGAAGGGAAAAAAAAGCATTGGAAATGTCCTGGCAAATTAATATTTATATAAGTAAATCTATATGTCATATAAAATATTAGGAATATTCTACTCATTTCTATGAAGCCTGAACAAGTGTGCTTCCAGAAAGGAATCATATTTTAGCCAGTCACACAGCATCTAGTTCTGGCACGTTACTGAATATGCATGAGTCACAAACTACAAAAGAAATGCAAGAGGCTGACTATCTTCAAAGGATCACCTCATATATGTTGGTCAGCACACTGATCGTGGTCTTGAACAAAGAAATACTACATTCCATATGACTGTGGATAGCATACTGGTCATATTCCTCTGTGTTTTTTATTCTGTCTATTTTTCCCTACTTGAAATGCTTTGCATGGGAATGGAACAAATCTGTCTGAAAAAGAAAAACTTTCCCTAGGGAGGATTCCAACACCTTTCAACACACATCTAAACTTGAATTCACAGTGACCTAACTTCAGCCAAGAGTAGAGGGATGATTAACTTCCAGATGGCCAGTTGTCTGATGGGCTGCATTGCTCATTTACATTTCATATCAAGAATTCCGTCTCCTACTCTTCTACCTACCATCTTAGCTTTTGTGATGATTTAAGAGGGCTCCAGGTATAATAAACGATAAGAAATTCTCTTTGTTATTTTCTTACACAAAATAATATTAAAGCCTTAAAAAGGCATAGATGAAGTATGATACTTTCAAGGGGAAAACAGGAGAATAAACAGGAGAAGGTCCAAGTGAGTAAAAGCAGCTGGTGAAGGGATGTCACAGGGACAAAAATGTTGGCAGCCATTCATCTACACAGTAGTAAAGTTAGTTAGTGATAATTTTGAGTTAGCCTAAGTCACCATCTTATTGATAGATAAGATTTAAAGAAATTATTTTGGAATGAAAGATGTGTAGGAACTAGAAGTGTCTGGAAGAAAAAAAAATAGGAGACTTTTACCAAAATCTCATTAATAGATGAGGGCCACAGTTAGAGTGTTGACTACTTTATTAACAGGGAGAGAATGCTGATGAATGCTAACTAGATCATGAAGATAAAAAAAAATCAAAACATGGAAAATGATTGAATATCAGGTGTTTGGGAGCAACAAGGAGAAATCCTAAATAACTCTGAGACCTGACTGACTGAAAGGATGATGCTACCCTAAAAGAAAAGACAACGCAATATGGAGAAAGATCAGATCTAGTGGCGAAAATAAATTCTAGTTGAGTTATGTTTCTGAGAAAATTTTAATTAATTCATGTGTCTAAAGATGCATAGTTCAGCATAAATCAATTTCTATAGCTGTTTTCAGTCAGTCAACAAATATTTATTAAGCACTTACTTTGTTCCAGGCACTTTGCTAGGCCCTGGGGATACTAAGAAAGGATAATGGGTTCACTTTTCCAACTCCCACTCCTACTGCCAGGTATAATTTCCAGAAGGAAGCAAACCAGTAGTGTTCTCAGATTTCTGTGGAGTAACTTGAGAAAATAAAGTTTCTAGAATTGTCACTTATACTAATGTCTTTCCTATTATCACACTGTTGAACTCCATTAATTTTAACAAATGGAATTCACTGAGAAGATAAAGCTAGAACAATTGGCCTGAAAACTCTCCCCTAATCAGGCCACGTGTTCAACTGCACAGCTAATATTCCTGTACAGAATTGGGTCAAACTTATAGCACAGTAAAGCACATGTGTAGAGATGCCTTTCTATGACCAATAGAGATATTTCTTTTCATCATGAGTGGTTTCTAATTTCTGAAATTCTGCCATTGTCCACATCCAGTTATAGGATATTCTCTTTTCTACACTGATTCGCCTATATGTCCATTTCTAAAAGTATTCTTAATCAATACTCTAGAAAAGCAGGTAAAAAGAGCCATAGAAAAGTTGATTCCTCTGATTTTCTATTTTTATATATGTGTATTTAAGATTGAATGGACTGGAGATAGAGCATTCTATTGAATTTGATATTCAAGTTAAAAGTATAACTATTTCCTAAAACTTTTTGTTTGACTTTGTTTGTTTCACTACTTCTCCAAAAAGTTTTTGTAAATTGATTTAGTTAGCTATGGATAGACAAATGAAAAAAATGCTCTAAATCTTTATTTCTTTTTTCTTTTTAAAGGTATTTTATTTTTTTTCAATTACATGTAAAGAAAGTTTTCAACATGCAAAACTTTGTTTTTGTTTTTGTTTACCAACAAAATTTGGTAAAATTTTGAGTTCCAAACTTTTTACTCTTACCTTCTCTTCTCCCTTCTTTCCCTCCTGCATCTCCAAGATAGCAAGGAATCTGGTATAGGTTATACAGGTACAATCATATGAAACATATTTATTTCCACATTGTTCACATTGTGAAAGAAGAATCAGAACAAAATGGAAAATCCAAGAGAAAGAAAAAAAAAATGTGAAAGTAGTATGCTTTGATCTACATTCAGACTCTACAGTTATTTCTCTGGATGTGGGTAGTATTTTTCATCATGAGTCTTTTGGGAATTATCTTAGATCATTGTATTTACAAGAAGAGTCAAGTCTATCAGAGCTGCTCATCATACTACATTGCTGTCACTGTTTACAGTGTTATACTCACTTCACTCAGCATCAGTTCATGTAAGTCCAGGCTTTTCCTACTCATCATTTCTTATAGTACAATAGTATTCCTTTACATTCATATGACACAACTTGCTCAGCCATGTCCCAATTGATGGGCATCCCTTCAATATCCAATTCTTTGCCACCACAAAAAGTATTACTATAAATATTTTTGTACATATGGGTTCTTTTCCCTTTTTGATGATCTCTTTGGAATACAGACCTGTGGTATTTCTGGATCAAAGGGCATGCAAAATTTTATTAGTTCTTTAAGAATACTTAAAATTGGTCTTCAGAATGGTTGGATCAGTTACAACTCCACCAATAATGCATTAGTGTTCCAATTTTCCCATATATTCTCCAATATTCATCATTTTCTTTCTAAATCATTATTGATTAGGGAAATGCAAATTAAAACAATTTTGAGGTACCATTTTACACTGAACAGATTGGCTAATATGACAGAAAAGGATGATGACCAATATTCTCTGATGGTGGAGTTGAACTAATGCAACCATTCTGGAGAGCAAATGAGAACTATGCCCAAAGGGCTATAAAAACATGCATACCCTTTAACCCACCAATAGTCCTACTGGATCTTTATTCCAAAGAGTTAAAAAACAAAAAGGAAAAGTACCTATATGTACAAAAATATTTATAGCAGCTCTTTTCTGGTAGCAGAGTGAGGAATCGAGAAGATACCCATGAATTGAGCAATGGCTAAACATGTTCTGATATAAAATTGTGATGGAATGCTATTGTACTATAAGAAATGACCTGGAAAGACTTACATGAACTGGTGCCAAGTGAAATGAGCAGAACCAGGAGAATACTGTGCATAGTAACAAAAATATTACATAAAGATCAACTGTGAATTATTTAGCTATTCTCAGCAATATAATGATTGATCCAAGACAATTGTGATGTACTTATGATGAAAAAAAAAATTCTATCTACCCCAAAAGAGAGAACTCTGAATGCATATTGAATCAGACTTTTTTTTAAAGCTTATTTTTCTTTGTGTGGATGTGTGTCTTCTTTCACAGTATGACTTATATAGAAATATATTTTGCATGGCTGCACATTTTTAATCTGTATCAAATTGCCATCTTTCTAAATATGGGGGGGAGGTAAAGGAGGGAGAGAATTTTAAACAAAAAAAAAATGTCAAAAATTGTTTTTACATGTAATCCAGGAAAATAAAATGTTAAATAAAAATAAGCTAGAGATTATTAGAAAATAAAATTGGTTTTGTTCTTATTTGCTTAGACCAGGAGCCAGCAAAGAATGTCCCATGGGTGAACTATGACCAGCTTTCTGTTTTTTCGATGACCCATGATGGCCTTTACATTTTTTGCAAAAAGTTATATTACAGTACAATCCTGCTTCTTCTTTTACACATTATTTCTAGCTGCTTTCAGATTACAATTGCAAGGTTGAATAGTTGTGACAGAAACCTTACATGACACTCTCATCACTTCTCATTGCTGCTTGTTTTAAAACAAATTATAGTGACTCAGTGTTTAGAATGCCACACATATTGCTGTATGTTCATATTTTAATATGTATGTAGCATCAAAACAAGAAAAGAGTGAAAAAATATGATTGTCTTGTTCTGAATGATGTGTGTGTGTGTGTGTGTGTATTTTCTGAACAAGAAAATATCTCCCTAAACCACTGTTATCAAACTTTCACTGAATTTCTTTGGAAAAGAACTTTTCTTGCATATTTGATTTTTTTCCTTAATTTCCTTAGCCCAAAATTACAATGTGAAATGATTCTTACATGCAAAATTCATACTTCCTTAAAGTAAATTTAGCAAGAACTAACTTTTTCTGAATCTCAAATAATGTCAAACTGCTGTCAGAAATTAAAACGAGAAGTAAGATCTTCATGCCCACACACATTTTCAATTGATATATTGTCCAAGCTCAAACTACAGTTCCAGCTATAGTTCGGGTTTTTTTTTTCTTTTTGGACTTCAATGCAAGAGCTAAAGAAATGTCCATATTTCAAAATTCATTTGACTGTGCAATTAAGAAACTTCATTTCTTAGTAATTAATCTATTATATACAATGATGTGCTAAAAGATAAATATGGAGAGCAATCAAATAGAATTTTACAATTCTTTTTGTAGAATTGTAAATCTATCCAGGCAATCTATCATTGCAGGTAATTAATATTCTTAGTTACATCATATTCTTGAAGATGAGTATCAGCATTCATCAGTATTTTCTTTGTGAAAAGACAATTTTAAAGATGAAATATGTAAAATCTTAATACAGATAAGAATTAGCAGATGAATATTTGCAACCAATTTTGATTTAAGGAACACTAAACTTGAAACCTAATTAAGTAAATTGTTTTCCAGAAAGAAATCCACCCTTCTCATCAGTAGACCTATATTACCAAAAAGAAGTTTATTATTATTATTATTTATTAAAATAAATGCAAAGTATTGAAATTTGGCTTTTCTCTTATTTTATGAGTGCCTCACATATTTTGCTTCTTGGTCCACAAAACTGAAAATATTTACTATGTAGACCTTTGCACTAAAATTTTGCCAATTGATTTAGGCAGGCCAAGTTAATGACAGCTGGAATTTATATATAATTTTAATTTTTTTCTAGAACTTTTTTGTGGCATAGTACTACCTCCTATTATTCCTAGGACAACTCTGCAAGGTGGATAACTTCTTTTCCTCCTTTTACATGAAAGTAAATAGAGACTCTGAGTCACAAACATGACTGACCTAAAATCACGTTACATATGATAGGCTTGTTTTGGTCTTCCGTTATTTTTGAACAGCACTAATGACATCATGGATGATATCTTGACTTGTGCCTGAATTATACTTTAAGTGAGGGGAAGTTGCAAAGTACTCCACCTCACTCTCAGTTGAGACTGTATAACTACTTGTCAGACACATTAGTGTGGATTCCTTTGGGGATTGAGCTTGCATTAGACTATTGGGAAGATCCCTTCCTACTCTCAGATGTCTAAAATTCAATGATTCTATGAATGAACACACAGAAATTAATAAGCCTAGAGGGATCAACCACCTGAGAAGCTTCGGAGAAAGCTAGGTAGAAATGTCTGGGGAGCCAGAACCTGAACTCATTTAAATAAAACTCACGTCTTAGGGTGACAGAATCATAAGATCATAGATCTAGGGCTGGAAGGGACATCAGAGGCCAATTAATCCAATCATTTCACATTCTAAATAAGATCCAAAGACATTAAGTGAGGTGTTCTTTCCCCTGCAACACCTTTTTAATTAGCAGATACAATTAGCTTTTCAAGATAGGGAAAATTTCAAGCCCTTGAAGTTATCCTTCTGAGTACCCATAAGGATTTTAGCTTAGAAAATATGGAATTGAAGAAGATGAAAGAGATTTGGATGAATTTGTACTAAGCTCACGACATCAATATCTATGTCAATGTCATTCAAACAAAAAGAAAGTGATACTAGCATCTTAGTTTTACTATAATTTTCCCTTTTCTTCTCAGACTAATCTAAGGAAGTCAGGACTAAGATGAGGTCTAGAAAATTATTAACTAGAACTCTTCATTTTAATGCTTGTTTAATCATGGTACATTGCTTTTCTTCACAAATGTAATTCTCATAGAAAACAGGCTTTCATTTCTTTTCACGATGTCTAGAATAGGAACTAGCATATATAAAGACATAAATGAATGCTTGCAAAATTAAAACATTTGTTTAGAGGTCCCTAATATTTATGTAAAGATCATATTTTTCATGTATTTTGAAGAGCATTTAATCATGTTGAAGCATTGATTACTATTAATAACCACTCAACTAATCTTGTCCAAAATAGAAGAATTTATTTCATGGGGGTCCCACATTTACCCTGAAAGTTAGTACATACTCAGAGAGATGAAATTCCTGAGCATTAAACTAGTTTTAAGATATTTATCAATCTTCTCTCCATCTCTTCCACCTTGTGACAGGGAACGCCAACTCGTTGACAAAGGGTGTATAGATTTATGGATTTTCTAGTAGGTTTGCTATATTTGTACGTTTTGCCATCTAGCCACTCACAGGGATCTCTGAGCGCTTTTGGTTTCAGGTAGCCCAGTACAAAGGAGCATGATGGAAATTGCAGCCAGTTCCAACAAAGAGCCCTGTCTCTATTTTTATCATCTTTTCATTCTTTCCTCTCAGATATAATTTTCCCCTTTGTCACTGCTAAATAATTTCCTCTTGGCACTTCCTAGTCAAATCCTTACAATCAGCAAAATTTGATTGAGAAGGGAAGAGTGAAGAAAGAATAATATATGTATCTCATTCCCTCCAATTTAACTAATCCCCACAAACAGAGGTATCCTGAAAGGGGTTCATAAGGGATCATATGACCAGATTGAATACGCATTATTGTATTAATGGGTTGTAACCTCTCAAACCTTCCTTATACCTTAAAAAGTAAACTTGTGTGAGAGCTTAAAATGCAAAAAGAATATTTCTTTTCTTCCAACAATCAGGGATTATCTTAGTCTCCAACCTGCTTCTCTACCCTGCCTCCCTTATACTTAACTTCCCCTATCTTTCTTGAGTTAGAGAACTAATAGGACAAATCCAAAGATAATTACCTATACAAAGGCCAAGGATCACTAGGACATGTAAGAATTTTTAACAGAATGTTTTCTTAAATGAATGGATGCACTATGTCCTTATCTTTTGCATTATTATTAAAAATTACATTCTCAAATACTGCCCGTCTCCCAACAAGTGATGAGGTTAATGCTCTTTGTCTGATGAAAGGATGTTATACCCCAGTGAGAAGTATAGGAGGAAGTAAAAAGTATGTGGGTTCAGATTTGCTAATTTTTTTGTATCCTCTTTATAGGATGAAGATGCTTTAGTGGGTACATTAGCAATTATACGCATACACACATTTACGTGTGTGTGTAATGTGTATATGTATGTATATGTGTATCCTGTATATGTATATACACACATATATTCCTTGAAATGTTTTTTTACTTTAAAATTCTAAGTCAGATCAGATAAAAATTTTGAAAAGAGAATATTCCTGAAGGTACACTCACTAAAGCCTCCTTGATATGCTAATGTCAGTATTTTCTGCTTTCCCACAAAAATACTGCCCTCATGGTGTAGACTAGCTTTATTTACAGGCTAAGGATGCCTCACCTTTTATGTCACCCATTATTTTGAGGCTTGACTAAAATTTCTTAGGTGAAATCAAGTCTTCTATTAAAAACAAATTCAAATTGCAATTTTATTTATGCTAAAGTGTAAATGATGTATAGCAGAATCTTTTTTTACTCCTTGAAATTACATTTTAATAATAGGGAGTAGAGGCAATATAAAGGTATTTATCAATTACTTGAGTTACGGAAAAGAACACTAAAATAGCTGAAAGGGCACCAAAACAAGCTTGATTGACGTAATTTTTTTTTTTGGACAGAATTCATGGCAACAAACAAACCTCCTTGTATAGGGTTCAAGATTCCCTGCCTTAAACTGAATCCTCTATGGTGAATACAGCTAGGTTTTACTGTATTGGAATCCAAATCTCATGAGCCTATAACCTACTGTTCTCAGAGTTTAGTAAGCAGCTGTCACATCAGCAAGTATCAGTAATCACATATTTGAGGAAGACTTCTGCCGTCTTTATTCTGTTTCATCATATCCTCCACCTAGAAACTGCCGCTTATATATAAACAAAATATTGTGTCTTGTCCACATAGGCTGTTCCTCCTAACTTTAGGATTCACTGGAGAGATTTTTGAGCCCAGCCTCCCTGTCATCCTGGCTCCTCAGCTTGTGCAAAATCTCAAATGCTGAAATGAAGCGTTGGAAGCTAAATCAGGCAGACATGATCTGAACTGCAAAGATAACATTTCCATTTTGCCTGTAACTTTCTCAGAAATTGGTAAACTCCATGCCTTGCCCTCTCTCCTCTTGCCCTGAAACGTGCAGTTGGAAAATGAGGTTTTAGTGGAGAAAATACCATCCCTGTACTCTGCTCCATCCCTATTTTGGAGTGAAGTTCATCAAAACAAATAATTTCAGGATATTTGGGAGGTAGCATTGCAGTATTAGTAAATATGTTTTTATTTCAGCAAACCACATAACCTAGGAGAGCGATTTGTGAATCAACCAGAAGCAACTGCAATTGAATATTATTTTGCAGCTACTGAGTTGTTACTGCTGTCATTACCCAGCAGGTTGTTGAAAGTTGGCAACTTTTATGAAAGCCATTTATATTATAGCACATTTCCTATAAACAGGAGTAATAAAAAGCTAAACTGTTTCCAGGAAAAAAAGATGCAAATATTAAGAATGTGTTTTCTTCAGTGAGAATTTAGGCAATTTCATCGAAGTTAAAATAAAGGATACATCTAAGACATCAACTTCATGTCCTCTACATTTGTGTCTCCATATAAACCAAGCAGCCAATTATCTGGAGTGATATTGTGGTTATTTCTTTTAGGGCTTGTTTAATGTGTGTTCCTGAAGCCTAATAATGTTTTGTCTATTTGACTAGTTTCTTTACTGGTCAGCGTAGTACTTGCAAATTGGGAAGACATTGATTTATTTCATTTAATTCTTTTTTGAGGCTCTGTGATGTGATCAGCAGGGCAAAGATACACAGATACCATCTTGTCTTTCACTATAGAACTTTCCATTATAAAGAACAGTGACTATAGACCTTACTTTGGTTTGCTTTTACTGTTTTTTTTTCTTATTATTTTGGTCATTCTTTTATTTTTATGTATGCTTAATACCCTGATTAGCTAGATTACTGAAGGAATAAGGAAATCTGATTAATTGACTCAGCTCAGAGAAATCTAAAAATATTCCTTATCGCATCAGTTGTTAGTTCTGATTTGGAATTACTTCATATGTTATCTTTACTTTTCCATGTAAAACAAAATTCCTTTGGTAGAACACAAATTCCTTGAGAGAAGGGACTGTTTGATTCTTGTCCTTGTATATCTAATATTTAGAATATCATGTATTCCCTTGCTACAGGAAGATCCCCAGCCATCTTGCTACCCTGATGACACCTCTCTGACCATAATGTCCTCCCACTTCCACTTCCCACAGCATCTTAGGACCCAGATGCTAGGATAACTTATTCTAAAAGGTAAGTTTTCACCTTATCTTACCAGATAATAGGTCTCCATGCCATCTCCATGGCATCTCTACATCATTTTCCTTCCTCTTCAGGCATCATATTTCATGTTTCTTTATAGTAAATCAATCTTACATCATATTTGACCTACTTAGCTATTTCTAGATTGCCAAACCAGTTTTGAATCTGCCCTTTCTTTGACACTGGATGCATGCAATCACTAAACCAAAAACTATTTTTTATTTCTATCTATCACATAGTTTCATATATTCCCTTCTTTACAATTCCATTGCCATCTTGTTAGCGTGGGACCTAACGAATCTCTCACCTGAATTATTGTGATTAAATGCTAATTAATTGGCCAGTCTTCATCTAGTTAATCCATCTTGTATCCATGATTCTTTTCCTAATGTAAAGTTTCGATCATGTCACTATTCTTCTCAATATCAAAGTCTAAAGTCTGTAGCTTTATCTTTATGGTAGAATCTTGCGTGTTCAGACTCCAAACCTCCTTTTCCACTAAGTTATCACATTACCTCCCTCATGTACATGAGACAAAATAAAATATTTTTCATTCTCCATGAGTGTTTTTCTCTTTGTAACATATGCCTTTACTCAAACTGTTCCCCATACTGTTCCATAATTCACTCCTCCTATCTACCTGTGAAAATATTTACCCTTTAAGTCTCAAATTCTTTGCCTATCAGATATTTTGTGACTAACTTCACACCAGTCAGAAGTCATGTCTTTTCTCCCTGAACTATCCTAGAAATGTCTTCTATTTTGTTTTATACTTGTTTACATAAAAGTTTTATCTCTAATACAATGTAAACTCCCTCAGGGTAGGTACCATGTCTTATATACACAGGGTGTTCTACAATTCTTAATGTATTTTTAAGCTAGTAGAACTTAAAACTAAACTAAGAATTATGGGACATGCTATATACCTCAGTGACTCAAACAGGGCCATGTAGAAAATAAAGTTCTGAAGAAATTTTTACTAATGGATCAGTCCTTGCAAACAAGAAGATGAATACCACTACCCAGTCTAATTGGAGTCACAAAATTATTGTGACATAGGACAACTATAAAGTCTTTATTTTAGTGTCTTAGGAAATAAACTAAGTGTGTATTTAGAATCATAGATAATAGATTTAAAACTGGAAAGGACCCTAGAAGCTGTCTATTTCAAGTTTGTCATTTTACAGATGTGAAAACTGAGGCAGAAAACAATGAAGTGATTTGCCTGGGTTCACATAGCTAGTGTGTATCTAATGCAGGATTTGAACCCTGGACCACTCTGACTCTCAAGGTCATTGTCCCATCCATTCTACCACGACCAAAATAAACTCAAAAATGCGAATCACTGAGACTGATAAATTAAATATATTTACATATGTGTACATAGAAATATCATTTAACAAAAATAGTATATTAAATATTTCTAGATAATTCCCTGTTAATTGGACAGTTTTAAGTGTTCAGGCAAATAATGAACTCCATTCATCATCCTTCTGAGCTTCTCCTCAACACTATCAGTTGCTTAGTACTTGGTAACCAAAAACTGATGATTCAGCATTTCAAAGTGCCAGGATCATCCCAAGAGCTAATCGAAGGCACAGGCTATTCTACAACCCATTTGTGTATCTATTTGGGTCTAGTAAGGACAAATCCAACAACTTAATAGCAGCTGCAGGCATTTTCCTGCAATCTTCACTACCTACATGGTTTTATTGCCATCATAGTATATAAGGTTGTGCTGGTGTTAACAACAACAAGCTGGTTGTGTTGGTGCCAACTTTTGTAGATAATATGTTACTTTGTCATTGTTGAGAGCAGAGCTGGTTATTTTTGTGAAGTACTGTGTATATTGAACTATGAAAGACTCATACATCCTTCAGTTTCTGTTAGGTGATGTTATTTATTTATTGCAGTTAAAATCTGATCCAGACCTACGTATGGTTGCATTACTATAGGGCAGTGTTGTCAAACTCAAACAGAAATGGGGGCTGCTAATCTGTCCACAGGGATCCCCACAGGGCCACATATTGACTTTATTTTAAAGGTAATATTGCCTATAATTTATTGTATTTTATTGATTTTGTTAAATATTTCTCAGTGACATTTTAATTTGGTTCAGGACACACTTGGAAATGTCAATTCACCTGTGGGCATCATGTTTGATATTTCTTTGGTAGGGAACTCTAGGTAAGGAAGCTCCCTCTCCCAATGCACATTCTCGGCTACACAGATTCTTTGAGAGCTACATGGCATATCACTAAAAGGTTGTCATTTGCCCAATATTATAGTCAATATGTTCACAGGTAGGGTTTGAATTCAGACCTTTCTGATTTTGAGGACAGTTTTTCTTCCGTGCTTCATCACATCTTTCATGTAGTGGTAGAATTAAATAGTACTTAATACAATAATAAAGGAATTCAGCATCAATAATTTCCATAAAAAAGGATTGGAATTTAGCTGTTTCAACTTTCTAAAGTAGTGTATTTCACTTGTGATCTTGCTGCTAGGATAGGGCAAGGATGAGCATATTTTTTAAATCATATCATAAAGAATTCCTTTATGAAAGAGAAAACATTTAAAACATTAACTCTTTCAAGAGGGGTACTTACTAAGCGATAAGAAAGAAGGTTGTGAAGAGATGAAATCTGAAGGAAAATATTCTAATAGATTTTCTTTTAATTTATATACATTGTCTCTTTTTAACATATTCAATGCACGCTTGGGCTTGCCTGATGTTAACAGCTTTCAACAACTTTCTACTAAAACATTTTGGTGTCAGAATAGCTGGAAGCTCCCTCCAAGTCATTCTGTGGAATTGTTTCATCTTTCCACAACAAAACACATGGTATAAGGTTAACTACAGGTTTGTGTCTGAGAGAACTGTCTGCTTGTCTAGTGAAAATAAATAATCACAGTACTCAAAGAATTTATCTTCTTTCCAATGAAATCTCCTTGGTCATATCTATGGAAGAACAAAACAGAAAAAAAAATTGAAACATAGAGCATCCTTAAGAATAGATCAGTATTTGACAATTCTTAAAGCCTGTTTTCCTCTCAGACATACTGATTGTCACTGTAAAGCCTAATTCCCAGATCCCCTCAAGGAAATACAACTTTATGAGTAACTTTCTTTAATCCAAGAAAAAAAATCAGTGATTTTCTTCTTAAAACATGGCAGAACTATCAGAGCATAGTTACAGGCTATCGAGTAGTCTTAGTTGGCTTCATCCCTTTGCTGGATTTTTTTTCCCTTGTGACTACCATACAATCTAAGAACATATGGACCTTGATTAAACAGCAGCAACAACAAAAACCAACCAAACAAATGAAACAAACAAAATATAATTTCCCCAAAATCATTGTCTTAGAAAACCACATCTGCAATCCTTCTTATGACCAAGTATGTTTGCATGGACACAGGTGTCACAAAGGTGACACAGTGGACAGAGCACTGGGCTTGGAGACAGGAAGACCTTAGTTCAAAATGGGCCACAGACTAATGGTGTGACCCTGAGCAAGTCACTTGACCCTGTTTGTCTCAGTTTTTTCATGTGTAAAATGAGCTGAAGAAGGAGATGGCAAACCCATTCAGTATCTTTGCCAAGAAAATCCCAAAGGAGGTCACAAAAAATCAGACACAACTAAAACAACTGAATATTGCTACCAGCAAGTAAGTGTGCCAATGGTTAGGTATGAATTTTCAGATCAGCAACCCCATATATTGCCATTAAGTCACTAATGCTTCATTTCAGGGATAGAGGAGTGATACGCTAATCAATCACCACACAGACCCTGATTTAATTACTTGGCTCAATAAAAGCCTGATATAATGTTTCACAATGTCCCATGTTCAGTGAATTCCACAGGAGTAATGTCACTTGGAAGAACTGCATTAAGGTGGAAATTTATTTTAACCCATTAATGATGTGATTGTAAAATAGACTTGTTAAAAAGAGAAAGCACGGATAGCAAATGTAATGCTAAATCAAAAAGATTTGGTTCAAATCACATCTCCCATGCTTACTTTGTACTCATTGGGTAAGTTACTTGATATCTGTGATCCTTAATTTTTTCATCTACTAAATAGGGAATGTAAGACTTAATTGTATTTACTTCCTATGATTTTTGTAATGCTCATGTAACAAAATGAATGTAAACTATTCTGCAAAGGTCTCTCCCCCACACAGTTTTATTCTGGTTCTGTATCTATGACTTCATTAGTATAAGTGAGTCTCAGTGCAGAAACTCCATCAATGCAAATAGGCAACTCATCTGGAATATAAAGAGTAGCTTGAAACACTGAGATCTTGAGAAATGCTTATGTTCACACAGTTAGTATGAGAAAATTTAGAAAGTATATAAAATTCAGTTATTTTAATCTTTTTCAGGGTATAATAGTAAGTATCTTAGAAATACATTTCACACACACACACATGCACACACAAACACACACACAATCCACCATAAAAGTATCCATCCATAAAACTATAAAAGTATTTTCATGCACAGAGGGTTACAGGATTTGGAGTCAGAAGACCTTGATTAGAATCTCAGATTTTCCACTTATTAAACTCAGTGACACTAGGCAAATCATTTAGCCTCTATAGTCCACTGATTTCCTCATCAGTAAAAGGAAAGATCTAGTCCAAATATCTATGTCCCTTACAGCTTTGAACTTTTTAAAAATTCTATACAATCATTTAAAAATGCAGAATAAGATAAGATTCATTCAAATTATTTCAATTTGATATGAAACTCATTTAATTAAAAACTAATATTTGCTTTATCATACAGAAAACACAAAAATGAATATTATACACTCCTTTCCCTCAATAGACAGTGTGGTTTAGTAGGAAAGGTAGTTATGTAGTTAAGCCTCCTTATTTTTCGTAAGAAACTGAGACCCAAAAAAATGGCCATGTTCAAATCACGATATTAGTTATAGGGAACAAAGCTGTGATTTGAACCCAAGTAGTCTGATGTCATCTCTAGCATTTCACTTTTATGCCTTTCTCCAACATTTGCCATTCCTGAATATAAAATGCTGGTGTACTTTCCTCCATAATACCACACATACACACACACACATACACACACACACACACACACACACATACAAATAGACACACACTCCCATAGCTCTAACTAAATAATCTGATAAGTTAATTTCTTATATTTCCTAAATTTCATTATTATACAGAACTCTCCAATGAGAACATTCTCACTACTAATTAATGTCAGCACCTATCTCGCAACTTAAAAATTCAGAGAGCTTCCTTGAGTATTACGATATTGTGGCCTATTCAGGATCACCTGTACAGTATGTGTCAGAAGCAAGACTGGAACAGAGAAAACTCTAAGACTATCTTTCTATCCAATATACTGCTTCCTCATTTATTATTGGTTTATAGTCTTCATTTTTTCCCACACAGATTATTTCATTTGATCTTTATAACAACCTAGCTGTAGATAAGTGGGCAATGTACAGAGACCTGGATCTGGAATCAGAAAGATGAGTCTAAATCCAACCCCAGGAACTTACTAGCTGTATGACCCTGGCCAAATTGCTTAGACCTTTCTTTTTCTGGCTCAGTTTTCTCATTTCTAAAGTAGGGGTAATATTAGTAACCACCTCTCAGGGTTCTTTTAAGATTAAAATGGGATATGTTTTAAGTCCTTGGCAAATCTGTAATTGCAATATACATGTTAGCACTTATTGAACCCTTAGAAAGTAAATAGAATAGGTAAGTTAGTCTGTTGCCAGCTCTTTATTCTAAACTACACCAACCAATATTTTACTCTTTAATTTATTAACTTGACTTGTAATTCTTGTATAATTCCTTAATAAGAGAACAAGTTATTCAGGAATGGAGACTGGGTTCATTCTGAATTCTATATCACATTTATGGCCACCTGCATTACACACACTTAAGGAATGCTTCATAAATGATAAATCTCGGGGGGAGGAGCCAAGATGGCAGAGTAGAAAGACTCACATATGAGAGTGCCGAACCCACAGTCCATAAATGACCTATGGAAAGAACTCCCAACACGTTCTGGAGCAGTGGAAGCCACACAGCAGCAGAGTGGAGGAGATTTCTCTTCCAGAGAGCCCTGAAAAACCAGCCCCAAAGGTTCATCAGGCACTGGACGTGGAGCAGAGCCCCTGCCCTGACTGCGTGGCCCCAGAGAAGCAGATCTGAACAGGCTTCAGGGACAGAATCTCCGGCAGCCGCGAGGGTCCCTCCACCCACAGGCACTACAGGTCAGTGAGACAGCCTTCTGGACTGGCCAAGAGGGGAGCGGGGTGTCTCCGTGCCTCTGGCCCCCTTGAGAGGAAGTGGCAGGGAAGGTGGCCGACAGGAGCTCCTGGAGCAGGCGGGAGCTCAGGGCCATTACTGAAGATCTCTGCATGAACCCCCTGAGGGAACTGAGCCTGGGAGGTGGCCCTGCCCCCACCAGAGCACCAGAACTTAAGCTCACCCTGAACAGCAGCCACACCCAACACTGAAAGCCCTGAGGCTGGGGAGCAGCATGTGAATCTCAGACCCCAAGCACTAGCTGGGCAGATCTAGGCGGGGGTGGAGAGGAATCTTAGAAGTCAAGGAACTGGTTGGGAAAATGCCTAGAAAAGGGAAGAAAAATAAGACCATAGAAGGCTACTTTCTTGGGGAACAGATGTTTCCTCCTTTTATTTCTGATGAGGAAGAACAATGCTTACCATCAGGGAAAGACATAAAAGTCAAGGCCTCTGTATCAGAAACATCCAAAATAGATATTCAGTGGGCTCAGGCCATGGAAGAGCTCAAAAAGGATTTTGAAAAACAAGTTAGACAGGTGGAGGAAAAACTGGGAAGAAAAATGAGAGAGATGCAAGAAAAGCATGAAAAACAGGTCAACCCCTTGCTAAAGGAGACCCAAAAAAATGCTGAAGAAAATAATACCTTGAAAAATAGGCTCACTCAATTGGCAAAAGAAGTTCAAAAGGACAATGAGGAGAAGAATGCTTTCAAAAGCAGAATTAGCCAAATGGAAAAAGAGGTTCAAAAGCTCACTGAAGAAAATAGCTCTCTCAAATTTAGAATGGAACAGATGGAGGCTAATGACTTTCTGAGAAACCAAGAAATCACCAAACAAAACCAAAAGAAGTGTTAATTCTCCAGGAAGATTAGTTAATTGATGGAGGGATGGAAGAGTTTATGAAAATTTTTTTGAAATTTTGTTCACATAGCTATAAAAGATAAGAAAAACAAAGCTGTTTTTCTTACTTATAATGATTTATGATTCAGCGTACCTTATATATACACTTTGTAAATTCTCAGGTGCTTGACAGACTAGAGGATAACTTATTTAGAAGTAGCTTGAGTAGTGTGGTACACTAAAAAAAGCAATGTGATTATAGTCAGAGTATCTAGAAAATGCCACTAAGTGTGTGATCTTGAGAGAGCCACTTAAACTCTTACAGATGTAGTTTCCTCATATGTAAAATGAGGCTTTGAACTCTATGTTCTATATGTTCTCTTCTAGTTCCAAATGCAAGACCCTGTGATCCTAGTGGAAAGGGAGCTGCATTTCTGTTTTGGTCCTTCTACTTACCAGTGGAGACTATGTTTCAGAAATTTCATCTACTCATGTTTTGGATTCTCTCTCCATGAAATGGAAGTGATGGTGCTGTTACTACTGAACCAGGGTTGCTTTTCTTCAAAGAAGCTACCATTCATGAAAGCACTTGGGAAATTATAAAGATACAAAAATATATATGATATTAAAGTCAACTCAATAATTCAACCAATATCTATCCATCACTATATACAAAGCACAGTACTAAGTGCTGTGAATACAAAGAAGGTGAGGTATTAATATTTTATTTCATTGAAAGGGAGGAAAAGTAAAAATTACCTAACAGAGCTTGGCTATAATTAAAATACTCTTCATACTGTGGTAGAGATTTTCTCTTTGAACTGGGCCTTTGATCTCTGGTATGTAGAACTTCATAATGGGAACTGCATTCACTAATGAAAATTGCCAACTTATTGCAACTTAAGGTTTTAGAATTGCCTGACATGATGAGAAGTTTGGAGATTTGTCCACCCAAGCTTGCAGAGTCAGTGTTTTCTAGAGGAAGTGTAGAACCCACATCTGCATGATTCCAAGAACAGATAAACATATAGAATATTCTTTAATATTCTAATAATCTAGCGCAGAGTGTCTTTATTAAGGGCCAGTTTCTTAGAATTATATTTTTATCATAACACATCATGGATAATATTGAATTTGTCTTCAGGTACACAATCGTGTTAACTTTTGACAAATATGATTTCAACTAGTGATATGATGGCTCTTGTTTCTTGAATCTGGCAAGCACTGAATGTAGCACACAGTTATAAATGCAAATATATTCCCTCCATACTCTCACAGTTTTTCAGCCTTTCTTGAATAAAAGTATCAATTCAACTCTTTGAAGAAAACCAAACAACAAATCCAGTTGATATGCAACTTATCTAACATTGACTACCTCCAAACTTCACAAATGAGATCACTCTTTCTACATGACTGTTCATCAATCATTTCATAGTATTTCATGTGTGAAGTTAGGCTTCATTTGGCTGACATTATCTGGAAATAAGATTTTACAAATAGCTATTGCATATTTATTCTGTACATAGCTTGGGGCTTGACATTAACTAGTTAAGTTCTGAAGTATTTGAAACTTCTCATTTGTTAGCAACTAAACCACATCTGACAGAAATTTTTCAGCAAATTTCCTACTTAATAAAAAAAAAAATAAGGTATCATGGAATAGTGGATATGGAGCCAGGATCAGTCAGGAACACCCAGATTCCAGTCCTTAATATAACACATATTAGCTGTGTTCCTTGGTTAATTTGTTTAACTTCTCTATGAGTAGGCAATTCTTTAAGACTATAAGTTGCAGGAAAAAGAATATATCTGCATTGTTAGAAAGGGTTTTCTTATGGCTGTTTTTGCTATTGTTGCTCGGTCAGTTTTAGTCCTATGTGATTTTTTGTGACCTCATTTGGCAAAGACACTGAAGTGGTTGAATCTTTCCTTCTCTAGCTCATTTTATAGACAAAGAAACTGTGATAAACAGTTTGGTGATTTGCCAAGGGTCACACAGCCAGTAAATGTCTGAAGCCAGATTTGAACTCAGGAAGATGTGTCTTCTTGGCTCTAGGAACAGAACACTTCAGCTGCCCAAGTTTTTTTAATTGAATTTCCCTGTTTCAGTAAAATCGCAAATCCATTCTCATTTGAATTAAGGAAAATATACTGAGTGGTTTCTTCTATAGAGTAAAGAACATGGGCTTTGTAATATACAATTTTCAATCATCTCCCCATTGATGATTATGTTTTAGATCATAGGATCCTGGAGTAAAGTGTAAAAGAAATTTTAAATTTCATCTCTTCCAGTGTATCCCCTCATTCTCAAGATGAAGAAACTGCGGACCAGAAAGACAGAATTATTTGATCAAGTTATACTTAGTAAATGGCTGCATAGGAATTTAAACTCAGGACCTCTGACTCCAAAGCCAGTGTTCATTCCATTACATATAGGTTCACTTTGTTTGAGATTAACAAGTCCAATCTTTGAATGTATAAAACATCATTATATTTGTGGTTTAATGTGTATTTCATCCATGTTTGTTTTCCTTTTCCCATGCTTATCTCCCCTATGATGCATTTTTCTTCTAATTTTTTTTATAAAACCTGTCTTATTTCTGTAAGTTAGAGAATTAATGATGAATCCACACCCTGAAAACAAAGAATCCTATAAATAAAATACTGATAAGAAATCTTCATTACATTTTTAAAAAAAATAGTGAGTAAATACACTTTATAAGCTATTTTAGACACTGAACAGGAGATCTTCTCTATAAAGATTACTTACTTCATTATAATCTAGGCCAGAAATTCTAGACAAGCACCACTTTATTTTGCCTCCTATTATAAATACAAGATACTATAACAGGCTAACAGATAATTCAAAGAACCAAAATAATTAAGTGGGTAGGTGGGAGAGGAAATCAAAGAATCTAGCTCAAATTGACACAGAAATGTAATTAAAACAATCTATCCAAGAGCTCTATGTAGATATAGCCTTAAGATAAATCCTACCCTGTCAGTTGGAGAAAGACTTTTTTATATTTAATAGTAGGTGCTCTTTCCTTCTCTCCTTTCTTTCTTCCGTTCTTCTGTCACTCCTTCCTTTCTCCCTTACCTCTTTCCTTTGGTAATAAAGAAATCATTTCAACTTGATTTTAAATAGTCATTTAAAGGATGATATCTTAGCTAAGTTGTCAATGTTTACAAAGAACTTTTTGTATTTATATTGTCAAGAAGAAATGGGGGAACAATTAAATTATTGTCTTGGATAAAAACAAATGTGAAAAATTTAGACAGGGGCAAAGTGAATTGTTAAAGAAATGGAGGATTTCCAAGCATTCCCAATGAACACAATAAGAAGAAAATTTGAAATACAAAATAGGAATAGAAAAAGACATGGAAAAGTAAACATGAATGAGTAATCATAAGGGACCAGTAAAACCTAAGCATTTATAACATTTTAATTTAGAGAGATTATATATGTATGTATATATATATATACATATATATATATATATATATATATATAATATATATATAAATAGACTCAGAATTCTATCAGGATTCAGAAAGTCTAAAAATGGTTCTGTTATGTTTGGATGATCTTAAAAGAATGATAAAAAAGTAGGGGAAGAGTTGTAGAATTTGAAACAGAACAAACATAGAGGAAGGATAGGAGAGATTATCTCAATTCCTTGGACATACATGTAGAAGCTTATGCAAGACAAGGAAAGTCTGAGGGTTCTTGAGCGATACTTAAACTTCACTTATATCTGTGTTGGTCAAATGATGAAAGAGAACATATACAGAACTGGTTATGGAAATGCATTTCACTCAACAGGGAAACAGGAAGGAAAGGGAAAAAAAGAGAAAGAGAATAAGAAAAATGCTAAATTAAGGGAGAACTTAGTCTTAAAGTAAACACAATCTTAAAGAAAGTACAATGAACTAAAAGAAAGAAAATTATGAAAGAAGAGGCTGGAGTGAAATACACAATTAACAAAGGGAACTAAGAATATAAATGGGATGAACTTACCCATGGAATAGAACAACATAGGCCAATGGATTAGACAGCATAATCTAACAAAATGTGGTTTACAAGGCAAAACTAAACAAAAGATGCATGCAAACAAATTAAGGGACTGGAGCAAAATTTATCATGCTTCTGATACAGTAAATTAGATAGGGCTGTGAACTTGATCTACAAAAAAAAAGAATCAGTAAAAATAGACTTAATTAAGAGAAATAAACTGGGAAACTACATTTATCCAATTCAGTGCCAGATCCTGCCAGCTATTCCTTGCACATTCATTCCTTCACAGTTCTACCTCCAAAATGTCTCATCTGTCCTTTCCTTTCTACCCTCATGGCTCTCAGGTCCTCACTACTTCCCACCTGGGAATGTTGGGAAATAGACAGGAAGAGCCAGTTGAAAAGAAAAGAATGAATGAAGTAGCACTTATAAGAGTCCTTTGTAAAGAAAACCAAAATAAAAAAGAGAGACAGGGAGGGAATAATCTATTGTTTGAAATGTTGTAAGGGAGGAGGAAGAATATTAAGAAGTTAGGTGACTGAACATGAGTTTCAGATAAGCAACTGGAGGGAAGAATGAAATAGTTTCATTAAAATAGAAAAAAGATGAACCTAAAACTCATAACTCTTCTTTGAATCCTGTTTAATAATTGTTGAAGTATTTTCCTATTATTGATTTTCAAAAGAAATTTGGAAGATCGAGTAATATCTTCCTTTCACAAATGAGGAAAATGAAATTTAGAGTTGAATTGACTTTTCAAGATCATGTGATAGGCTGGAGAAGGAATGTCCAAAACTCTAAGTTTCTGACTCTGAGCTTTTCAATAACCAGTGCTGTTTCATCCTGTGAGGGATATTCATTGATTCATGTATTCAACAAATATTGTCTGACTACAAAGTGCTTCAGGTATTGTAGAAGGTAATTTCTATAATAGTTGGAAATAACTTCTAAAGTCCCTTTTACCTCTAATATTCTATGAATTTTGTGCATCGATTTCCTGTTGAATGCCTTCTGATTATACAGCTAAACGAAAACAGAAACATTTGGGCTAGATTACATGCACACAATAAATTCAAATTATTTTCATGGCTGAGATGTAAATTGACAAAAAGAATTAACTCCAAGGTTTGTAGTGATACTCCAGCCAGGGAAAGACTTTAACCTTTGCAAATTTGACTGTTCAAAATGAATATCTCTCTTGAGCTGTATTATTTTAATTGAGAATGCTACTTATCCCAAATTTATTATCCAAATTAAATCAATACCCCCTTTCATTAAGTGCACCAAGGATGCACAGAACTTAATTTGCATATTAATCCTCTACTCATTTTCCTCTCAACCCCAGGATTGCCACCTGCTAATCAAGAATTGTTTCCAGTGTGTAAACCAGAGATTTACGCAACCGTATGTCACTTTCCATCTCTCTGCTCCCCCCCTCCCAATACTGTACCTTGTTTTTCTCTGATAAAATGAATAAGAGGCCAAAGGGAGTGGGGAGGCACCAGAAGAGAAAGGTAATAGTTATGACAAATGTGAAAGGCAGTCATAAGAACATGCTAAAAAAATACAAGAAATGAGTTGAGAAGAGACACAAAGACAAAATAAATAGTTAAGGACAGAGTAAATAGCAAAGTCAGAAAATATAATGTAACTTTAATTGAATTTTGAAGCACATATAAATTTAGGGCCATCCTGTTGAGCTGGGCAAATGTATTATTCTACTTTACCCTCCCCCACACCTCCAATCTCCCCTTACCCAAGGAATTGTGTGTATTGAACTGCATTTGAGCTTTCATACAATCCCATAGAGGGATTTTTTTAAACAAAAGAAAGAAATGAAATGCCTTGTTCCATATACTTGGATGTCAAAAAGGTACTCCAAATGAAAACATCTCAGTAACATCTGTTTTCTAGGGAGAAAAAACACACACGCACACATAATATTTTATTGACTATCCAGGAAATACGATTTTATTGGCCATCAGTTTTTCAGTCTCTCAACACCATTTGGTCTACTTGTGTGTCTAAAACACATAAACACAAACAGCCCTAGTAAATCTATCATAGCAGAATTTTGTGAGCTGCTCAAACTTTGTGAATCCTCCTCTGCCCACTGCTTCTGTCACAACGGAGGAGATAAATAATATGAAGACCACAGAATTTGGGAGACAGTCCCCATGATGATAGAAATAGCTATCTAGATGGCACAATGAATAGAGCACTGAGCCTGCTGTCAGGACGATCTGAGTTCAAATCCAGACTCAGATACTGGCTGTTTGACACCAAGCAAATCATTTAACCTTTATTTGCCTCCGTTTCCTCAGCTATAAAATGAGAACAAAAATAGTATCTACCTCACAGGACTGTTGTGAGGATCAAATGATATC
Source organism: Bettongia penicillata ogilbyi (assembly GCA_023548195.1). NCBI lineage: Eukaryota > Metazoa > Chordata > Mammalia > Diprotodontia > Potoroidae > Bettongia > Bettongia penicillata. Next base: position 1,435,938 of record JAJHZJ010000048.1, on the reverse strand, counting down.
ACATTTGTAAAGCACTTAGCACAGTACCTGGCACATAATAGGCACCATATAAATGATTATTCCCTTTCTTTAACTATGAAAGGAGATTATGAGACAAAGGAATGCTGACATGAACTGGGAAACCTTAAGCTAATGGCTAGTCAATAATGTGTTGTTCATAGGAAGTTAGATCAAAGGATAAGAATAAAAGTCAACAGCGCAGTTCTGGTTTCCTTTAAGCATCTGTGTGATACTTGTGTCAATTTGGGGGAAGCTTTGTTATGTATATTTTTGCCTGTCAAAAAATTAAGAAATGTTTTCTGGAATACCATCAATGGACTTTGATATACCTTTTATTATTGTGATTTTCACCACTCAGCAAGAACCAGGTTCATATTAAATAGGACATGTAAAGTAAACAGACACACACACACACACACACACACACACACACACCCCTCTTATTTCATATTATATAATTGATCGGGTTAATGAAATATATGCATTAAATGAACTACTTTTCAAAAGATAGGGTGATCCTTTAATTGTATATTGGGAATTGGTGGTTTTGTTAAAAGGAACTATAGTAATAAAATTAATCTGTATAAACAAGCAGATCTGCAGTATATATGTATCTGTCTGCTCTTTCTGTGCCCTACCTCCCACTCCCTCTCCCTCCCTCCCTCTCCCTCTCTCTCTCTCTCTCTCTCTCTCTCTCTCTCTCTCTCTCTCTCTCTCTCTCTCTCTCTCTCTCTCTCTCTTAATATCTGTCTACCTAAAAATATCATTAGTTCTAGACAAACTTTCAATTTTTGGAGCTTCAAAAAGAAAGAAAGAGAGCAAGCTGCTGAATGACAGGATAAATAGAGAAAAATTATAAATTGTTCAGAGTATATTTTTTCTCTTTCAGTAAAGTTCTGCTATCATTGCTTTGCTGTATGTTTAATTTCCTAATTATTAATGAGGATTATATTGTCAAGAGATCAGAGACTGAGAGCTGGGAGAGACCTCAGAGGATATGGTTTGAGCTCTTATTTTACAGGTGAGAAAACTGAGGCTCAACATAGTTTGCTCAAGATCGCACAGGTAGCAAGTGATAGAGGAAGAACTTGAACCCAACTTCTCTTTTTCTAAATCCAATGCTTTTATTGATTGCAACATGCTGTCTCTATGATCCCTGTGCAAATAGCAGTACCAGGCATTCAAACTTGAAACATTCATAGGCTGAAGCCCCAAACAAGCAAAAAAGTGAGGGATAATTAAGTGAAGACTCCTGACCACCCTTCAAATCTTGCTAAAGAGACAGTATTCTTTGTGAATGAACACAAGATCGCTATTAGAATTAGGAAGTCAGTTGAATCTCACCCTGTCTGTATTTACTTTTGTATGTCACTTTGGATAAGATACTCTGAAAGATTGCTTCTAACTCTATCTCATGGTCTAACTATTGCTCTGCCAGTTAGTGGAGGGGCAAGCCAGTTAATATCTCAGAGTCTCGTTCTTCATCTGTGAAATGGAGACAATAATGCTGGAACCATCTCTCTCAAAGGCTTATTGTGAGGAAAACACTTTCTAAGTGGTAAAGCACTAAATAAATGTGAGTTGTTACTTGTATTCCAGGATTGCTCTGGAGGGTATGGTCCATTGCCTGGAGGCCTAGTATTCTATGCCAATAAGAGATCCCTGACATAAAAAAAAAACAAAACACCCTTCTCCTCTTTTAAATTGAATAACCATTTTTCTTATGATCACCACTAATGGTCACACTTCCTGATCTGTGATGGCACACAGACCAGGGTGACAGAGGGAAGTGTTTGGGGTTGGAAATGGGTGGATGGGGTCAGAGAAAAGGAGAACAGGTAGAATACCTAAGCCATTTTATTTAAACACTTGGGGTAAGCAAGATTCCTTCGCTTTATAAATCTGTGTGAAAGAGATAAATTTGCCAGAATTTCTGTAGGAATGAGGTATCTCACCCTTAATTTATGTTTCTTTTTGGTTTTCCTGCCCTGGATGGGCAACCAGGGTAGAGTAAGACTGTGTTGTTTATATTTCCCATATACTTTGAGTATTCTGTTGACAGTAAGATAATAGAATGTCAGAGGTAGAAATGAGCTTAGAGGTCTAACCTAGAATGTAAAAAGGAATATTGTCTACAGCATTACAGAGGAAGAGATCATTTAGCCTCCGAGTCAACAACTTCAATGAAAGAGAAACTATTTCCTCCTAAGAAAAACCATTCCAGTTTTGTAAACTCATTATTATAAAGGTTTTCTTTACATTGAGTTGGAAGAATTCTCTTAGTTCTTCCCTGTAGGGATAAGCAAATTATGTGCATGCCCATTTCCACAGGATAATTTCGGGTTATGGTGTTGTAGGTGGTTCATGAAAAGGTGGACTCAACTGAAACAACTTAAACAATAGTAAAATGGTAGAGCATTGTATTTGGAGTTAGGAAAAATTAGAATCAAATTCTACCCCTTATACTTACTAATGTTAAGAACTTGGAACACATCATTTATATTTTTTACATCTTGTTTTTTTCATCTGCAAAATGAGGATGATACAAATTTTTGGTACCTATTTTACAGATTTTTTAAAGCATAAATTGATATAATGTATATATAGTTTCCAAACTTTAAAAACAAAAGCTACGCAAATATCTATCATTGTTACCATAAACTATTTGAAGAGAATTTGTCTCTTAGAGTCTCTTATAATGTAAGCTACCAAGTTACTTACTTTTTGTCTTTGCAACTGTCATGTGTACCTCTCAATGCTTAATAAATGTTGGATTGGATTGGTTTCTACAAGTATTTTCTTCTATATGGGAAACATCATTTTTTCAATTGTTCCAGGTTACATTCTAGATTCTCGATGTTTAAAATATGACGCCTAGGACTGAACATAATTGTCAGATGTGATATGAATAAAATAATGTACAGTGAGACTTTTACCTTCCTTAGATGGGCAATATTTTTCTGTTAGTGAAGGCTAATGCATATATATGTATATATATGTATATGTATATATGCATAAACACATATATACACAGACATATATATACATATTTATATGTATATATATATGTCTGTGTGTATGTATATATACCTACCTTATAATATTGATTAAAAATGAGTTTACGGTCTTATAAAGCTCCACATTTTGTATATCAGTCAATGCATTTTTATAACACCTACTCTGTGTAAGGAGTTGTGCTAGACACTGGGTATGCAAATTCAAAAGAGTCGTAGCCATCAGTGAATTTGTGTTCTACCTAAATTCACATGAATTATCTAGTAATGTCTTTCTGTTTAGTACGTTTACACTCATTTTCTTAATCTGAGTTTAGGATTTTACTTTTATACCTCCTGAATTTCACCATATGAGAAAAGAATGATATCAAGGTAGCCACTGATAGAACATTGCACTTGGAGTCAGGTCTGAATTCCAACTCAGTCATCTGCTGTGTGAACTTTGCATGTTACTTCAACATTTTAGCCTCAATTTCCTCAGCAGTAAAATATTAGCATTAATACACAGGGCTGTGGAGATCAAATAAGATAATATCTGTTAAATGTTTTGTAAAATTTAGGGATATATATATACATATACATACATATATATCTATACATATACATATACACACATTTACATATATACACCTAACTAGCTAGCTAGCTATCTCCTAGCTATTATTGTAATTGATTATTCCCTTTAGTCTGTCAAGATTTTTTTTCTATCCTATCTCTGCCATCCAAATTAACTCTACTCTCTACTCCCCAAATGTATGTCAATCTGAAATCTGAGAAGCATATCATCAATGTACGTTCATCCAAGAGTGATTTACATATATTTTGAACAGTAGAAGACTAATGATAAATATGTGGGATGCTCAACTGAAGAGCTTTCTTCAATTTGATATTGACTATTAATGACCACTTCTTGTCACTAGTCAATCAATGAATTCCCCAAACACATGACTATACAACCATAAAATTCAAAATTATCCTTTTTGTCTGTAAAGTTAGTATGATATACTTTATTGAATGCTTGATGAAACCCAAGTGTACAATATGAATGTCATATTGTAGAACTAACGCTCTAGTAATTCTACAAGAAGGGAAATTAGATTAATCTGGCATTATCTGTTTTTATGAAGCCATACTAGAATTTATTGATCATTTCCTTTTGTTAATGCTCATAAACCATACATATAATCTCACATTCTTGATTTATGCCAAAATTTGAAGTCAAGATCATTACCCAGAATATTCCAGTGGGAACTGTGATCTCATTCTGGTTAGTATGCCCTCTCTCATTGCAGATCATAACCCACATTTGGCTGTCCATTCTCTACTATTGTTTATATTCCTCCATAAGTTTCCCATAATAATATAGTACACAGATTAATCCCTTTTATGTTTAAACATTTCTTTGATGAAATCCTTCATTCTGTTTTCCCTTTGTCATTTTCATTTGTTTATAAATGTTTCAGTCTGCTCACATCTATCATGCATTATTTCATTGCCTTTTAACAATTCTTCAGAGACAAGAATGTCCCGCATTTTGCAGCCAACAACGGTGAAAGTATATTGGAATTAAGAAGTTAGGTCTTTGTCTCAAAGGGCTTTGAGAGCAAAGGTGGATTAACAATGTCTATTTTATAGATTATGCATTGCAGTTGGATTCACATAAAATATGTCTTCTGATTGAAGGGAGAGAGAAATATAACTAATGGGGAGTGAGAGAAGGAAGAGAGACACACAGAGATAAAGACAGAAACAGAAAGACAGACATTCAAATAGAGAGAAAAACAGAGAACTAGAGACAGAAGTTTTGCACAGACTGAAAATTGCTGATAAATTGAACCGTAATTGAATTAGAGAAAAGGGTAAAATGGACTGTCTTCAGAAAATTACCCCAAATCCTTAAAGCCTAAGTAAAGTTTTCTCTACTTTGAGAATTAGGCTTGTATCTTCTTACCCATTCTCCATGATTTTTGAGAAATCACTATCAGTGATTTAGCAATTGTATATTCCAGCTTATCTGGTAACAAACCTTCAACTCTTAGATGAATTTAAAAGTTATATGTTTAGTCAGCTAGTTAAATATTGTTCACCTCAAAGAAGATCAGTGGGTTCTCCCCCAATAGATGTTCCTTATTTTTATTGCTTCTCCAATCTACTGATTTTCAGTCTTTCCAGCCCAGAGATACACTAATAACCACTTAGAATATATATGGCCCAATTCAGAACTAGACTAGATATTTACCAAGCAATCTGTTAGCCCTAGAAATTTAACATGAATTACACCAATCTACAAGACAACACTATGAGATGTTGCTGTGAACTATTATTATTTTGTTTTGCCAGAGGCATCTCATAATGACACTATATGTGTCCATGGAAGCAAGAAAACACTGAATGGTGAAAGCAATGTTTTGTACCTAATAATAAGGTATAATTGAAAAACTCATTTAGTAAAGATATCTTGAGATTATACATGTTAACGTATTCAGTTCTACAGGATTGATTTCTACAGAATCTGTTTAGTTCTGTAGTTTCAAGGCCACAAATTAGAGCACATGTAATCTTGACTAGCAATTATTCAAATATATGTCTTTGATCAGAAAGAGAGCCACGTAAAAGAATGATGAGGATTCCGCTCGTCCTATCCCCATTACTACAAAAAAAAAGACTCAAACTGTTCGCCTTTACTGGTGAGTGATCTCTTGTTCAAGTTGTGAATAAAACCTAGAGCAAAATCAATTAATAGAAAAATAACCCCTTGGGTGTCAGTTCTTTATGCAAACTGGATCCAAATAATTTCAGGATTCTTTTTTTTTTCACTGAAAAAGTTTAGTAGAGATGTGGAAAGTCATGACACTTCATTCATTTTTGAGAAATAGCACTTGGATAGCTGTCAATGTTTAGCATCAAGTAATCAACCAAAACGGAGAGAAACAGTATTCAATCTTCCCTGTATGAAAAACAGGGGATTGCAAACTGAGTTAACACAATACAGAGGGAAAAAAGGTTTAGCACTTCTTGCTTGACACTAATCAGACCAGGTCAAGTGTTTCCTAGAGTAAATGCTTTGGCCTGGATGTCTGATTGAGCTGCCTTTGTTTATTAAATTAAATATACATATGTCAAATAGATATAGGGCTGGAACCCAGGGCTCCTGATTATTGAGTGGCCATCATGGAATGAGGATGCTAATGGTATAATTTCAGTCTATTCTGTACTTTATTACCTGCTTTGGCTAGTCTAAATAGTCATTATTGGTCTGTTCACCATTATCTGTCACTCATTGCACAAAATCAGCTGTGCTATACCAACATTGTCATCACCAATTGAGACAAAATAGGCAGTAGACACCTTTTACCCCCAAGCCCTCAGTACAATCTGGACAAGGTATGCCACATTTACTTCATCAATTTCTTTGAAAAGAGGCAATTTGACAAAATTGTGATATATAATGATGGAGTTTCAGCCACCCTGACAGATGGTGGAGAGATATTTTGGGGGGGAGAAGAGTGGGAACAGAAGGGGACAGGAGAATGGTGCTTAATATTTCTTAATTATACCATGTAGGCAACTGCCTATTCTGTCTCCTTGTAAACTTGGCTTTTGCTCTCAGGGTTCAAAGCAGCAGATGGGAGTCTGATAATATACACTGCTAAAAAAAAACCCTCAGAAACAAAACAAAACAAAAAAACCATGATGATCAATAAGGTTTATCTTTTTATTTCCTCATTTTTTCAGTGAATTGAGGAGTAATGATAATATGGTATTCATAGTAATAAGGTTAATACTTATACCTAGTTCTCCAACTTCTCTTATTCGGACTTCGAAAAACTTTTGCTTCAAAAGATAGCTATTATTGTTCTCTAATCATCGCTGTTTTTTCAAGATCAATATTACCTAAGAGAGCATTTGACTCATTCTAGATGAAAGGCCTTTGTTGAGGGTCCAGGGTCCTCCAAAAGAGGTTCTGAAAACCTACTAAAAGGTTTGATTTTTTTGGTTTCTTTTTTTTTCTTACTCTGAGAATGAGCACTGGAGATACAGGGTGATAACAGTGCTCCACTGGACTGAACTGGGCGTAAAATTATGACTGCTAAGAGTGAAGAATTGTGAAGCTAGGTTGTACAGTTGATAGAGCACTAGACTTGGAATCAAAAACGCTCATCTTGAGTTCAGATCTGGCCGCAGACACTTATTAGCTGTGTTATCCTAGGCAAGTCACTTATCCCTGTTTACCTCAGTTTCTCATTTGTAAAAGGAACTGAAGAAGGCAATGGCAAACCACTCTAATATGTTTGTCAAGAAAATTCCAAATGGGGTCATGAAGAGTCAGACATGATGGAGATAAGGAATGAGAGTGAAGAATACTGATTGAATAGTAAAGGGCCAGGTCAGCAGAGACTTGTCAGAATTTGTGCATCCTCCTCACTTTTATACTACTTAAAAGGACAGTTTTGGGCTCAATATTGGTTTCACTAAATATGAGCCAAATATGTGCTGGAAAATACCCTACCAGATGTGTTTGGACAGAGCTGTGACTAGACAGATAGTCTTCTGCTGAGAAGCTTATTGAGTCCATTGACTTTGTTGTAGCCCAAGAACATACTCAGAATAGGTAAATTAGCATATGGAACCGGTAGTGGACTGAACACAAGCATGGGACTTGAAGGTAATCATGTAATGTGAATTTTCTTGGCAATGGGAGTAATTGGGGACAAACTAATAAAAGAGGAAATAGGGGTTCATTATAGCTCAAGGTCAGTTAGATGACAGGATATCTAGAGAACTGGTATTAAAATGAGAATTGTCATAGGGTTAAAAGATAAGAGAATATTTAAGCAAAGGGATAAAATAAAATAAATGTAATTGAACAATTCTAATTCAAAATAGTCACTTGCCTATGGACAGAGTAACAACTTATGCCTAATGAGTTGAGAAGGGATGCTGATTTCATTCCTTTTATTATCCATGCAGCTCCTTAGGCCAGGCTGGTAAAACATTTATGTGGACTGGTACATTTTGGGCTCTTATTTACAAGGCATTAATAATACATCAGGAATACGAAAGAATGCTTTAAACAATAAAATCCGGCAGCCACCAAATAATGTTATACTCTTAACTATTTCCCCAGTCTAAGTCATATAATATGTTCTCCCTGTCAAGAAAGTTTCTTTCAGTTGTTACTCAGCTCTGGCATGAAATTCCTTCCTTTTGCAATATGTACTTTGGGAAAAATGTGTCTTGAAGTGATTACCTAAGTACATGAAAGTATTTTTCTTTCCACAAAGATTAGGTATGGACCATTAACCCAGGAATTTTTATAGAAGACAAATCAGATGTGAGATTCCAGCTTGACTAAAGAAACACCACCTTATGCCAACTTCCTGAGTTTGATTGAAACCTGGGTCTTTGGGGGCAGGCATTAACTGATTTATGCAATTATTTTCTTTTACAATGTATTTTTTGCTGCTGCCTTTTGTTTTTATACTAACTTCATCTCTGAATAGGTCCTTCTTCCATCATATAAGCCATCTCTTGCAGCAAAAAAACAAAAAAAAAAGAGAAAAAAAATATTTTAAGGAAACCAGCAGGAATCTGACAATATTCTACAACCACAGTCCTCCTTTCCCAAGTCCCTGCTCTGATCTGTAGAATGGAAAGGGATTCATTCTCCCAATTTATCTCTGGGACTGAGCTTGCATATCATCATTACACAGAGATTAATTATTTATTTTCCTCTCAATTTACATGTTTGTGATCATTGTGTATATTGTTTTCCTTATTGTGCTTATTTTAATTTTGCATCAGTTGATGTAAGTCATATTTTTATGCAATTAAAAAAAGACAATGGAAAATGTCACATCTGACATAATAGGCAGAAATTCTGCCTATAGTTAATAAATAAAATATATAATAAGGCATATGTAAATAGGCATAAATATGACATATATAACATATATAAATATAATACAAAATAATAAATAATTAAAGATATGTTATAGTAGATGCTTAAAGACCTTATTGTAGAATTGACCTGAGTCTGTAGTAGATCATAAGCTTCTTGAGGTCAGGGATAACCTTTGCATTTGTCTTTGTTTCTTCCATGTGCCACAACAATGCCTTCCTCTAATTAAGTACAAATAAGGTCTCTTCCATTTGTATGGTTGTCTTGTTCTCAATAAGGAAATATCTGGGATTCTGACTCCACCAAGGTACCACAGTAGGACCTTTACTCTTTCCCTGAAAATGAAGATTTTTAAGCTCCTTTTCCTCTCAAAGATGGCTCAATCTGTGGTTGTAGTAAGTATTCCTTCTTTATTCCAGTATCAGATGCCATGTTTCAGTGACTTAATGATGGCTACTTAAGTGTTTCAAGTCTCTGGAAATCCCTGAGGTTTGCCTTCCATCTGCAAAGCTCTTCCAATGCCCAAGTCTGTTGACTCTTCGTTGCATGTTCATTCATCATCTGCTCTCACAGAGCTGCTAGTGATCTTACCTTCTGATACTGGTGCTGATGATAGAGTTGCATTAATGAAATGCCATTCCACATAGTGGGTCACATATAACTGCACCAATCACTATCTTTCACCAAGGCAGGGCACATGTTCACTCATGCTCAAGGTAAGTTGAGCTCTCATATTGTAATCTAATAGGATGTTCCTTAGGTGTTTGATGTGTTTATCTCATTGCTCCTTTCTAGAAATATGTGAATGGAAAAATTTGGCAACAACTCTAATACTTCCCCAAATATACAGCATAAACAGTGCACAACATATAGAAATCATACCACAGAATTTTTTTCATATTCCCATAATTCCCAAAGGAAAATAACAAATAACATGAATACACTCCAGGTAAATCCTAACTGAATGCTTTGTTTTTGTATGGAAGTGACCTTAGGCAAAGTAAGGAAGGCTTATACCAGTGAAACATGAGTGCTCATCCAGTCAAATTCAAAAAGACTCTGCATATGACTCCTAGGCTTGGAAACTAAATGTCCATCTAGTCCAAGTTCCTCATTTTATAAATGAGGTGATAAAGGTCATAAGAGATTAATTGATTTGGCAACTATGACACTAGAGTAAAGTAATATAGCAGGAATTTGAATCCAATTCCTCTCTATTCAAATCAATTATTCATTTCATTCAGTCAACCTCTTAATAGGCCTACCCCTGGATTGCCATTTAAAAACCAGCTTAGCTAAATCTATGCAGGCATAGCACAGAAATATGGTTACCCAAGGGGCATTCAATTTAATTGAACAAGGATTTATTAAATGCTTATTCTGCTTAAGGAGCTGCTCTAAGTACTGGGGAAACAAAGAGAAAGTGGAAAATAGTTCTTGTCCTAAAATAATTTACATTCTTTGAGTGACAATATAGTATCTAAATAGGTAAATTTTCTATTGTTTGAAAGGGAGAGATCACTAAAATAGTGGGATGGAGGTAGCAAATTTCCCCAATAGAGGGGTCACTTAGATAATCCTCAAAGGGACAGGTGAGAAGGGAGTGAATTCCAGGCATGCCAAATAGACTTTGTCAAAGAAACGGCTAGGAGGGGGAATACTGACTTTGAAGAAGAGTAATTATGCCAATTTGGATAGAAAACAGAGTATATGAAAGGGAACAATATGGAATAATTCTGGAAAGAGAGGCTAGAACTAGATTAAAAGGGTTTAAATCTCCAACTGAAGAATTTGTATTTTGTACTAGAGTCAATAGACTGGCAGTGAAGTTTCTTAAGCATGAGAGTGACATGATCAGACTTGGGTTTTAGAAATTTCGATTTGACAATTGCATGGGATCAGTCAATAAACATTTATTAATGTCCACTGTAAGTCAGGGACTGTGCTATTCACTGAGTATACAAAGAAAGAAAGGCAAAGAGAATCTCCTTGAGGAGCTCATAGACTAATGGGAAAGACAATATCCAAATAAAATGTACAAACTATGTACAGGATAAATTTAAAATAATTCCGAGAGATAAGGCACTATCATTGAGAGGGACCAGAGAAAAGTCCATATAGAAGGTGGCTTCGACCTGAAACTTGAAAGTCAGGGAATTCAGGAAGGTGAGACAAGGAGGGAGAATATTCCTGTCATGGAGGACAACCAGGGAAAATACCTAGAGTTGGGATGTGGAACAGTTGCCTTTTTAGAAGAACAACAAGGATGCCAATATCACTGAATTAAAGAGTGTATGTTGGGGTGGGGTGAAGGTAGAGAGCAGGCTATGAAGGGCATTGGATGCTAAACAGAAGGTTTTATATTTAATTGTGAAGTTGATAAGGAACCGCTGGAAATTTAGTAAGTAAATCATAGAGAAGTTGGTGATTTTAGACCAGAATTTAGAAAATTAGGGGTGGATGCATAGATTTAGGAGACAACTAGAAGAAAAAATAATTTAACTAACAGAAGTTGATGTGATCACCACATGAGAGAGAATAAAGAGAAGTCAGCCAAAAGTCAGAGCTTTGAAGTATACCATCTGGATGACAATGGATAGAGTGCTAGGCCTGAAATCATGAAGATTCCTCTTCCTGAGTTCAAATCTGGCCTCAGACATTTACTAACTGTGTGACCCTGGGTGAGTCACTTAACTCTATTTACCTCAGTTCTCTCATTTGTAAAATGAGCTGGTAAAGAAAATGGCAAACCATTCCAGTCTGTTTGCCAAGAAAACCTCAAATGGGGTCACAGCCAGTCTGATACAAGTGAAAAAACAAAACAAAACAAGCTGAACAACAGCTGTCTGGGTATTAGTACATGGATGATGACCCCCTTCACCCTAAAAAAAAAGTAACTGAAAAAGATTAATCAGCCATACAGAAGGGGAAGGGAAGATGAGACCATCTCAGTACTGTAACACTTTGAAGAGAGGATGAAAATTCACTCTGATCCAAGGATTTATCTATGTCTTAGGGTAGTCTCTAAGGACAAAATATAAATCATTCTTATGTTTCTCAGTAATGGATATGAATAAAACAATCATTTGTATTATTAGCTTCTTTGGTCTACTGCATTTAGTCTTTAGATCCTAAGAACCCTGAAAAACAAGGGTACCCTGATACAATGACTGGTCTTTATTTCAGATGAGCATATGGAACTGACCACAATAATTCCATCTGCTTTGTGAACCAAAACAACAAGCCTAAGTAGAATTCATGTAAACTAACTTATACCTTAACTATTGAATCAGCAATAGTTGTTTCAGAATAGTGCCTTTGCTATGAGTTCCTTCTTTTCATGACAAACACTAACAAAAATAATGGCAGGAAAGATAGCAACTACAGCTGACATTTATAAAGCCTTGTAAGTTTGCAAAGAGTTTTATGTTCATTATCTCAATTGATCACAGTTGATTGTCTTTTGTTAGGAATTTGTGTAACTCTCTAATAAGTTTTTTTTTTTTCCTAGCTCAATTTAAATTGGTTTTCTCATTCAAAAAATCATTGTTGAGCCTTCTTTTTCAGAAGAATTCAGGCTCCAGCAGATTGCCAAGAGGCTTTTGATAGAGATAATTCAATTCTGTACTGATGAAATGACATAGATTTCAAAGCATATCTTTAAATATCACCCCAAAGAATCTAATATTATGGCAATGGAAATTAAGTATATAAGCATTTTCTCAATATCTTTTTATTTAGATTTAAAAGTTGGCTGAAAAAGATTAAAATGGGAGCTCATTTAGGTAAAATTATTTTGTCATTGAATATACCTCTGAAATTTTCCCATAGCTATTCATTGTGGCCTAAAAAGCTCCCTATATTATTTAGTTCACTAAGGAAATAAAGGTCTAGATTTCTGACTCTATGTCTACAAACTTTAATCAAATGGGAAATATAATCTAATGGACAGAATGTTGGAAGACCTGGATTTGAATTTGACACTTTCTAGCTATGCAATATTCTTCCTATTTTTTACCTTCTCCGGGACTCAATTTACTCATCTAAGAGGAACATATGTGGTGAAGTTGGATGGAGTGCTGGGCCTGAAGTCAGAAAGACCTGAGTTCAAATATGAATGACCTCAGTCATTTACTAGTTGTATGATCCAGGGCTAGTCACATACCCTTAGTTTCCTTAATTGTACAATGAAACAAATAATGCTTTTATTTTGCTAATAATATCATTCACTTCCCAAGTTTCTTGTGAGGATCAAAGAGATAATCTTAAAGCTTTTTGCCTAGTTAGGTCACACGTAGTAACTGATAAATAAATACTACCTATCACTGTTATGAGACTCAGATGAAATATTTGTAAAGAAATTAACACAGTGCCTAGCACTTAGAAGGTATTTAATAATACCGTTTCCATACCTTTTATGTAAAATGATGATAAGTATTTGGCATATAATAAGCAACTACTAAATCCTTTTTTATCATCCATCTATTTACTTAACATAGAAAGAGTTGTTTGAGGTGTAATCATTATAGTATATCTAGAGTCCTTTGCAAACATTGAAGCACTATATAAATGCTGGTTCCTACTATTAATAATTTTTCTGAGTGGGAAGAAATATAGATTTAGGGCCAGAAGTGAAGTTAGAATGCATCTAACCCAGTGCTCTCATTTTACTAATGAGGAAAGTTAGGTTCATAGATATTAAAAGATTTGCCTTAAGTCACATAGTCAATATGTGGTAGAGGCCATATTTGTACTCTAGTTCCTGATTCCAAATCCAGCACTCTTTTCAATGAGCCATATAAATGGACTGTGCATGATTCCTAAGAAAAATGCTTTGGAAACCATAAAGCAAGTGAGATTTTATTGTTATTACAATTCTTGCTATTATTTGGAAATTAGTTCTCTACGTAGATGTGGATACTGGTCCTCACCTGCAGCTTCAGGCCGGGTCTAGCCTTATGGCTATTCTCAGAGGATCATCTTGTGGAGAGTTAATTAAAGGCAGCCTGGAGGCAGCTGTAGTAGGGGTAATTAGTTTCGCTGCTTTCAGAGTTCAGTGTCAAATGGGAAAAATCAGAGGTGATATCTCTTTTGGGGCCTAGATGTAAGATTTGCATTTACAAATGGAGCGTTTCATGATAAGAGATTCACCTGCTGAGGGAAGAGCTAGTGAAGATGTGAATTTCTATTACAACACATATGGACAATGAGAACAGCTCTCAGAAGAGAAAAACCAGAAAATAGAAGTGGTTTTTTCTTATTGTTTTACTGCAAGGTCTTCATGGACCTAGTGTCTGGATCTTCCTTCTATATTTCAGTCAATAGAACTGGTTCTTTGCTTAAAAAAAAGTAGGCTATTTCTTAACTGCAGCAAAACATAGTTTATGTTCCCCCAACAAAAATTACTAATCCAAATGTTTATTATGGTGCTGAAAAGGCAACCTTTCAAAAAGATTACAAACTAAATGAACATGGAAATGAATAATTTCAATTCAATAAAAACTATTGAAAGACTAAATTTGTTTCTTAGCTTAACTATTTGACAGCATTGAGCAGGATTGGGGGTGGGAATGGATGATTGGACAGAGAAGGTGGACAGATGAATGTCAGGAAAGGTGTCAGAGAACAGGTCTTAATGGAGTAACCCAGGAGAAGGTGACTCAGTGGCAAGGAGAAAATATGTGGGAAGGGATGCACAAACTTATCCTGCTTGACAATTTTGCTTATATCTGTCAATGACCATTGACCTTTCCAAAGGTATTCACAGCTATCTTAAAGGTATAAGGAGTGTAACAAGTTCAAGAGAACCACTATCATTCTAGCCACAGAGGAGAATCAATTTTACATTTTCTTACTAATTTTCATGGTTGAAAATACTCCTAGAGCACAAGAGCTAGAAGGAACATACATCTAAAGTGACCTATCTATTTATCTTTAAAAATAAGGAGAACTGAGGTCTATAGAGAGGAAGTGATGTGTAGACACACTGCCAATTACTGGCAGAGATGGGCCTAGAATCCAGTTCTCCTTTGTTTTTTCTTTTTTTAACACTTTTTTTTTTTACTTTTAATATGTTTTCTTCTTACCTTGATAGTAAGTTGACCACAGGATTGCTTTTCTCCTTTCAAATTTAGAAGTGATAATGAAAAAAAAAACCCAATTATTTCTGTTTGACTGCATTCTGAATATTTCAGCCTCCTTAAAGTCCTCACCCTCCTTTCACCTGTGCCCACTATTTATCACAATTAAAACACAATCCAAACAAGTGGGAGAGGGGGACAAGAAAAGACCTCAGTGGAAAAATAAAGAACATTGCCTCAGGGTCTTGTCTTAAAATATGTTTCCAGTAAAAGAATGTGTAAAGTTTTATCAACATCTGCAATATTCCCCATCCACCCCAGAAGTAGAATCAAGCAAAAAGTAAGAAAATCCAAATTCTGGGTATGGTTTGCCTTGTTGGGGACACAGAGAAGTTTCAGTCAATTCCCTGAGGAGTGCCTTTATCAGTGCAATTCCCTTTATAACTACTCTCTCTATTCATAAGATTTCAAATGGGGAAAAATAATGCCTTTCTCCCTGACTAACCCTTATCACGTGCCCTACAATAAAGTCAAAATTTTTGGGGGGGAGGAGAAATGTAAAAGCAATGTTCTAGTCTTGTGTTCTCTCTTTGACAGGTATATCAGGAGACATGGAATTAAATGCAGTGTATTAAATTATATGTCAATTTCAAAGATTCTAGATTTGCTCCCAATCAGCCCTATTTTCAATATACTCTTCCTTCATAGAGATATAGTGAGCACAGAGATGAACTTGAAGGCCAGGGAGTTCAAGTTCACATCCCACTGCTGAAACTTCCTAGCTGCGTGACCACAGAGAAGTTACTGAGGCTCTCTAAGCATCGTTTTCTTCATCTGTAAAATGCCAATAGTTTTTGCCTGTCTACCAAGGTGACTGTAAGGCTTATATGAGCTACTTATAAATAAATTATTTTTAAAACTTTAAAGTGATGTAGAAATTAATTATTTTCCTATAGAATGCGTAATTTAGCAGAGTCGTACATCATAATAAGCAAGACCTGAAAAGGCAGAGAGAAGTAGTAAGTATTTTACCTGATTGGGTGAACAATATAAGTAAAGAATGAATGTAGGGGGGGAAAAGTATTTCTGGGACAGGGAGTAAGCCTGTTTTCCTGAAGAAGCATTGTATAAGGGCTTACTAGGAAATGGAATTGGAGAAATAGATTGAGGTCTATGGAGGGGAAGTGATGTGCACAAGGATGCACTCATAGTGGAGGATCTTAAACTCTGAGGATAAACAAAGCAAAACATCAACAGCCACATCTCAACTGAACTAAAGAGAAGTGAAACATTAGGAAGACGTTGCTCAAAAAAATATCCTACATGCAATAAATCCATTTGAGAAAGGCTTATGAGGATCACCTATGTCACATTATCTGAAGAGTACTGGAAAATGTCCAATTCCCATGCTCTTCAATCCTCAACTTGCCCTTCTACTGGCCTGGAGAACTGAGTGATATTTCATTTTTACTTAGAATTGAGACACTTGATCTCTAGCAGTCACCTCTTTGCAATGCCCCCCCCACCTCAAAAATATTTTGTAACATTTTGTTAAAGTGTAGACTCCCAAAGACATGATCCATTGCTATCATTAGTTGAATGGAACTAGTTATTCAGATTTCCCATTAAAATCTAGCAGATTTTCTAAGATGTCTGACTAAAATAGACTATAGTGAATTACATTCATAATCTATGATAGTATTAATGATTTGCTGATCCACTCTGTGGCCCTGGGCTGTTTACTTGTCTACTCTGAGTTTTGGGGGACTTCAGCTCTATAGCTTTGCCTTTGGCTCTTCTCCAAATCTGTGAAATATGGTCATGCTACCTCTTTTCTCCCTTCAATAGACCTTCCTTTAGACAGATGGAAGATACATTATCTATGTTCTTTTCTATCTATCATGTATATTTAATATAGACATTAACAGACAGATAAGGAACACTGCATATAATACCAGATTATTCCTATAGGCTGGTAGACTTTTCAGAACTGTTTTTCCCCTTCTTTTTTTTTAATTCTTTATTATAAGGGATACACTTCTGAAAGGAAGTAAGAGTGGTATATTGGGAAATATAGGTGGCATTCAAAAATATGAATCAAAGAAATATTCAGATAGAGACTGGACTTGTGATTTCATTTGTATAAGAAATTTACAGGATACTTCCTCTACCAGTGCAGATCAGCACTTTCTCAGCAACTTATATTCTCAGAGAGTTTCCCAGGGTACTGAG
The DNA here is from genome assembly GCA_023548195.1 of Bettongia penicillata ogilbyi. Classification (NCBI taxonomy): domain Eukaryota; kingdom Metazoa; phylum Chordata; class Mammalia; order Diprotodontia; family Potoroidae; genus Bettongia; species Bettongia penicillata. Next base: position 1,418,710 of record JAJHZJ010000048.1, on the reverse strand, counting down.
AAGTTATGTAACTTGCTGAGGGTTACATAGACAGTATGTGCTGGAGGTGGGACTTGAACTTAGGTCTTCTTGGCACCAAGGTCATGTCTCTACTTCTCTATGCTGTCTGATACATATGTTATATAAAAAATAAGTGTATATGATATATATAGTATCTATAATTGTATATAAATTTAATTATATAATTATATATTCATATACTATGTAATATATGTATATATTATCATAATTTACACACACACGTATATAATGTAGTGTGACCCCCAAATATTGGGAAAATATTGGGAGGGTCAACCCCTCCACATGGCATGGAGGTATCAGAGTAGCTTGAAGGGAGACAACATAGACATCTCTATGGACATCTTCTCCCCCCCTACCCTTCTCTAGAAGACTTTATTCCCTGCCAGAAAAAAAAGCAGGATAGTAGGAGCCAGTGGTTACCCCCTTGCTCTCCTCAAGGAGAAGGGATATATGGATAGAATTATATATGTCTGCTCCCATTAATATCATTAGTCTAAGGAATGTGACTTTCAGGTTTAAGCTTACGTTCGATTACTGTTTCCATACTGAGGGAAAGGACTCCAAGCTCTCTATCTGAGGTTTGACACCATTTTCTCCAAATACCAGTTCCACAAGGCATACACATAGAAATTGTTAAAATAACACCTTTAGCCAAATCAATAGCAAAGGACATTTCAGAGAAAGAATTAAGAAGAGAACATATACCAGATACTACAGAGTGAAAAAGTTCTTTATTTGGGAAGGAGATAATGCAGCTCAACTAGGAGAAAGAGCCCAAAAAGAAGTTTCTTGAAATATCTAATATAGGAAACTGGGGTTAGGAGCATGTTGAAAACCACTGGCTCCTCTCATACCAGCTTCTTCCCAGAATCTTTCCCTTCAGCAACCTGAAACAGAGTTGGCATCTCATCTATTCTACAGTTAGAAGCCAGAAGCACTCCCAAAGTTGGTAGAGATTCAGTGACTCAAGAAAAGCTTAAAAGCTGAAGAGATCTACTCTGTCCTACCTTTCTCCACTCTACCTCACCCTTCACACAAGTAGGGGACATCAATCTCTACTAGTAAAGAGAGAGTCCTATATCAATGGACTTTAGAACTTGGGCTACAATTATGTGTCCATATCTATATCTGTTTTTATCTATGTACTTTTCTATCTATCATGTATATTTAACATATATTATATATATCATAATATATATAATATATGTTATATATATATAGATTCAATATTTGAAGACAAGTTTATACAATATTGAACCTTTACCCAAATACATAACACATAAATGAATTTATATATATATATGTATTTAAACACACATGTGGATATATATGTATATGTGCATATATACACACATGTACATGTGTGTATATGTATTGTGTACCTATACACATATGCATGTGTATTTAAAATGTAGGGATGTTTGCCTAGAAGATAAATTAGAAATCATTTGATTCAAATCTTTCATCTTACAGAGGAACTGAGGACCAACACGATACAGGTAGCTATTATTCTGTTTTTACTTCTGGCTAGCTTATTTCCTCTTGGACTTATCATTGTATTCTGTGAGAACACAGTTGTGGTCATGTAAGCCTCCTGGCTTTACTGCTCATGGATACTCCAGTCTCCCAAGGCATTTATTTTTAATCAAGAATTAGTTTAGTTGTTTCACTTGGAAATTTTGCCAGTACTGAGTGAATAATTGTAGCGCCAATGCAATATTCATAGCTCCTATTGCAGCACAATTCTGAATTGTGAAATTCAACAGACTCTCCACATGGAAAACAGAACCAAAATATTCATTCAGACACCAGAAAGTCAAATCCATCATAGTAACAAAAATCTACACACAATAATAACATAGAGGGCAACACCCATAAACCAGCGCCATTAAACAAATCACAAACAGGTTTCCCTTAAACAAAATGCCCTTCTCTCATTCACAGCTGACTGTGGGCTTGCCTGTATCCTTCAGTTTTGACTGCTCTCTCACTAATTTCCTCTCAGCTTTACTGTAGCTCCACATCTTCCTGTTCCACCCTTCCTGCTCCACCCCATCAGCAAACTCCTCTCACCAAAAGCTTCATATGACTCAGGCTTCCATGAGACCCAGGCAGGTCACACGTGGCTATTAATGAATGAGAAAGATCTTCCCATTTAAATTACCATTACAATAATATAGGGGACTGGTCAATTTTGATCAGACTAACAGAGAGTAGTAAGCTAAAAGATACATGAAGGCAAACATAAGGTAAACTTGGGTGGGTTACCTTCTTGGTAGATAGACAAGCCCAGAAGAAAGAAGGAGTTCTGGAAGGAAAGTGAAGGCCTCCAACAAGCTTTGTAAAAGCTTAAATATAATATTTAGCATATGGGGTAATTTAAATGAATTTTTTATGGCTTTTCAAAAGATCTTTGTAGAGGAGCAATTTGACAGACAGACAATATGGATTTTATGTTTCTCCCTTGTGCTTCCAAAGTAATTACAATAACTAATGTAGAAATACATTTTCAATTTGGATTTATCATGTAGCAGTGCAATTTTCAAAGGATTTGCAGGGGGAATGGAGTAGATGATGAGATTTGACTGTATTATGCAAATGAGTCCTTTGTTTCCTGTTTGTATTCCATTTATAAGCAAACTGAAGTAAAGTGTTTCTTCCAAAAAGGATGTGAGAGATAGTATCCTTTGCTGAGGGCAGTAACTAGAAATTATGAGGCTCTGACTTTTATTTAAGCTTGGATTATAGTATGTAGACCTAGAAGCAACCTCAGAGATCATCATGTCAAAGGTTTCATTTTATGGATGAGTAAACTGAGGTTCAGATTTGCCTAGGGTTACATAATCAGTAAGTAGCAAAGCTGTTTCACTGTCCAGACTTAAAATGTCTAGTACTAAATTAACCATCTTTCCTCCTTTATCTGCCCTCCCCCTCAGCAATTTCTCTATTTTTATCTTGATAACCCTAACTTTGAAATCATCTTTGATTTTTTATTCTTTTTTCCATCACACCACACAGTTATAAATTATCTCAATTTTCACATTTCCTTCTCTCTTCTCTTTCTCTTCATTCTAAGTAACAAACCTCAAATATAGCCCTGGATAATCTCACATGTGGACTCAATAACCTTTCTTAGTTGACTTCCCTGACCTCAAGTTCGCTCCCTCCATAGATTCCAAATTTTTTTTTCCAGAATGCATTTCTTCATATAATTAACCTTCTAAAAGACATTCAATAGCTTTTTGTTTCCTACTTCATCAAGTCTAAACTTCTCTGCTTAGTTTCTTCAAAATCTGGCTTTACCCTTTGCGTTCAAATGACTACCTAGTATACCTCAATTCACATTTCCTGCTCTTGTCAGGTTGGTTTCCTCATTATCCCACAGAGATGCCATTCTCATATACTGCTCAGTATATTTACCTGGACTTTCCAAAACACCTTTTCTTTCTAAATCTGAATCAGTGTGGCTCTGAAAATGTGGCAATTCATCATATCCTACCTCTGCAATAAAGTCTTTTATGGCTCTTCCAAGTTTTACTTTTTTTCCTCACTTTTCCTTCCTTCCTTCCTTCCTTCCTTCCTTCCTTCCTTCCTTCCTTCCTTCCTTCCTTCCTTCCTTCTTTCCTTCCTTCCTTCCTTCCTTCCTTCCTTCCTTCCTTCCTTCTTCCTTCCCTTCCTTTCTTTCTTTCTTCCTTTCTTTCTTTCTTTCTTCTCTTTCTTTCTTTTCTTTCTTTCTTTCTTTCTTTCTTTCTTTCTTTCTTTCTTTCTCTCTCTCTCTCTTTCTTTCAATTTTGACATTTAGGGTTTCTAATTGTCTAGAATTAAATAAAAGACCCAACTGAATTGCCTTTGCAGAATTGTAGGACACTTTTAATCACCCCAGTTTCTCCCTGATGAAGCAAAGGTTTATCCACTCATCCATTCATTTGTCTGTTTATCTATTTATCTTTCTTTCTGGTATTATTTATATGTCTGAATGTCATTGAAAGTCATAGTCTCAGAAGAATTAAAATGATGATGTGTCACTCAAATGAAACTGATAAAGTAAATGGTAGGCATAAATAGATGGTAGAATATTACCACTAAAGACTTCTTTGTGAAAAATAGGAAAAAGAAGACCATAAAAGATATGTATAAAAACGAAAGAAGGTTGGCTAAAAAGAGCCATTTCTTTCCACATTACATCAAGAGATTTAGAAGAAGGCCTCCAACACAGTGGATGGATCCCAGTGGAAGTTTTAGAGGATGTGGGCAAATGAAAAATATAAGTGTAGTTAGTCTGCATTATACAGCAAAAGAAGGAGCACCCAAGTCAATAAGAAGAAGAATCCAAGTCATACTTAAGAAGGACATAATACCCTGCCATGTTGTTCACTATTGTTTTCTGTGTATTGCTTTTCTTTCTCCAATTAGATAAGTTATTAGAGGGAAATGTATGGAGATGCAATCATTACTCAATCAATGAATAAACATTTATTGAAGATCTGTTGTTTGGTCATTTCAATCATGGAGTATTCTTGGCAAAGATATTGGAGTGGATTGCCATTTCTTTCTCCTGCTTATTTATAGGTGAGGAAACTGAGGCAATTTGGTTAAGTGACTTGCCGAAAGTAACACAGGTAGTAAATATCTGAGGCCAGATTTGAATTCAGGTCTTCTTAACTCAAGTCCCAGTTGGTATCACCTTGCTGCCCACCTGCTATATACCAATCACTGTGTTAAGCATTGGGAATACCAAAAGAGGCAAAAAACAGCCCTTGCCCTCAAGTAGCTTATGATCTAACAGGGAGGCAACATACAAACACATATATACAAAGCAAGCTATATACAGGATAAATATGGAGTAATTAACAGAGGGAAGGCACCAGAAATAAGAGGTTGAAAAAGGTGGGACTTTATTTGGGGCTAAAAGAAAGTCAGGGAAGACACTTGGTGATGTTAAAGAAGGTTTGCATTCCAAGGGGTGTTTGCGTGGGGAGGGGGGAGGGCAGTCAGAGAAAATGCCCAGAGCTGAGAGGAGTATTCTCTTTGTTGAACAGCGAAGACATCAGTACCCTGAATCAAAGAGTCTATAGCTGGAAGTAACACATAAGAAGACTGGAAATCTAAGAGAGGGCCTAGGTTATAAATAATTTTAAATGCAAAACACAGAATTTTTATTTGATCCTGGAGGAGAGAGGGAGGCCCTAGAATTTATTGAGTGGAGGGATGATATAGTCAGACCCATAGTTTAGGAAAATACTTTACTGGCAGAAGGAAGGATGGATTGAGGTGAGGAGATACTTGAGATGGGCAGACCTACCAACAGACTATTGTAATAGCCCAGGTATAAGATGATGAAGGCCTGAACTAGAGTGGTGACAATGTCAAAGGAGAGAAGGTGGCATATTTGAGAGTAATTGCAAAGGTGAAATCAACAGGCATTGACAACAGATTGCATTTGAGGATGAGAGAGAGTGAAGAGTGGAATGTGACTCCTAGATTGTCAGCCTGGGGGACTGGGATAATGTTGATGCATCATTCCAGTGTCTCTGGTTCTCATTTTAACTTCTTTTCCATTAAGTATCACAATGCCACAGTGGAGAGAATTGATCAAAGGCACCACACAAATTTTCCACATATAAAAAGAGGGAGACTCATTTTTAGCAAATGGAATAGTTATGCTTTCAATTTGTCAGCTGCTCCATTTTCTTCATGATTCGTTTTTCTAATTCAAATTTGGTGTCTGACACTTTTATTATCTGTGTGGCCTTGAGTCATTTAAGTACTGTCTGCTTCAGTTTCTTTAACTGTAGGATGGGGATACTAATATATCAATTTCTCAGGGTAGTAGTGAGGATAAACTAAGAGAATAGTTATAAAGAAGTTACCATAGTGACTATCAGTAGGTGTTTAATAAATGCTTTTATTCCCTTCCTTTCTAAACCTAAATCTCTTGACTATTAATGGTTCATATTTCTTGGTGAAGAAGATCTTTCCCTATATCTGAGAAAGAAAGAGCTTCCTTTAGGCCTGGGACATACTGCAGAACATTCTATACCAGAAAATGCAAGTTGTGCATGTCTTATATTCTCTGATTAACTCTAAGGCCCATGCCTCAGGCCCCATCTTGGTCTTCTTTTTATCCCTAGTACAGTGACTTGTCTGTGGAAGGTATTCAAAATTTTTTCTTGTTTTGGTGAATTGAATGGATGATCATAAGTGGTGATTAAAAAGAGAGAAATGGTTCTGAAGGTATTCTAATTAATTCATGAAAAGAAGCTGTATTTACACAGACCAGTTTCAATATCGGTGTCAACACCCAGAATGACATCTTTGGCTAATTTGTTCTTCATCCAGTTATCTCAATGAAATCTCATAATATGATTTGTTCTTCATGTCCTAGAAGTAAGACCCCAGTTCCTCTGCAAGTACTCAAGGCAACGGTGCATATTAGATATAGCGCAAATAATTTTATAACACAAAATAAAAATATCGAAAATGGAAAGAACTCACAGTTACTCAAAAAGAGTTGATACAGTTCCCTCTATGATGAGTTCCAATTTGCCCCGCAGCAACAAATATTATAGACCCATGGGACATTCTGTGTTCTGGATCAATCCTGAAAGAAAAAAACAAACTTGAAACTGTTAGAGAGGCAAGCCCCTTTCCCATTGGATTTGCAATATGCTAATAAAGGATGATGAAATCAAAATTTAAAATTCATGGCTTTGATTCTCCCAGGAATACCTTAGCCATTTAAAAATTTTCCAGCCTTGGGATCAAATCTTCCCTTAAACCAAGAGACTAACACTATCCAAGAACTCCCATGGTCATAAAATCATTCAGTCATTTAATACTGTTCAGGAAATGTTACATCTTCTATTCAGTAGGCTGGGCATTCAGGACACCTTGACAGTTAACTAGGGGACTTTTTCAATAACTCACAATACCCCTCAAGAAGCTTGATGTTCAGAAAATTCTCCTCCCTTGAGATCTTTCTGCAAATCGCTATGTTAAGTCTTTGCTCTACAGGACCTTATATTCTAATTGGAAAAAAAAATAGCATAATTAAAAAAATTAAAAAGTGCAGATGCATGCAAGATGGAAAGACAAAGAAGCACTAAAGAAGCAGGGTATATGGAAGGCCCCAAAATCCTTAGGCTTTGTTTAATGCTTTTGATGATTGCTCCAGATGGCTGAAGCACAAAGGAGCAGATCAGATTGGTAAAGTCTATAGTGTCTTAAGAGGGCAAGAAAAATAATAATACCTATTGATCTTCTATCACTTTAGAAGGAATAAGGTTGTTGACTTCCATCTCTATTAAACTCCATTGAACCATTAAACAACTCAAGGAAGGTAGAAAGGTATACCCAGTAGTATTGGCTTTTCTAATTGCCAGAATGTCCTGGGTGAATTCTGGCATTGCTTGGGACCAAATGAAGGGACAAGAAAGGCAGAGAAGATAGGTAGAGTACCTGAAGTAGTCACAGCTTTTCCTGCTACCTAGATGCAGGGCATGAGTTTTGGGTCAACTATTCAGAAATATTGTAATGTAGATTTGACTTTAAGGTAGACTTTTGACTATATATATTCTGAGAATTTTTACAACTCTGAGATTCTATGATTTTATGACATGGTGGAGCAGTTTATATGGTGAGGATTCGATAAGAACATATAATTATTTTTTTTCATTTTAATAAATATACAATAGTTATAAAAGACATTTCTTCCATAAAATTTATTAAAATCTAAAAATCACAGAGCAGGCAGTTCTTGATCAAATAAGCTCATTTGCGCAGAGACCTCTAAGATCTGTGTTTCCATGGAGGAAAAAGTGAAACTTCTTAGAATTAGACAAACTTATGGAGTCTCTCTCTCTCTCTCTCTCTCTCTCTCTCTCTCTCTCTCTCTCTCTCTCTCTCTCTCTCTCTCTCTTTCTCTCTCTCTCTCTTTCTGTTCTCTCTCTTTTTCACTTTCACTCTCTCTTTGTTTCTCTCCAGGATATAGCATGATGAAGAATATTATAGAGCAGGATGCAGGAAATATGAATGCAGAAGACCAATCTGGCAACTCCTTGTCAAAGGTCAAAGACGGTGAGCTGCATTTGCTTGCCCAGCTTGCCTATTGTGTTTGTCCTTCTTTCTCAAAGAGGGCTATGACATCAAGATGATGACATGACTTGTGTTTGACTTTGATTTGAGTGAGGGAGGTCTGTATGAGGTCACCAACCTCACTTTCTCCTCCAGGGACATCTGGATCCAGTGGCCTGATATTCATCAAGACAACTGAAGATGGCACAGGATCTAATGTGGGACCATGGCCATTTTAGGCTAAGGTCTTATCAGATTCTCACTTTAAGTGAGATAGTGAGATATACCCATTCAATAGCCCTCTTTAAGTAATTACTCAAGGGATAGCCCCTTTTAATTAAAAAAGTATCAAACTGGAAGGAAAATACTCTCAGGGTTTCTGTGTAAAAAGGAAACAATTACTATTTATTATTTACTAAATATACTAAAATATTAAATAGGTTGCCTATTAAGGAAGTTCCTGATCTGAGATTCCTGTCTTCCTTTCATTTATTTTTCTGAGCACACATTAGAAACTAGAATTCCAGAGAATGGATTCTCCCTGTCTAAGATATGGCAATAGCAAAGACATTGAAGGGGCTTCTGCAGAAATAAGCATGCCCACAGTCAAAGTGAGAGAAGAGATTCTGAAAGTGGAGTTTCTCAAACATGGGCATTTCCTTCATTATGAGTAATTGAAAATTTCCAGTTTCCAGAGTTCAAGTGCTGGACACACACACACACACACACACACACACACACACACACACACAAATATCCTGTCCTTAACAACTTGCTTCTTGAAAATTGAACAATATTGGCCACATGACTTCTACAGCTTGAGGGCTAAAACCATGTAATGGCGGAGGAAAGACTAGAGGGAGAATTTTTTTTTTAATTCTTTTATTTGTTTTCAGAGTTCTGCAATCATTTCCATATATCTTAGATTTTTTCACTTCCATCCTCCTCCTTCCTCCTTCCCTCTCCTGTCCCTCCCTGAGATGGGGTGCAGTCTTATATAAGTTCTACACATACATTCATTCCTATTAAATAAATTTTCACCTAAGTCATGTTGCAAGAAGAATTAAAATGAATGGGAGAAACTATAAAACAAAACAAAGCATAATGCAAAATAAAATGGTCTGCTTCATTCTTCAATTCAATTCCATAGTTCTTTCACTGGGTATGGAAGGAGTTTTGCTTCAAGAGTCCACTGGGTTTTTTTTTTAAGTCTTAGCTTGCTATGAAGGACTAAGTCTACCAGAAAACACAACAGACTGTGGTTATTGCTGTGTACAAAGTTCTTCTGGTTCTGCTCCTTTCACTCAACATTGGTTCATATATGTCTTTCCAGGCCTCTTTGAAGTCTTCCTGTTTATAATTTCTTACACCACAATAGTATTCCATTACATTCATATATCACAAGTTGTTCGGCCATTCCCCAATTGATGAGCATCCTCTTGATTTCTAGTTTTTGACACCACAATGAGAGCTACTATAAATATTTTTGTACATGTGGGACCCTTTCCGATTTTTATGATCTCTTTGGGATACAATCCCAGAAAGGATATTGCTGGGTCAAAGGGTATATGTATTTTTGCAGCCCTTTGGGCATAGTTCCAAATTGTTCTCCAGAATGGTTAGATCAGTTCACAGTTCCACCAACAATGAATTGGTGTTCCAATTCTCCCACATCTTCTCCAACATTTATCATCTTCCTGTTTTGTTATGTTAGCCAATCTGATAGGTGTGGTATGGTACCTAAGAGTTTTTTTGATTTGCATCTCTTTAATCAATACTGATTTAGAGCATTTTTTCTTATGACTATGGATATCTTTAATTTCTTCTGCTGAGAAGTGCCTGTTCATATCCTTTGGCATTTATCAATTGGGGAATGATGTGTATTCTTGTAAATTTGACGCAGTTCTCTATGTATTTTAGAAATGAGGGCTTTAACACACTCTAGTTGCAAAAATTCTTTCCCAGTTTTCTGTTTCCCTCCTAATCTTGGTTACATTGGGTTTGTTTGTGCAAAAACCTTTCAATTTATTGTTATCAAAATTATCCATTTTGTACTTCATAATGTTCTCTATCTCTTGTTTGGTCAAAAATTTCTCCATTCTCCAAAAAATCTGACAGATAACACTATTTCTTGCTCCTCTAATTTGTTTATAGTATCAATCTTTGTACCTAGATCATGTATCCATTTGGACTTTATTCTTGTGTACTGTGTTAGGCATTGGTTTATGCCCAGTTTCCATCACACCGATCCAGTTTTCCCAGCAAATTTTGTCAAATAGTAAGTTCTTATCCCAGAAGCTGTGGTTTTTGGGTTTATCCATCTATAGATTGCTATATTCATTGACTACTGTGGCATAAGTACCTAACCTATTCCCCTGGCCTACCTTGCTTGTCCTTAGCCATTACCAAGTGGTTTTAATGATTGCTACTTTATAATACAATTTGAGATCTGGTAGGGCTAGGTCACCTTCCCTACTATTTCTTTTCATTAGTTCCCTTGATATTCTGGACCTTTTATTCTAGAAATGAAGTGATATTATATTTTCAAACTCTAGAAAATAATTATCTGGTAATTTGATTGGTATGGCACTGAGTCAGTAAATTAATTTAGGTAGAATTGTCATTTTTATTATATTGGCTCAGCCTATCCATGCTTATCCACTTACTTAGATCTGACTTTTTTTGTTCAAAAAGTGTTTTGTAATTGTGTTCATATAGTCCTTGGGTTTGTTTTGGCAGGTAGACTGCCAGATATTTTTTATTGTCTAATGTAGCTTTAAATGGGATTTCTCTTTCTATCTCTTACTATTGGGCTTTTTTTTAGTAATATACAGAAATGCAGGTGATTCATGTGGGTTTACTTTATAACCTGCAACTTTGCCAAAATTGTTTACTATTTCAAGAATTTTTTTACTTGATTCTCTGGGATTCTCTAGGAATATTATCATATCATCTGAAAAGAGTGATAATTTAGTTGCTTTTTTTGCCTATTCTAATTCTTTCAATTTCTTTTCTTCTCTTATTGCTACAACTAACATTTCTAGTACCCTATGGAATAACAGTGGTAATAATGGACATCCTTGTTTCACCCCTGTACTTATTGGAAATGTATCTAGCTTATCCCTATTGAATATAATGCTTGCTGAGGGTTTAAGTAGATAGTGCTTATTATTTTATGGAAAGTTCCATTTCTTCCTGTGCTCTCCAGTGTTTTCAACAGGAATGGACATTGTATTTTGTCAGAAGCTTTTTCTGCATCTCTTGAGATAATCATATGGTTTCCGTTAGTTTTGTGGCTTATATGATCAATAATGCTAACAGTTTTCCTAATGTTGAACCAGTCCCATGTTCCTGGTATAAATTCTACTCGATCATGACATATTATTCTTGTGATAAGTTGCTGCATTCTTTTTGCTAATATCTTATTTAAAATTTTTGTATCTATATTTATTAGAGAAATTGGACTATAATTTTCTTTCTCTGTTTTAGCTCTTCCTGGTTTAGGCATAAGAACCATATTTGTATCATAAAAAAGAATTTGGTAGGACTCCTTCTTCCTCAATTTTCCCAAATAGTTGAAATAGTATTGGAAGTAACTGTTCTTTACATGTTTGATAGAATTGACTTGTTAATGCATCTGGCCCTGCAGATTTTTGCCTAGGGAGTTCATTGATGGCTTGTTCAATTTCTTTTTCTGAGATAAGGTTATTTAAGTATTCAACTTCCTCCTCTGTTAATCTGGGCAATTTATATTTTTTTAAAATAATCATCCCTCTCATTTAGATTGTCATATTTATGGGCATACAGTTGGGCAAAGTAATTTCCAAGTATTGTCTTAATTTCCTCCTTATTGGAAGTTAGTTAACCCTTTTAATTTTTTACATTAGTAATTTGTTTTTTTTCTTTCTTTTTTTCAAACAGATTGACCAAAGGTTTATCAATTCTGTTTGTTTTTCATAAAACCAACTCTTAGTTTTATTTATTAGTGCAACAGTTTTCTCAATTTCAATTCAATTAATCTTTCCTTTGGTTTTCAGTATTTCCAATTTGGTATTTGCTTGGGGATCTTCAATTTGTTCTTTTTTGAGTTTTTTCAGCTGCATGCCCAATTCATTGATCTCTTCTTTCTCTGTTTTATTCATGTGGGCATTCAAAGATATAAAACTTCCCCTAAGAACTACTTTTGCAGTATCCTGTAAGATTTGGTAGGTTGTCTCATCATTGTCATTCTCTTGATTGAAGTTGTTTATTGTTTCCATGATTTGTTGCTTAACCCACTCATTTTTTAGGATTAAATTATTTAGTCTCCAATTAATTTTTGACCTATCTTTCCATAGCCTTTTATTACATACAGTACTTTTTGCATTATGATCTGAGAAGGATACATTGACTATCTCTGTCCTCCATTGTATTATGAGGTTTTTATACCCTAGTAGATGGTCAATTTTGTATATATGCCATGTACTGCAGAGAAAAAAGTATGTTCCTTTCTATCCCCATTCAGTTTTCTCTAGAGATCTATTATATCTACCTTATCCAGAGTTTTATTCACCTCCCTAACTTCTTTCTTGCTTATTTTGAGGTTAGAATTATCAAGTTCAGAGAGGGGGAGATTGAGGTCTGCCACTAGTATAGTTTTGCTGTATATTTATTCCTGTAACTCCCTGTAACAGTAATTTAAATGGAAGATCTTTCTCATTAATAGGCCCATATGATATGCTAAAATTGCCTGAAAGCCTGCATCACATATGGTTGCAGGAGCTTTCTGAAGAGGCCAAACAGGAAAGGCAGAGCAGAACCAGGAAAAAAGTAAATTAGTGGGGTCAAGTCAGAGGGGAGAGAATGCAGGCCAACTGACACAGGTCAACTGACACATTGTGACAGTTGACAGTTGAGAAGATTCTGGCTCAGGGAGGGGAGGTTTGAAACCGACACATTGTAACAGTTGATAGTGAGAAGGCCCTGGCTGGGGGTGGCGAGGTTTGAGAATGGCTTTGCTCCCTGCTGTGATCATGTTTATTAACTTCTTGGTCATCATGGCAGATTTTGCTTTCTGATCATGGGATTTGACTTTCTGGTATTTAAATAAATGTTTTTCTTCTGGCTTGTATATGGAGAGGTTTTTTTTTTGTTTTTTTTGTTTTGTTTTGTTTTGTTTTGTTTTTTTTTTTGCAGCTGAGAACTATGCTGGCATACTCATAGATACCACCAGTGTTATGAATATTACCTTGGCGATACACTCCCTTTACTTCTGCTCTAAAAATTTGGATGCTATACTACTTGTAGCATGTATGTTTAGTAATGATATTGCTTCATTGTCTGTGGTGCCTTTTAGCTGGATATAGTTTCCTTTCCTATCTGTTTTGATTGGAGCTATTTCTGCTTTGGCTTTGTCTGAGATTAGGATTGCTACCCCTACATTTTTTATATCAGCTGAAACACAAAAATTCTGCTGAAAACTTTCACTTTTACTGCTTGTAAACTGCTTATCCCCCTTGTTTCAAATGCCTTTCTTGTAAACAACATATTATTGGATTATGTTTTTAATCCATCTCTGTTTTATGGGAGAGTTCATCCCATTCACTTTCACAGTTATGATTACTATCAGTGTCTTTCCTTCTGTCATCTTTCCCCTCATTTATACTTTTAATTGTCCCTTCTCCCTTCCCCTGCACAGCAGTTTTAATTTTTGACCACTGCCTCCTTCAGTCTTTTCTTCCTTTCTTCAGCCCCCTCCCTTTTACTTCCCTTTTCCCTTGCTTCTTCCTTCCCTTTTACCCTTCCATCCCTTTTCTTTCCCCCTTTCCCTCCTACTCTCTATTGAGCTAGTTAGATTTCTACACTTTACTGAGTTTGTTGTTCTGTCCTTGACCCAAATCTAGAGGTTAAATCTAAAACCATCCTCATCTCCCTTTTGTTTCCCTCTGCTGTAATATATTTTTGTGCCTCTTCCTGTGATGTAATTTACCTTTTTCTGCCTCCTCCTTTTCATATTTCCTGTTACAATCCCTTTGCACCTTTAAATCATATTTTATCATCATATCATTTATTTTATACCCATTCCCTCTATCTTAGTATATCCCTTTTATAAAATGCAGGATGCGAAATTTGGGATATCCACCGCAAATATTCATACGGACTATCTGTGCCCAACCTGTGGCAGAGCATTCCAAGCTCATATTGGTCTGATCAGCCACAGTCAGACACACTGAAATTTCACTTTACAATGATGATATCATTTTGGTCCTCTTCAAAAATGAAAGACAACCACCAATCCCTTTTATATATCGTTATAAATACACAAGTCTCTAGATTAGCAATTATCATCTTCCTTTACAGGGATGTAAAGTTTGCCAATATTGAATAACAAGTATTTTTCCTCCAGTTTAGCTTGGTATGCCTCTCTTGAGACTTGTGTTTGAAGACCACATTTTCTACTAAGCTCTGGCCTTTTCATCAGGAAGGTCTGGAAATCCCTTGTTTCATTGAATGTCTATCTCCTTGTTTGAAATATTATGATCAATTTTGCTGTGCAATTGATGCTTGGTTGTTGTCCCAGATCCTTTGCCTTATGGAATATGATATTCCAATCCTTTTGATCTTTTAATGTAGAAGCTGCAAGGTCCTTTGTGATCCTTACTGTAGTTCCTCAATATTTGAATTGTTTCTTTCTGGCTTCCTGCAGTATTTTCTTCTTCACTTGATAGTTTTGGAATTTGGCAATGATATTCTTTGCTGTTTTTAGTTTGAGATCCCTTTCAGGAGGTGAATGGTGGATTCTTTCAATGACTATTTTGCTCTCTAGATCATGGACTTCTGGGAAGTTTTCCTTGATGATTTCTTGGAAGATAATGTCCAGCTTTTTTTTTTTCATCATAGCTTTCAGATAGACCAGTGATTCTTAGATTTTCTCTCTTGGATCTATTTTTCAGGTCACTTGTTTTTCCAAGGAGATATTTTACATTTTCTTCTATCTTTTCATTCTTGATATTCTGTTTGAGTGATTCTTGATTTCATTGTCATTAGCTTCTATTCACCCAATTTTAATTTTTAATAGATTGTTTTGGTTAGTTAACTTTTGCATCTCCTTTTCCATCTGTCCAATTGTTCCTTTTAAGGAGTTTTTTTCTCCAGTTAGTTTTTGTACTTACTTTTCCACTTGTCCAATTTTCCCCAGTTAGGTTTTGTGTTTCCTTTTCCATTAGTCCATTTTTTTAAAATTCTTCCATGATTTCTTTTTTTCATGTTTTTGAAATCATTGGCCAGTTTTGCCTCTATTTTTTTAATTTAGTCTTTGGAATCCTTCTTTAGCTCTTCTAAGAATGCTCTTTGGGTTTGAGACTAGTTTATATTCCCCTCTGAAGTTTCAGGTGGGAGTACAATCTCAGTACTTTCCTCTTTAGTGTTTGTGTTTTGTCTTTGTCTCCATAGAAAATTTCTATGTTTTTTTTCTGGTTTGACACTTGTTCATGATGATTGTCCTTTTCCTGGCTTTTAAAGTGGATCTCAGCTTCTGGGGCACAGTGGGCTTTCTTTATAACTTGAGGCTTTGTGTATTGTGACCTCTGGTTCTTTCAGCTAGAGACTAGAATGCTGTAGCTTTCCTGGTGCTGAACTGGCTGTTGTGCCAAAGCCAAGGCCAGGTGAAATTTTTCTGAGTTTCCCTGGTGTTAATCTGAAGGTAGCTTCATTAAGTGTGGGGAAGGGGGTGATCTGGCCACCAGAGGTCTCCTCTCCTGTGCACAGGCAGGCTCAGTGGTTGGTGAACTAGTGTTCGCACCAGCGTCTCCCCTTTTTCCCTGGCTGTACTAAGGCACTGCTGGGGTTCTGGTGTGGATGATTTCTGGCTTCACCTCCCTGGGGCTCAGGATCTCCTCCTGGTTCACTGAGATGGGACTGTCTGGGACAGTTCCAGTCCTGCACTGGTCCCCTTCAGCCACAGCAAGAAAGATCCCCCTTTTCGATTTTCCTAGCCTCATGGGGTTTGACCCTTCAGCAGATCTCACTGTTCCAGGATTTTTCCTGGGGAAATGTTTTATGAGTATTCCAATGTCAACAAGGGGAAAGGTAGAGCATTTACCAATCACTCCACCATCTTGGCTCCCAGATGTTCAAGTAGATGACTTATAGACATTTAATTTGTGTGCTGACAGTCTCAGGAGCAGCTGTTACAGTTACTTGGCGTGCCACAGTTCTATCCCACTCACTTTCACTGGACTCCCATCCTGGGCTGATATACCCAAGATTCCACAGTGCAGGCCACTGCCTTAGACCATCCATGACTTCCTGCTCTGCCCTGCCATGACAGGGACTACAGTGTTACAGCCTGTGTGCTGAGCACTTCTTCCAGCCCTGTGTAACACATCCTTTCCATTGACTTTCCAGTCTGTCCTGGGCTGGAAATTTGCCACAGTCTGTCTCCTATTGTATTCTGCCACTCCAAAATCCATTCAGATTCTCTTTTTAGAAATATCTGAAGGAGTTTGTCTTCGAGCTTAGGTGAGAATTTTCTCTCTGCCGTGTTGGCTCCACTCCTCTGAGAGAGAGAATTCTTAAAATGTATGATACCTCCTCTGATCTTCCTGCTTTTGCTGTGAGTTTCAAAGATAATGTAAATCTAGTACAAAGGGGTTTTTTATTCTACAGTTTCACAAATATATTCCTAGACTCTTCTGAGTTCTTCATATACTATGTTTTCTGTGAAAGTGAAATCAAGGCTATCCCATACCTGATCTGCATTTATTATCTTGATGGTCATATAAGTTCTGGGACTTTATTCTCCACATTTGAGAAAACCCATACAAGAACATATAAAAGAATTTTGGGGCGTATTCCAAGTGGGGACAACGCAACAAAAATAGATCACCCTTAAAGGTCAGATTCTCCTCTCTTCTACCACCTAGAGATTGGACATAGTCTTGTGCTCTGAAGGTTTGGGTGGAAAATAGGTTCCTGTGCCAATGTTAACAATTATTATCAAGCAAAAATGTATATTTTTTTTAAAGTTATGTTAAGTAACCACAGAAAAAACTCAATACTGTAACTGTAGTATAGTGCCCAGACAGTTCTAAAATGTTGGAGTAAAGTGCATTATTTCTGGAAGCACTAAAAAGTGTAGCTTTTTCCCAAAAGCAAATCACTAGGAATATGCAGCAAATACTGTGTTCATCAGCATTTTCTTTGTAAATAATATACTTCTTTCAGTGAATACAAAAATACAAAATGGATAAAATGAGAAGAAGCAGTAGAGGCCAAATAGGTAACATATAAAAAATGAGAGCTTGTTATTTTTTTTCTCTCAGTGTTTTTCAAAATGAGCGTGACTAAATGCAAGTCCATCAGTTGCAGTTTTTGTCAATTGCATGCATGCTTTATGACCTTCAAACTGGACCTGAAAACTCTACCAGGGTCACTACAAAGGGCTTCATAAACCTGATTTCATGAGACAATAAGAAGCCAAATGGTAAAGCTGTGATTGGGCTTGAAGGCAGAAATTTGTTATATTTTCATTGAAAACATTTTTTTGAAGTAAAATGAGGGTTTCTTTCTGATTTATTTAATTAAATTTTGATCCCAAATAAGAATATTTCTGTTTGAGTATGGAAAATATAATTGGGTTTTTACCCATAGTGAGAATCTTTTAATCAAGTTGTTCACAAATGTAGAGTATCTTCATGTAAAATATGTTTTCTATAAAATGTTATGACTAAAATGCAAAAAAAAAATCAGAAAAAATATAAATGAATTATATAGGCATATATCAACAAATTATACCTATATGTATGTATATGTGTATGTACATGCATAATACACACATGCATGCATGAATATCTATGTCTCTCTCTCTCTTTCCATCTATATATGTAGGTCTTCTGGCTATCTGTTTAGATATAGATCTATTATCCCCAAATATTAGTGCAGGTCTAAAGTATTTATGTCATATAATATTTGGGGGATACATTTTATATATGCAATATGTATATATACATTCATATATATATATCACATCTCTTTGCTTAAAGGAAAAATAGAAACTTGGGGAACTTATGGGCTGTTTGTAATCAATCACAGTTTTTGTCTGTTTTTTTTTTCCCCAGGAGAATCTTGTAGACTGTTTGTAGATATGTGACTGCACTGGTATCCTCTCACCCAATGCTCACCCATGGCTCTATGAAGCTGTAGCATATGAATGGACCATCCCCCAGCACGCCATTTCTGTAGACTGGCTAAACCAGATTGGGGATAACTGAAGGGCCTCCAAACTTTCAGTGACTATGGGGAATAGCTACTTCAAGCATGTTTGACTTCCCCCATGGCAGTGGATTGATGAGAACATTCTTTTTTCCCCAGTAGCAATGAAGGAAGCTTAGGAAGGCACTGTGGAGCACTCAGATCTTGGTCAGACATCCAAAACACCAAAGAGAACCATTGCCTAAACCATATCCAGTCTTGATTTTTGTCTTGCCATTGGCCTTCAATGACCCCGGAAGAGAGAGTGAGGATGCCAATTTGAGGCACCTGAAGGGCAAGTCAAGACATCACCCTTGTGATGTTTTTGGTCCTCTTCAAAAAGGAAAGACTAACCATCAGAAGTAGCAAGCTACTCACCAATTCCAAAAAATTACTTTTTTATATACATGCATCACTTTCTTCTGTTGGCTTCATGTTCAGCCTTCCCTCATTGAAGACCCAAAGCACCGGAGCGTCAGAGAGTAACGTTTTCTTGTTTAACTGCCTTTGTGAGGGAAGGCATCGATAGCGGTTTGCATTAAATTTTGCCGCTGCTCCATGAACCTGTTCTACTTAATCTCAATAAATTTGTTTGAAAAGCAGACTTTCTTTTAAAATCCTAAAGGAATTCCAATCCCATTTTTTGCATGTTATCATCTCTAGCAAACATTACAAAAAGTAAGATTAATACTGCTTTAAAGGACAGTGAGAATTCTACTGCCAGAGTCATTATCAGTTGAAGTGTGTATTTTCCCCCAACTATATCTTATTCAGGATAGTAACAACTCATAAAATATGATACTTTCAAATTAAAAAAAATAATGTTTCTTTTTTTTTCTTCCAAATTCTCTGGGTAGGAAATTTAAAAAAAATATCCTCCCTCAAGTTCCAGTTTTCACATCTGTTAGGCATTTTATGTCAAGACTGGTGCTCAGAGTGATGGTTCATGATGTAGGGTAGTCTAAAGTTTTTGATGCACACCCACTTCCACAATCATCCATCAAAACTTAGTGAAATTAACTCACTAGCTAAACAAAGTTATTCAGCTTCCTGAATGAGGTTAAAAATTGTTTGAATATGGAAATTTCCAACCTCAGAGGAAAAAAATAAACTTTAATAATGGGAAAAATGTCAGAATGTGATTTTTAACTGGTAAAGGTTTATAAAGGGACAGCAATTAGATCCACGCTTTAGTTGCTATAATGAATTCTAAGGTCAAGAAACTCCCCTTACTAACATAAGTCATCACTTTCTCTGCAAGGTATAGTTTATGTGTTCCCTGTCCAAGAGCACTATGGGAATAAATAGCTTACCCAGAGTCAAAGAGTATCAGAGGTGGGACTTCAATCTTCCTGACTTTGAGGCCAGGTCTCTATCTACTATACCTATGGTCAATATCTTTGTAACATATCTTGTGTATCTTCATTTTCTCTCCTCTGACGCTGCCCCTACCCTGGTGTAGGCCTTCATTGAACTACTGGACTGTTGTAAAATCTTTCTGAATGTCATTCCTGTCTCAAGTTTCTCACCTGCTGCAATCTATCATCCAATCATCTATCAAAGTGATTTTCCTAAAGCACAATGTTATACTTTTATTCAACAGAGTCTATGGACTCCTTATTGCCTCCAGAATGAAATGTAAACTTCTATGTTTGGCTTTTAAAGCCTTTCATAACCTAGCTGCTTTCTACTTTTCCAGTATGCTTGTACCTTACTGCCCTACACATACTTTATGATCTGTTGACTCTTGTGTCTACTGTACATCAAACATGATACTCTATCTCCCAACTACATGCATTTTTTTTCTAACTGTCTTCATACCTAAAATTTTCCCCTTTATTACCTCTATCTCCCTGGCTTTCTTTAAATGATAACTTTTTTAGATAGACTCTAACCTTATCCAAGGAGCCTCTGTCCTTTGTCTTCAATGTTAGTCATTTCTCTCTGAGATTAGCTCCAGTTTATCTTCTATCAATCTTGTTTGTGTGCATTTATTTGTATGCTATTGTATTGCTCATTAGATTATGTGTTTCTTAGAGGAGTAACTTTTTTTGGCCTTTGTTGTAATAGAAGTTGTAGTAGTAGTAGTAGTAGTAGTAGTAGTAGTATTAGTAGTAGTTGCTATTGTTGTAACAATAAGCACCCCAACATATACATAGAAGCCTACTATCACAGTTTCTTAGATCTACTTTTATGAAAGGAAAGGCAACTTTTGAGGGTCAAAAATCACTTTGATCAAGCCCATGTTTCTTTCACTTAGTTTAAGGGAAAGAGTCAGTACCCTGAATTTTGGAAAAAGTACAGAGAAGTAAAAATCAATAGACTATCTGACCTAAGCAATACACATAGATGAACAGACAGATCCAACTGTCTCACCATAGTTACCAGAGAGGGAAGCACCAAAATCTGGGTTTTCAAAGCCAGGGGGCTCCTTAGCAGCTTCCCAGAGTCTAGACCTGCACAGCCCTCCCTCACTCAAAACAAAGTGCAAATCATGTCACCATTTCTCTGATGGCATGGGTATTCCTTGGCAAGGAAGGAGAAACATAATCCCGAGTCTCATCTGGCCAAACAGACTTCCAGGCAGTAAGCCCCAAAGTAAAACTTCACGCTCAGAGTATTTATACATTTTTTAGAGCTAGAGGGCCTCACAACCCTTGAGAACCAGTGACTCATTAGAAACTTAACAAAAGGTGTGAGTCTTCCCCTACAAACCTTCCCAGGCCCATTAATGAGTGGAGAAGATCTTCTTAATCACTTTAGAATAATTAGCAACATAAATACATATACTATTTCTAGTTAAAGAAACTCTTATTTCTGTACTTTACTCCTAGTAAAGACTCTTTGGTTGATAAAGGCAAGATTCAATCAGAGGGACTTGATTATACTAAAACAAAAACAGCAAAAAATCTTATTTTGCTTACCATCACAGTAGTAGGAGTAGAAGTAGTTGAAGTAGTAGTAGTAGTGGTAGTAGCAGTAGAAGGAGTAGAAATAGCTAACACTTGCATAGCACTTGCTATGTATCAGGCACTGTACTGAGCATTTTGCAATTATTATCTTATCTCATCCTCCCGTAAGCCTGCAAGGTAGATGGCATTATTATCCCCATTTTACAGATAAGAAAACATAAGAAAAAAGAGATCATTATAACTGCCTAGTGTCATATAGCACAGAAGTGTCTGAGTCCAGATTTGAATTCAGGTTTTCCTGACATCAAGCCCAGTATTCTAATTGATTATGCTCGTCATTCCACTCATCAGCCACTGGTGAGAAACATTGTGCCTGGTACATATTTATAAATTTTGTTGGGTTTTTGGAAGACACTTATTCTGTTCTTAGTAATGGTATATTGCAATTAAAGACAGAATATGTTCCCATGGATATACAGTCAAAAATGATTTGATTCTGCCACTCATTGGCTCTATAACTTGAATGAAGTATCTTTCCCTCTCTAAGACTCAGTGTACTCACAAGTAAAATGGAAAAAGGAAAGGTTGGAGTGTGTAATTCTTAAGGTGTCTTAAAATCATATATTTTATGTTTTTTATCCTAGATTATATTCCCACTTTGCCACTTGATAATTATTTGGCCTTGACAAAGACAATTTATTTTATGATCCTCAGTTTACTCATTTGTAAAATTAGGAATAATAATGCTTCTTAGGATTATATTGAGGATCAAAGGAAAGAATGTAAATGTATAAGAATTATATTGTTGCTGTTGCTGCTACTTATCTTGTTCTCATCATTTTTTGATGGGGTACAGATTGAAATAATTCAGAAAAATAACTATGCTACCACTATTCACTGTTATTTATGTTTTATTGAGTAGAACACAGATAGGTAAAATAGCTGCTTTTTCTTAAGTGCATAAAAATATTTGTCTAAAAGCTCATTCTCTGTATGTTTCTCGAAAGTATCCTTGGTACAAATCCTGTAGAAGAAAGGACAATAGAGATGATATATACTTCACCCTGCTCCCACATGAGTCTTCATTTGTATGATGAGTATTTGTTGTATGTTATTCACTGAATAACAGAGTTCTTTATGAATAATTTTAGCCACCAGATTGTATCTTACCATGCATTTAGTCAGCACAAAATTTTATAGCAAACGCTAATATGGTTCATGGCTTTTACCATTTCACTGAATAATTTACATTGATCTCTATGTATATGCTACATAAAAGTAAACCTTCTGAAATTTTATGTGGTGACTTGGACCTCAATGGTTGTTAAATAAAAAACAAACAAAAAACCTTCTATTTACATTTTTTTTAAAAATCCCATGACTTAGTCATTAATTTAAAACTTTTTGTTGACATATTGTTGGCTGGGTTCATGTGTATATTGTCCACAAAGGGTCTTTTGATTCCATTCCTGGATAGTAGTGATTTCATAACTCCTGCAAGATGCAAATGGATTTCAGTGACACGACAAACTAGTGGCATGTACATGTTATCAGCCTTTACCATTGCTCAGTGAAGTGATATCTACTTTTTTTCAAAATATTTCTCTAGTTCTTCTGACTTATTTATTTTGTTATCTAAGAATGTCTATCTTCTTTTTCATCATGGGCAATTAAATGCTAAAGTTTTTAATTTGTGTTTTTTTTAATACTTGCCTCATGGTAATAGATTTATGTTTTGTTAATATTGTATAGGCTTGTTAGTATAATTTCCAAATCTGTTATGATTAATTGTACAATTCTGAAAGTGTACAGTAATTCTCTTCTTTTTTTTTTTTTTTTTTTCATCAGCAGCTCTGCTTCATTTCAACTGCACAAAAGCTATGCCCCTGCTCAGGGTATTCACTGTTAGCCTACCCATTCCCATTTTTTGCCTGTGTGTGTGTGTGTGTGTATGTGTGTGTACATGAATATGTATCATCTTGCCCTATTACATTTTAAGCTTCTTGAACAGAGAGACTATCTTTGTTTTTTCTTATTTGTATCCCAGGGGCTTATGCACAGGGACTGGCTCATAGTAGGCACTTAAATGTTCACTGACTATGACTATTGATTATATAGCAACTTTTATATAGCAATTACTGCTTTCCAGACACTGTGCTGAATTATTTATAATTATTATCTCATATAATATTGAGGAAAAAACTAGAAGATAGATGCTATTGCTATCTAAATTTTGCAGAAGAGGAAACTGGGACACAGAAGTTGTGATATCCCCAGGGTCACACAGCTAGTAGGTGTTTGAGGCCAGATTTGAACTCAGATCTTTCTGACCCCAGGCCCTGCCTTCTATCTACTGCATTGCCCAGCTGCCATTACTATGGTATTACATAGATATCAATTGCTTTAGATTGGTTCTCTCCTAGAGGCACATTCAAAAATAATGTATAGAAAACTGGGGTCAGAAAGACCTAATTCAAACCTTACCTCAGATACTTACTAGTGTGATTGTAGGCAGGTCACTTAACCTTTATGTGCCATAGTTTTTTTGAATTGTAAGATGGGGATAAAAAT
Organism: Bettongia penicillata ogilbyi; assembly: GCA_023548195.1. Lineage (NCBI taxonomy): Eukaryota > Metazoa > Chordata > Mammalia > Diprotodontia > Potoroidae > Bettongia > Bettongia penicillata. Next base: position 1,394,903 of record JAJHZJ010000048.1, on the reverse strand, counting down.
AGTACCCATCTTACAGTATTATAGTGAACATCAATGCTTAACACATATTGGGTACTATACAAATGTTTATTCCCTAGTTCCCTTTTTTACTTTTGATTAGAATTATTAGTGACTACAAATATTACATGATTACTAACATAAGCCTTCTATCATTAAGGATTGATTGGTTGTTGTCTTTTCTCGGAGGACCAAAATGACATCAGCCTATTAAGGAGGACTCTAGAAAGAATATTGCCAGTAATAACTAAAAGGGAGTCCCTACCTGTGCTTATCACAGGACAATATATTTTATTTACTTTTGTAGAGATGGACAATGGAGGCATCTTTGAACTCCTGGGGGAAAACCTCCTGTTGCCATATAATCTGGTTCAGTCAGCTTTTGTATGAGCAATGGCCCCCCTACCTTGTAAATCTCAGCTAGAATAGAATCAGCACCAGCTGCTTTGCCGCATGAGCCTAAGAGCACTCAAAACCTCTTCTTCAGTTAGAAGTTCACCTAAAGAGGGATTGACTTAAACCTCAGGTAAATGGTCAATAGCCTCAGCATTGATTGATGATGGTCTGTTGAGGACACTATGGATGTGTTCAGTTCATCTCTCTAGTTTCATGCCCTTATCACTGTCTTTATCGTTAAAGATAGTAGTAAGCTATTTACAGAGTATTATTCAGTCATGTCTCTTGTATCTGACTCTTCTTGCCTCTATTTGATTTTCTTTGTTTGTTTTGTTTTAGTGTTTTTTTTTTTTGGCAAAGATATTGGAGCATTTTGACATTTCCTTCTCTAATTCAATTTATAGATGAAGAATTGAGGCCAACAGGATTAAGTGACTTGTCCAGGGTCACACAGATGGTAAGTATATGAGGCCAGATTTAAACATAGGAAGATTAGTTTTCCTGACTGCAAGCTGGGGACTCCATCTACTGAGCCATCTAGGGACCTCCAAATCATTTATGTATCCTATGACATAATGCACTGTGTAAGCAAGGGCTAAATTGTGTACGACAGACAGATATTTCCACATATAGACAGTTCAAGCTTCAGAGTTTTATAGAGAGCAAGGTCATTGTGGACATTTTAAATTAGCATGAAGAGGTAATGTGATGTAATAGAAAGAACACAGCACAAACTAAACCAATTCAACCAAGATTAGTAGGAAAACAGAAACCTGGGAAATAATTTTTACAACAAATTATGATAAAGGCCTCATTTCTAAAATATATAGAGAATTGTATCAAATTCATAAGAACACAATTCATTCTCCAATTGATAAATGATCAAAGGATATGAAAAGGCAGTTTTGAAATGAAGAAATAAAGTATATAAAATATGCTGTAAAACACTATTGATTAGAGAAATGCAAATCAAAACAACTCTGACATACCATCTCACAACCATCAAATTGGCTAATATGACAGAAAAGGAAAATGATCAATGTTGGAGAAGATGCGAAACAATTGGAATACTAATGCATTGTTAATGGAGTTGCCAATTGATCCAATAATTCTGTAGAGTAATTAGGACCTATGCCTAAAGGACTATAAAACTCTTAATATCTTTTGGTCCAGAAAAACCATTACTAGGACTATATTCCAAAGAGATCATCAAAAAGAGAAAAAGACTTGCATGTACAAAAATATTTATAGCATCTTTCTGTAGTGGCACAGAATTTAAAATTGAGGGGATACTCATCAATTGGGGAATGGCTGAACAAGATGTGCTATGTGAATGTAATGGAATACTATTGTTTTATGAGAAATGATGAGCAGGATGATTTCAGAAAAACCTGGAAAGACTTGCATGAACTGAGGCTGAGCGAAATGAGTAGAACAAGGAGAACATTATGCACAATAATAGCAACATTGCATGACTGTTAACTATGATAGACTCTTCAGAGAAATACAGTAATCCAAGACAATTACAAAAGATTTGTCATGAGAAATGTTATCCATATCCAGAAAGAATACTATGAAGTCTGAAGGCAGATTAAATCATGTTGTTTTCTCTTTTGGGTTATTTGTGTTTTTACTTTCTCATAGTTTTTCCCTTTTTTTCTGATTCTTCTTTTACAATGTTATTGTGGAAATATGTTTAAAATGATAGTACATATATAACCTGTATCAGATTACTCTCTCTCTTGACAAGGAGGGAGGGATTGGAGGGGGAGAAAAAAATTGGAAATAAAAATTTTATAAAAATGAAATTGAAAACTATATATGTAATTGGGAATAATATTGAGTGGAAAAAATATTGAGAAAGGAAAGAAAGAAGGAAGGAAGGAAAAAAGGAAGAAAGAAGAGAAAGAAAAAATGAAGGAAGGAAGGAAAGAAAAAAAAAGAAGGAAAGAACACTTATTATGGAGTTATGGGTCCTGGGCTCGAATCCAATTTCTGATGTATATTACTTGTATGAACCTGGTCAAATTATTTAACCCCTGTCATCCTGAATTTCTTTATATAGAATGAGGTACTTGGACTAAATTTCTTTCTAGTTCTGTATCTATGCTCTATATCTATGATCCTATAAGTCTATATGAAAGAAGTGATGTAGTGACCTTAATAAAAGTTTAAGTATTGCAGGAGGACATACTTCTCTCTCCTCATGTCCATCATCTTTCTATCTTGTCACTGAGCTCACACAGATTAACAAAGGGGATTAGGGGAAAGAAAAAGTATGGAATATATACAGATTTTATAAAGTTTTCAAATAAATGATATATAACTTTTTTCAATGCTCTGCTATATAAAGATGATAAGAGGCATTTTTCTAAATGTGGAATATATAGTAAGTTTCTTGATACAAATACAATTTCTTCAAGAAATGTAGTTCCAAAAGAAGCTAAGAATTTTCCTGTAGTAACTTTGCTTCCAACGTTTTAATATGATGTTGTAAATTTTGCCAAGATTCATCTAAATAAGATCTGGTAGAAAACACTAGATTTGGAACCAAATGATAAAATTGAATTCCAGTTTTGCCAAATTACTACTTGTGTGATCTTGAGTTAATCAATTATCCCATTTGTGACTCAGTTTCTTAAAACAAGTGGATTTGAAATACTAATTACAATGTTTGGATCAATATCTATCTCAAACCCCACACAAGAGAGGCTAGACAAATATTTTCCCCTAGATGTCAATGAAGCTGTCCTCCAAAACTTAATTAGTTCAGAAGGTTAAGTCTGAAACTGTTTTGATATCATTTCCTGTGTGCCTCCAACCGTATCGACCTTATCTCTGGATCACTTAGGGACATGAAGAAGACCACATACTTGATGGAATTACCAAAGCCCATGTGTCACCACGTACTCTTACCTGACAAACCAATGGATATATGAAACAATGGAGTAAAGTATCCATTTGAACCAAGAGTTTGTGCTAAGTAAACTATCTATTGTTAATTCTTGAATGACCTATGAAGATCTCATTTCATTCCAAGATCATAGCTGCCAGTTATCTCCTGACAGATCCATTTAATGAATGTTTCTAAGGTTCTTTTGAGCTACAGATCCTGTAATCCTCTGTAACATGATCTCCAATAAGATTGGGAACTATAAAGAAATTCTAATGAAGTAATGACATAAATGATTTCTCATGCTCCTCTCCAAAGGAAAGTAAATTTTGATGGCCAAAAGCTGCCTCATTAACTTGGGATTTACTGGCTAGAATTCTTTCTCAGATGTAAGGTAATCTCAAAGGGAAAGCAAGGCCTGATAGTGACTCAGGTCGGGGACCACTGGGGTAGAATACAATTTATACTGTCAGATTCAGTTGATGTATTGGTTGGTTTTGCTGAATTACTTTTGTTGTCTTTTTAAACTTTTTGTTAAAAGGAATGACTTTTGTTTTAACATGTAATGGGGAAAATAAAATATTATTAAATAAAAAAGGTATAATTTGAAAAAAATGCTTTTACCATTCTATACAGATTTGACTAAAATCTTGAACTATATATGTCAGAGAACTGAATGGCTTGCTATAAATTGCCTAAGATATGACTATTGATACTTGCAAACAATGCACACAAATGTATCTCCATTTGTCAGATGCAAGAGAGAGTAAAAAGAGTTGTTTGTAGTTCTTAAAAACAAAGTTTCCCAAGAAACCAGCAAACAGAAAGACAAAATTCCAATGCCAAAGGCCAAGAGGGAGTACAATTCAAGTATACAATGTCTTGAAAAATATTTTTGGGCAAATACAGATGCAAAAGAAAATTCCCAATTCAATAGGAGCAAGTGGACCCACTTCAAAACTTAGAAGATATATTTTGACAACAAAGAAATGGAAATATCACTCTATAGCCCCATGAAAGTCTTATGATAATTAGATAGAGAGCTATAGCACATATATAGTACACTACAGTAATACATATGCTGCTATATTTACATATATACATACATACATATATACACATGTGTATATGTATATGCTTATACACATATAACCTATATATGTAGTATATATATAGTCCTATGTATGGATATATAATCTGTCCGTCTTTCTCTCTCTCTCTCTCTCTCTCTCTCTCTCTCTCTCTCTATTGTAGTGTGGAGGTGACCCTGGCCTAAGGCTGTACCACTAGAATCCCAGCTCTAGTAAATCCTGCCATATTTGAAAAATTTCAATTATAGTCTTTCTAAAATATAAACTGACATATACTGTTATCAGAACACCAACTTAATTTCATTTTCATAGGCACATTGCTTGAAGGTTGACTATTTGGTCATTCAAACTTTTTGCTCAGCAACATATGAAATCATCTAATAAGATACGGAAAGATTATAATCCACATTTGCGTAGCACACACAATGAAATCATAGTTTAAATTGTTAAACAAAAGTAGTATATGCTGAATACATTATTCTTAAGTATTTGTGTCTCTGTATCTCTGTATAAATACACACATTTGTATATGAGTGAACCATATACACCTATATGACATATATATGTGTGTGCTTATATACACACAAATATATGTGTGCATGTATATGTATGTGTGGATATATGTATACATATATTACACATATTATATTTTAGAAAAATCGTAAGTAAAATATTTCATAACCCCTTATCAAGAGAAGTTAAGGAGGTTACATATCCTTAATTTTTTTCAATTTGAGGCCATAGAGTTTAATTACCCTTGTACATGATACAATTTACTATCATTGTATAAGACAGAATAATGGATTAGTTGTAGGGCTGAAATTTTATATTCTAACAAAAGACAGCACAAATAGAATTATCACCATTTTATAAATCTGAGAAGCTGAAATTTGGAAAAGCTGATTCACCTAGGATTACATAAAAGATAAATATGATGGTGGGACAAGAATATAATTGTATTGATGTCCAAGTCACAATCTGACTCACTAAATAGCATATTTTCTTCATGCATGTAGTATGAAAATGTGGAATTTTCTAACTTTGACTTAGAAAATCGATTTCACTATTCAGTAATTTTCATTAATATTTTTTCCTACTTCTCATCTTAAATTTTCCTTTCATTAATCTCACCTATTTGCCTAGTTATGGCCAATTTTATAAGGATGTGAGGACCCTCCTTTTCAATAATAACCTTACCAAGATGATTTTATAAGAACTTCTTTTAATATTTGATTATAATACTTGAGAAAGTGCAAGCTTTGTTCTCATTTCTAAGTGGCAGCTTCATATTAATATTTAACTCCTATTTGTCATAAAAAGCCTTTTTTTTATTTTTGTGCAATGAAGCTTAGTTGCTAATTAAAATTTCACTAGCATATATCTTGGGAACCCACAACTCTACAGGCATCGCAAAAATAAAATTATTTGACAAAAATGCTGAAATAGAAGATTGGATCACACACATATATGTATCACAACGAGAAATAATGTAAATTGTAAAAATAAGTAACAAAAAATGAACATAATATTTATATTGCATTCATTCATAGTTGTCAAAATTAGTGATAGCAATAAGGATAATAATCATAATTCAAATTCATTAATTATTGTGAAAAACAAGAATGTTGCCTCTAAACAAAGCCTGACACGGAGAAAAAATTTAAAAAGTAATAAGTTGTTTTAAGTACACAGTAAAAAGTAATAAGATTGACATTAGCTCAAATTGACTTTTTTATGGGAAAAAAAAACAACTCTAAGCATAACCTTAGTTTACTTATTCTAGATTTATCCTGTTGATTTATTTTTGCAGCAGCTGATACAAATGGATAGAATACTGCTAAAATTTTAAACTGAAAGTAATTTTTTATCATGAGTATCCAAGTCACTTATTAATTGAAAAGTTGTACCATTACTTAGAAGTTTATACTACTTGTATATCAGTGGAATAGGTCAGTTTTGTTCATGAGGAAATTGACTCAAAAATTCAACAACATGTCTAAAAGTGAAAGTGTAACTGAAAAGTTGATATTTGCATTTAGTTTCCAAATCTTGATCTATTTTTAGCTTGCTGTATGATACAACTACTAGCTAACATTTTATATAATTTTATATAATTTTCAGATTTGCAACACATTTTACATGTATTTTCTCATTTGATCCTGGGAAATTGGAGTTGTTATTATTCCCATTCAACAGATGGAAAAAAAAAACAACAAAACTTTAAGAAATATGTCTAGAATAATACAACTAGTAAATGTATAGAACGGATTATGAATTTAGGTCTCCCAGACCTAATTTGAATTTAGTCAACACCTTCTCCACTGTGTCACTTACCTATCTCCACCTCTTGATTCAAATAGTACAGCCTTTCATATACTTTAAAAAAAGTTGTTGATGGTACAAATTTTCCCTTTTAGTTGAAAATTTTGTATTATCAACTTGTATTTGTCACTGTATCCATGTGATACTCTTGAAGCATTGGCAGGCACAGTATAGAATATCCATATTGGATACAAGAGCATGATCAAAATATATTTTTTGGTATTAAAAAAGCATTTCCAAAAGCCAAAAGTTGAGGAAAAGTGTTGATTGTTAAAATACCTAATAAGACCTACACATTTCTTCTCTTTTCTTTTTCTTAATGCTCCCCAGAAATTTGAATCCCATCTAAACTGCTGAATTCTCCCTCCTGGAGGATATTTTTGAGAGGTCTATACTAACTTCAGTAACCTTAGTCTCAAAGTCCATTGGAATGGGGATCTTTCCAATATTAACTTCACTGATTCGTATTTAATCTCGTTTTATCGTTGCCTAATTATTTATTCAATAAGCCTTCCAGGTAGATTTAGAGAGTCAGGCTTTAATTATCCCCACTGTAAGTTGTCAATGCAAATTATTGTCCTAGTGAAAGCCAGCAAACGCTACGTCAAACCAGGCTAGATAAGATCATCTTTCCAGCAAATTCACCAGGTTCCCTTCTTGCTGTCTCTAGAGAATGGAGGGCTTGAAAAAAAAATTTTAGCAACTATCTACTCCTTCTACTCAGCGTGCTTGGGAGATTTCCTCTATTAGTTAAGTCATGTTTAATGAAACTGAAATAACTGGTAGGGGTTTCTTTAAAACTTAATGCAAGAAGTAATTCTGCAGTCTTCTCATTAAATTCATTTGGTGAAAGGTGAGGTGAAACACATATATATATATATATTTATATTTGGTGGTATACTTGATAATAGAGTTGTGCTTTGAATAGGGAAGTCCGGAGTTTAAATCTCATCTCTTAACACTTACTAGGTGTGTCACTCTGGACAAGTCAATTAACCTGTCACTCAGTTTCCTATAAGATAATTATAACAATAGCATCTAAGTCTCAATGTTTTTTATTTGTAAGTAATATTTGCATTTGGATGTAAATGATATTTGTAAAGGCCCTTGAAGATCTTAAAGAGTTATGTGAATGCTATCATTATATTGATGATTTGACATCTAATGATATGGATTATACTGGAGCTAAACTTTCTTCACATTTGTGTTTTGTGTCACCCTTGCTCACATCCCTGGTTGAACGTCATAACTAATTTTTAGAAAGATTTATGGTGGGTCAATATTTTATTTAAGCTTGCCAGATAATTGACTTTTGGAATTAGATGACATTTAATTGCACTGACCCAGCTTTACTCCCCTACCCCTTTCCCAATGAATGAATTCATGACCTCTGATCATGATCCTGTATCAAAACTTCATACATTTCCCATTGTTCTCAGAATAAAGCCAGGAATTCAAGCCTTTCCTATTAAATCCCTAAGTTATCTTTTCAATCTAATTACCCTACTTTTAAAGTAATATATGAGACCTCCGTACTCATCAAATGCCAACCTCACTTCAGGCTGCTGAAGTAGGAAAGCAAAAGTCCAAGAAGAAGCTGACATGAGAGAAGCTGGCAGTCACCTTCATTTCCCTATCCACAGTTGGTTTACTACAGTAGAGACTTTGCAGAATTTCCCCTTGGGTGAAATCTAGGACTCTTTCATTTGGTTACATTGTTCTCAGTGGGAGAGCTCTTTCACTCAGTATTAACTGGTATATATTCTCCCAAATAAGCTTTCCTTGATTTCTGTTTTGCTATTGACTTACATAAATGGGTTATATTATTTTTAAAAATATCCATGACATTACAGTTATTGGACTAGAGCTTGGGAAGCAAGGGAAGACTAGAGGTAATTATTTGGCAGCCACCTAAAAAGGACTCAAAGTTCAAACCTTCAAACTGGATAAGATCCCCAAAGAAACAGGGACTATTTGGGGAATGTCCACATTAAGGGAATTAGAAGAGGAAAAGAAGTCACTAAAGAACATGAAGAAGTAGTTAGAAAAGCAGAGTAAGAAGGGATGATGGTAGTATGGTATCAGAAACAGGGGAAGAAAGAAGAATTCTTTAAGAAGAATATGAACATGGTAGTCATAAGTACATAAAATATTATAGAATGGTAAAGGAGGTTAAGGATTAAGAAAAGGTCACTAGTTTTGGCAATTGGAATTTTTGTAGTAAAATTCCAGTAGGATTTTGGAGTTGGCAGTCTGATTGTAGAGGGAAAGGAGAGAGGAGGTATTGAAAATCTGATGTTTTTTTTTTCTTCTTTGGTTTCTCACTTTCAGTTTGTCCTAGATTCTCCTACCTGAGGAAACTTTATGTTGTGATTTATGTAGGGAATAGGTTATGTATTGTATGTTCAACACAATTTGAACTATTGCTCAGGTTTATAAAACCACTGGTGGAAATTAAGTTAACTTAACTATGTGTGTATATCTATGTAGAAAAATATTAATCTCATGTATGATCATCCTGATGTAAATATAAGCAGGATTCCAGAACTCCCAAGCACACATGAATGTCACCAAATATGAGGGACAATAAAGAATACAAGTTGCTATCATTTACATATTTCATGTTTCTTCATTTACCAAAGTGGATATTCCACGTTGGCCTTATGGCCAACTTCCCTCAATGGGTGACTCTTCAGTGGTTACAGAGTCTAATGCTAAATTATATTTTAAAATTTTAATTCATACATGTATGCAAAGTCATGAATTTTGGATGAAAAAACAATATATGAAATATAATATAGAACATGCTTCTAAAATAAGATACTTCTGAAGGAACACACACACACTTATATGTATACATATATCTATGTATATATATACACAAATTTAATTCTATATGTGTTTATGTATGCTTGTACACACATGTATATATGCATATATACTTGTAGGCACATATGTATGAATATAACATGAATGTATACTCAAAACAGTTAAACATAACCACCACTGAAAAATACTTACTATAGAATGTTTGCATATATGGGGGCAAAGCCAAGATGGCAGAGTAGGAAGATGCATATTCTTAGCTCTTCCCCCACAACCCAAAAAATACCTGTAAAGAATGACTCTCAATAAATACTAGGGTAGCAGAAGTCACAGAATGATAGAATAAAGGACATTTCAAGGTCAGGATGACCTGGAACATTGACAGGAAAGGTCTCTAGCACTGGATGCGGAGCAGGGCACAGCCCAACTGTAGTCATGTGGCACCAGGAAGAACAGGATTGGAACAGGCTTCAGGGGCAGAATCCCCAGCAGCAGTGGAGGTTCACAAATCCCTCAACCCAAAGGCACCAAAGACACTTCAAAGGTCAGTGAGAGAGCTTTTTCACCCCAGTGACAAGGGAGCAGGGTCCTCCATTAACCTGGGCCCCAGGTGGCAGCAATAGCAGTGGCAGTGGCAGCCAGCATCCATTGTTGGAGCCCTTAGCTTAAAGCCCCTGTGGGAACTGAGCAGCTGATCTGAACCTCACCCACAAGCCAGGCCTGGGAGTAAACTCCTCCCCCTTTATTGTGCCACCTTGGAGGAAATGAGAATTTACAGGTCCCCAGAGTATACCCTACTCTTGACAAAGGACACAAAAGTCAATTAAGTGGTTGAGAAAAATGCCCAAAAAAGGGGAAAAAATAAGACTACAGAGGGTTACATTCTTGGTGAACAGGTATTTTCTCTCATCCTTTCAGATGAGGAAGAACAATATTTACAATCAGGGGAAGACCTGAAAGCCAAGGCTTCTGCATCCAAAATTTCCAAAATAAATATGCAATGTCTTCAGGCCATGGAAGAGCTAAAAGGGATTTTGAAAATCAAGAGAGGGGGAGGAAAAATTGGAAAGAGAAATTAGAGCAATGCAAGAAAATCATGACAAGCAAGTCAACACCTGGCTAAAGGAGACCCAAAAAAATTCTGAAGAAAATAATACCTTTAAAAATAGGCTAACTCGATTGGAAAAAGAGCTCCAAAAAAACAATGAGGAGGAGAATACTTTAAAAAGCAGAATTAGCCAAATGGAAAGCTCATTGAAGAAAATAGTTCTTTAAAAATTAGAATGGAACAGATGGAAGCTAATGACTTTATGAGAAACCAAGAAATTACAAAACAAAACCAATAAAAAATGGAAGATAATGTGAAATATCTCATTGGAAAAACAACTGATCTGGAAAATAGATCCAGGAGAGATAATTTAAAAATTATGGGACTACCTGAAAGCCATGATCAAAAAAAGAGCCTAGATATCTTCTTTCATGAAATTATCAAGGAAAACTGCCCTGATATTCTAGAACCAGAGGGCAAAATAAATATTGAAAGAATATACCGAACACTTCCTGAAAGATATCCAAAAAGAAAATCTCCTAGGAACATTGTAGCCAAATTCCAGAGTTTCCAGGTCAAGGAGAAAATACTTCAAGCAGCTAGAAAGAAATAATTCCAGTATTGTGGAAGTACAATCAGGATAATACAAGATCTAGTAGCTTCTATATTAAGGGATCAAAGGGCTGGGAATATGATATTCCAGAAGTCAAAGGAACTAGGATTAAAACCAAAAATCACCTACCCAGCAAAACTAAGCATAATACTTCAGGGGAAAATATTGTCATTCAATGAATGAATGAAATAGAGAACTTTCAAGTATTTTCGACAAAAAGAACAGAACTGAATAGAAAATTTGGCTTTCAAACACAAGAATCAAGACAAGTATGAAAAGGTAAACAGGAAAGACAAATCATAAAAGGACTTTCTAAAGTTGAACTGTTTACACTCCTACATGGAAAGATAATATTTGTAATTCTTGAAACTATTCTTAGTATCAGGGTAATTGGAGGGATTATACACATACACACACATATATGTACTGTACATATATATGTATATACATATATATATATATATATATATGTACAGAAAGAGACAGAGAGCACAGGGTGAGTTTAATAGGAAGCAATCATATCTAAAAAAATAAAATTAAAGGGTGAGAGAAGAATATGTTGGGAGGAGAAAGGGAGAAGTGGAATGGGGCCAATTACCTCTCATAGAAGAGGCGAGAAAAAATCTTTTCTAACATACAGGAAAAGGAGGGAGGTGAGATGGAAAAAGTGAAGCTTATTGTCATCACTTTTGGCTCAAGGAAGGAATAACATGCACACTCAATTTGGTATGAAAATCAATCTTAAGCTACAGGAAAGTAGGGGAGAAGGGCATAGGCAAGGTCGAGGGGGATGTTGGAAAGGAGGGCAAATAAGAAGAGGAAAGAATTAACAGTAAACACTCTTGGGGAGGGATAAGGTCAGAAGAGAGAATAGAAGAAATGGGGGGGCAAAATAGGATGGAGGGAAATATAGTTAGTCTTACACAACACGACTACTGTGGAAGTCATTTGCAAAACTTCACATATATAACCTATATTGAATTACTTGCCTTCTCAGTGGGGATGAGTGGGGAGAGAGGAAGGAAGAGAAGTTGGAACTCAAAGTTTTCAGAACAAATGTTGAGAATTGTTTTTGCATACAACTGAGAAATAAAAAGTACAGGTAATGGAATACAGAATTTTTTTTGACCTACAGGGCAAGAAAGAAGATGGGGATAAGGGAAGGGAGGTATGTTAGAAGGGAGGGCATATTGGTGCAAGGGGTAATCTGAATGCAAGGCATTTTGGGGTAAGGAAAGAGATGGGGAGAAAATTTGGAACTCAAAATTTTTTGGAAATGAATGTTGTAAACTTAAAATGAATAAATGAAAGGATGTTTACATGTCATCCTATTTAAATGAAGATGTTTTATTCATTTTTATCATTTCTGCTTTACTTTTTCATCCCTTTACCAGTCTTCTTATTTAGAACTCAATAATTGTCTATATTCCTACTTATGAAATATGGTTCGGGGTGAGTGAACATACAACCTATGTTGCTGGATCTATATGAAATTCTTCCTATACAGATAAGATACATGCAATTCAATGTGGAATTTTGTAGGCAGCATCTAGCCCAACATCCACTGCATTCATGTGACATTTATTTACTATGTGTATTGAGTCCTTAAATGTCTTTTCGTTATCCATTTGACATTCTCATGAATTTTATCATGTCCCAGGAACCTAATCATCATGCAATATCACACATATCACTGTATCTGGAACTCAAATCTCATCAATACTCCTTGTTCTTGGGGCCTCTACTTACCCCTGATTGGATAGTGTGGGAAGTAAACAGTGAAGAGATCCTTCCTGAAACTCCACTGAAGGAGAATATCCAGGTCAGCTGTTGCTTAATTTCCTTAGCTTCATTCCTCAGAATTCATCACACCCCCAGAGCTTTCTCAAAATAGCTCTCTTTGATGTGTTGTCTGCCATTCGATTGAGAGTTTCTTGAGGTCAGGAACTGGCTTTTGCCTTTCTTTACATCATTAGCACTTAGCACAGTGCTTATTAAATGTTTATTTCCTGACTAACTTCCTTTAACGTCCTCCTCCAATACATTTGTATGTGTGTGTACGTGTTCTGGAGGTGATCTTAGATTCTGTGAGGATGTCCCAGCAGAGAGAAAAATCTAATAAGTCTTACTGAGCTAGAAGTGCTTCAAATAGTGTCTTGTGGTGAATTTTGTGCCTGGAATGTAAAGAAATGTCTGTATAATTTCAGAGAAGATCATTTGAACACACTGGTCACAAGTTGGTAATATTTTTGAATCAAACAACTCATGAAAAGTCTACTAAGATGGAAGTTAAGCCAACATCAGGGATTTATAAATCCCCCAAATATTGAAGTAATGCATATGGTGACACTCTTCTACTTTTTTGAATCCACAAAAAGCAGCAATATATAGGCACTTAGGAATGTATTAAAAGCAAGAATAAAATATAATTATATTCTATATAAAACTGTTTGATGTCCAGTCTTCAGTTCGGGTCACCACACCTAATGAAATACACAATATATCAAGAAAAATACCACTAAAATAATAGGAAACAGCAGAATTTCCCATATAAATATAGGTTAAGAAGATAAGAACTCTAATCCTGAAAAGAAAAAAAAGAGGTTTAAAGGCAACCTGGAGGAAAACTTTGAGATCACAAACAGCACAAATATGGTAAACAAGAACTTATTCATTATTGAGCCACATACTGAGACAAAGGGACCAAGTTTTGGATCAACAAAAGAAACTTTTATTACATAGGGAAAGTAACAAATTCCTGGAACTCACAGGACTTTTAGAAGAGTTGGAAATATTGATCTATTATATAGACATAAGTGGTTAGTAAGAAACAATGGATTATGACTAATTTTTATATATATAAGGGGGGATACAAAGCAAAAAGTCATATCACTTTATGAATCCCATGAGCATCTGAACACTGTCATAGATTTTGACTAATGTGGTGTTAGAAGTGTACTCTGGTACCGTGGGAATGGGTTGGGGAGAATGAAACAGTATATTAAAAAATAGTTTTCCTCTTCTATGAAATGGGAAAGTTAGACTAAAATCTTCTCTATTTAGTTTAAGAAATGATAAGATCTAGCATTCTATGATTCCTGTAATATTACGTATTTTATTAGCACTTTGTAATTAATTTGAGTGTTTGTAAATTCCTTTAACAATAATATAGTAATCTGGGTAATGTGGCAAAAGTAGAGACCTAAAAAAAAAATAAGCTGCCAACAAAGGATTTTGTAGTTTATACATTAGGAAGCCACAAATATCCATTGAGCAAAGAAACAACGTGGACACACATATGCTTTAAGAAGAACAATTTGGGAAGTATCTGGATTATTATATTGGGATAGAGAGAGAGTAGAGGCAATGTGACAATTTAGGAAAACATTGCAATAATGTAGGTGAGAATGATAAAATCTTTAATTAGGGTAATTGCTATGTCAGTGGAGAAAAGGGGAAAAAAGTATAAATAATACTGTACAGGTAGAATCATCAAGTTAAGGGTAGCTAGGTGGTATAGTGTATAGAGTGCTGATCCTATAGTCAGGAAAACTTATCTTCCTGATTTTGAACCTGGTTTTAAATACTCACTAGCTATGTGATCCTGGACCAGTCCCTTAACTTGATTTGCCTCAGAGTCCTCATCTGTAAAGACAGTTGGAGAAGCAAATGGCCAACCACTCCAGTATTTTTGCCAAGAAAACCTCAAATAGGGTCAATGGAAAGTAGTATATGACTGAAACCAACAAAAAGAAAAAATCAAGACTTGCAAATGAATGGATATGGGGCTCCATGCAGTGGGAACAAGTTGAGGTTCCAAAACCAGTGTTTAGAAGAATGGTGACACCTTTGACAAAAACAGGCAAAATAGGAAGAGGGGAAACTGTAGGGGTAAAATTTTATTAGTTCTATTTTGGATATGTTTTCTTTGAGATGTTTTTGGAATGGCTAAATGAAGCTATCCAGGAGACAACTGGTGATTAGAATTCAGTAGAGAGTTGAGGGCTATGTATGTTTTGATAGTTATATACATAAAGGTGACCATTGAATTCATGAGAAATAACGAGAGCCATTAGAGTGAATGTGGAAAGGATCCTATCTGGAAAAAGGACCAAAACAGAGCCCCAAGGTGCACCCACAGTTAGGAACTGGGACATAAATGGTGAATGCTATAGAGCGCAAAGAAGTAGCAATGAAGATAGAAGATAGTATCTCAAACTCATAGGGAAGAAGGGGTAGCCAATAAATGATGTAAAGGGGCCAAAATGGTGTGATGGCAAACAAAGTGGGATCTTTTGCTGTTTTTGTATATAATCAAGTGCCTCTAATTGAATTTTACCTTTTGCAACCAAGAGTCTTTACTAAGAGTAAAGCACAGAAACAAGAGCTCCTTTAATTAGAAACAGTATATATATTTGCATTGTTAATGTAACTAAAAATTTTCCCCACCCATTAATGGACCTGGGAAGATTTGTAGGAAGACCCATACCTTTTGTTAATGGGGCACTGGTTCTCAAGGGTTGTGATGTCCTCTGGCTGTAATAAAAGGCATAAATACTCTGAGGGTGAGGTTTTACTTTAGGGCTTATTAATTGAAAGTGTTTGTTTGTCCAGGTGAGACTCTGGGAAGCTGCTAAGGAGGCCCCTGGTTTTGAAAACTCCAACTTTAGTGCTTCCCTCTCTGGTAAGTATGTATGTATGGTCAGGCAGTTGCATCTATTTGTTCATTTGTGATGTATGCATTGCTTACTTGCAGATAGTTTAGAAGCACTGTCTGTTGATTTAAATTTCTCTGTATTTTCTCTGAACTTCAGGGTGTTGACTTTTTCCCCTGAACTAAGTGAATGATATATGTGCTTGATTAATATATACACTTTACTAAAGGAGATTGTTAACCCCTCAAATGTTGTTTTAGAAAAGCAGATCAACGAACATGTGATAGCAGGCCCCCCTGCTGAATGTTGGGGTGCTTATTGACACAGATAGATGATGACTGAACGTCATCCTTTTTATTGAGTAATTAAGAGGTCATGGATGAATCTGGATATAATAGTTTGAATCAAGTTATGGATTTAGAAGGCAGATTGCATGGAGTGCAGAAATTGTGAAATGAGAAGAAATAAAAGCTCCAAGATTTTGTTTACTTTTCTGTTGTTTTTTTTTTTTTTTCCTAGGAGCTAGTGTATAGAAGAAATGCTACATGACGATGGCTTGAAGGAATAGTGGATTCAAATGAAGAGAATGTTGTTTAGTTTTGTTTGTTTTGTTTTAAAGGAGGGAATACCCTGGGTTCATTTGTAGGAAGCACCAAGAAGTGCACAAAATGAGAGCCAAGATTAAAGGGAGGAAATGACCCTCAGGGCAAACTCTCAGATGTGATAGGGAGGAGTAAATCTTGGCAATGAGAAGGGCTACCTTATTATCAGATACTGCAACAGAGGACAAGAAAATAAGGGGTGCTATTGACAGGTTTGGAGGGGAGGAAAAGGATCATATGATGAATTGCCTCTTATTAAAATTTGGTATGAGATGCTGGACAGTGGAATCTTCAATTGTTTTTCTTGCTTGCCCAGTGTGTTTTTAATATTGCAATGCGATATAGATCTCTAAGCATTTATCCAATATTAGTTTCATGACCCAAGTTAGTAGAAAAGTTTGATTAACAAAATATACTTTTAGAGAAAACAACTTACACTTCCCTGTCTTTTGTTTTTTGCTTTTTGAGTAGTCTGTTTTGAATGACCCCACCCCTATATTTCCTAACATATATATATATATGTATATGTATATATGTATATCTTTGTGTGTTCATATACAAACATGCATGTACACAAAAACGCATATGCACTTTCTACATGATATGATCTTGAATTTTGAGTGGTCAAGTGGTCAGAAACATAAAGGACTGATTTATTCAGAATTAGTTGATCTTTCATTTGGAGATGTCAATGACTAGGGGTATTGCAAGTGTTTTAATTCTTGCACATGTGGTTAATCGTACGTAGGGGGTTCTTTTGTTGTCTTCCTAGAAATATAATCATATTCTTACCAAGTCACTAGCCTCACATCTGAATGGGCAGCCTTCTTTATTTGAGCTCTGAGTCAAAATCTCTGGATATTCTAAGCCTCTTATAGTGGACTTGGGCTCATGGGTCTGACACTTAGAATTTTCATCATTTGTCCTGGTTTAAAACATAAAAAAGGGATAGACCTTTTTCTAAGTGTTGCTAATTAACATTTTTTTGCCAGTATTATCTCTTTATTTAAAAAAAAATTGCATAAATAGAGCAAAAAAGATATAAAAAAGGGAGAGAAAAGGAGAATCTCTGGGGGTTAAGAAAGTTTCCCTCATGTGTTCCTGAGAATCTGAGGCTAGAACTGTTGTTCTCAACCATTTTTATGTCAAACCCCTTTGGTAGTCTGATGAAACATGGCTCCCCTTCTAAAAATGTTTGCTGCCTACATGAAAGGAAATGCTAAACAGAGGCAAGTGAAAATAAAACTTCAGAGTCTAGGTTAGTCTAGAGGGTACAAAACATTTTGGTAGAAGCACATTCCAGTGGGCATTTCAGAGATGAAATCCTGGGGGTGGGACAGCTCATTTTATCGTAGGTGTGAACCCATCAACAACCATTTGTAAGTACCCACTTTCCTGACATCCTTCCGTTACCCTCCCCCACCTTACCAGGAACACATTCCTAAGTGAGTACACTTTCCAAAATGGCAGAAACACTTGTAATAGTTTCCAGAAACCATCATGACTCTAAGCAAAATCTCTAGTCTAGAAAAGCAGTATGGCAGAATGCAAGCATCACTTTTGAATGGAAAGAAGTTATTGAAGACTTCTCAGTGCTTAACAAAAACTTTTAGTAAATGATCAGACCTAAGTTTTGGTTTTCCAAAGATCATGTGACTTTAGGGAATATGAAACTTAACCTCCCCCCAACCCTAACCCTAAATCCCCCTTGGGTAGCCACAACACAACCCCCCTTGGGTTTCTTTATCAGCATAACACAACTCCCGTTGGGTTGCCATATCAACATAACACAACCCAGTTTGGGTTGCCACATTTATATCAACATAATGTCTATTAGTTATTCCACTGCTACCTTGTCCCCTCTTCACAGGGTAGACTGTTGAGTTCAGATTGTGAACCTGCCTCCCAGCCAATGGGAGTAAAAGGCCAGCAAGAGGGGTGACATCTGTGTTAGGGCTATATAATCTCTATTTTTGCCTTCTGTAATTGTCTCACTCTCCTGGTTACTTATCAGAGAGGAGATGCCCTTTCTCTCAAGATTGTAATAAAATCTTGCTGCTTTGCTTTTACCTTGAGAAATCTCTGATTTTTATTTGAGTCCATGGTCTCTGACCCACACACTTTGTGGTTCTGGGTTTAAATCCCATTTCTCACTGAGAAATTAGGCCTTAGTTTCCTCACCTGGGGGGTCTCTGAGGTCCCTTCCCTCTATTCTAAGCCTATGATTCCAATTCTCCTAATATTCTTATTTAGAACACTCTCCTCAGATAGCACTACCCTCTCTTTTAGAGGGACACTAATGTGAGGGGGTTCAGTAGATATAAAGTGGTGCCTGAAATCAGGAAGATCTGAGTTCAAATTGGACTCAGTAGCTGTTGTGACCAAGTCACTTGACTTCTGTTTGCCTTAATCCACTGGAGAAGGAAATGGCAAAGCACTCCAGTATCTTTGCCAACAAAACACCAGGGAGTACTGGAGTCATGAAGAGGTGGATGACCGAACAATAAAGTGAGAGAGCATGACCTCATAAAGAAAGATCCCACTCCCTCTTATCTGTTTTAGCAAGGAACACCTTAATTTTGCTTGAGATTTAGACATTCAAGCTGGAAGAAGGGGAAAGGTTGAAGACTGGGAATCTCTTAAAGGAGAGACTTCAGAGGAAAGGTTGCATATGGGAAATAAAAAACAAAGGGTCTCTGGGGTGGGGATAGTTATGTTCAGTCAGAGTCAGCAACTTCACTTTTCACCAAAAGTCTTTGCCTTGATATGAGGTAGAATTTCCTTTCTTTGCCCTCAATTAGCTGTGGTAGTGACAGCTTCCTTCAGGTTCTTTCCCACTGTGAGCATCTTTCAGTTCCAAGGCTTCATTTATTTCCCAGAGAAATTCAAAGCAGTGATGACCTCGAATCTGGAGGGTGAAATATTCTCCATCAATTAGCTTCTTCTTAGCCTTGTGAGTGCTGCTAGGAGTGGTGGGCAATGTATGCTTATTGCTCTCAGAGGGTAGCTATGGGTTGTGATCTCCCTTCTTACCAACCTTTGGGGACTCATATAGAATGGGCACACTCTGTCACATGGTGGTGGCATCATTGAGGAATTCAGCCCATAGATTTCCTTCTACCCAGATCAGGTGCTGTGGGGATGCCACTCAGGCGCAGCCATTTCTAGAAGTCCCCTAATTAACATTTTTTGACAGATTCTCATCAAGGGCAAGCACCATTTCCTGCCCTTCCCCCCTTTCCCTAATTGTCAGCATTGTTATACTGTCTGATTTTGCTTCCTGATTCCTCCTTAATTGTGTTTTGGGTCTGATGGCAAGCCCATTTTCCCCTTTCTTTTTTTTAAATGTCTTACAAATTAAATCATTTTTCTTCTTAGCCCAAGGGGAAAAATGTCTCATTTTGCTCAGGGTCTCAACATGTTTAAAGATGAAACTCTATATTTTTCTAACATTTAAGAGCAATATACTTTTGATATGAGTGGTACTCTGGAAAGAGGGACATTAAAATACCGTAAGCACAACTAGCTACTGGGTACTCAGTCAAGATTCTATTTGAACGAGATCCATTCCACATCTAATGGAAATGGAGTTTTACTTGGGGCTACCTCATGGACTCATTGTGGCACAGGGAAAAGAATATTAACTCTGAATTTAGAAAATCCAGATTCAAATCCCATCTTTGACATTTCATTTCTGTGTGGTTTTGGGTCAAGGAGAGATTCCTTGAAGTTTTGAAAATTCTCTGTGTCTTCCTCTTTGCGCATAACACTGTTGATTACATCAAGCCTCAATTCATCTCTGACCCTTCTGGAAGAGAAACATTCCACAAAGTTCAGTCAGTCAATAGGAATCTAAAATTATATTTTCCAAAGCTTGTTCATCCATAAACACACACATAGATTTTTATATATAAATTTATTGCAAGATTCTAGGTGAGACTGGTGAGGTCCTGAATTACTGTAGTGGCTACGTAAATGGAGAAAAGAGAAGAAATGCAAATGACTTTTTAAAGACATATACCTGTGTCCACAAACATGTATGTATGTATATGTGTACATATATATGTAATATTAAATACTATATCTATCTACTTCTATATTTGCATATGGCATACAACATAGTTGGACACTGAGCTGGGTCCAGAATTGGTTTTCTAACCAAAGGGTAAGGTGGGAGATCAGAAGGAGGGGGCCTGGTCAAGTCAGAAGCAGAGATTTCTCCTCCCTCTTTTTCCAGCCAGTTTCTTTGCAGTATATGCTAGAAAGTCATACTTATTCCAGTCTCCAAAATGAATCTCTTTTCATCTCTTTTGCTAATTTAAAAATGATCCCAGAAATACTGTATGTGTGTGTGTGTGTGGGGGGGGTGGCTGTGTGTGTGTGTGTGTTTCTAGCTTCTGAGTGGCTAGATTTCTTTTAGAAATTTGCAAAGTAATTTTGCTGACCTCAATTTACCATAACAGCAACAATTCTTATCTTTGATAGAATGCTTTTTTTAATCCCTGTTGCTGTATGCTGAAACATCACTGCCTCAAAAGAATTAAAGATGAACATCACACAGACACTAGTTGAAAAGTATTTAATAGAAATGAGCAGAATACAATATTTTATCTATAAAAAATACTCCAGATAAGAAGGGTGAAGGATGTCATCAAAGGATTGAATAATATAAAAAGAAGATGGGATGGTCATGTGACCTGACTGGGGGAATAACGACCAGAATACCACATTGGTAGTCTCTCTCCCAAGGTCAGGAATAAGGAAGGCCTTAAGCATATTGAATGTCATTGTAGCTGTCGGTTGTCAATTCTTGAAGAGGACCATGTCATCAGGGAGGTGATGCCATGACACGAACTTTTAAGAGGACATAGGTCAGAGTCAACCTGCATAGACTCCTGAATTGCTGGAGGTACCTCTTCAATCAATGAAATCACAGATCTATTTGAGTTCAATGGTCTTTGTAAATCACTTAATCTCTATTTTTCTCTCTCCCAAATCTTCCCTTTTCATTGTTTCCTTTCCTACTTTCTTCAAAAACACCCTAGTCTCGCTTATCTTTAAAACACATTCCCTAGACTCTATCATCCATCAAGCTATGCTGCTGCATCTTTCCACTCTTTCTCAAACTACTTTCAAAGCCATCTATGAGAGCTACTTCTATTTCCTTGTTTATGACTATTATTAATAGAGATGTTAATCTCATCATTCAAGTAAAGTTGATCTTCAGAGGTACTAATGATTTTTTAATTGGCAAACTTTGTGTTCTTTCTCAGTGTAAGGGTAGAAGGGGTGTCAACTGAATCTATCCCATTTCCCCACTTACAGTGACGACCACATTCTGATAACTTTGTTAGGAGAGAAAACCTATATTCAATCGATCAATCAGCAAAAAGTATTAAAGGGAGTATAAAAGGTTATTAGTAATTTTGAAGGGAGTAAAAGTCATTGGACGAAATCAAAGGGTGGTTTATAGGAAATAATGCCCTTAAGGACTAAGCAATGCCTTTGTAATAGTACTTTAAACAGAAAATCTTTCATATTCATTAAGAGGCTCATGCAATCTACCTGAGTCACATGGAAGCCTGAGTTACATGAGTGTGAGTCATATGGAGCCTGTGGTAGGAGGAGTTTGCTGAATGGGTAGAACAGGAGGAGGCAGAGCCAAAGCACAACTGAGAGGAAGTTAGTCTTGATAGCAGTCAGAGGGAGGAAGGATACAGGCTGCTGGAGGGTGTGAGTGAAAGAGCTTGTTTGTGATTTTGTTTAGAAAGCCTGCTTGTGATTTGCTTAATGGAGATGGTTTGTGAGAAGCCTAAAAGGGGGAAAGTTTGGGGATGGTATTGTTCGCTGCATTGTTATTGTGTGTGGACTTTTGTTGCTGTGATGGATTTGGTTTTCTGGTATCTGAATAAATGTTTTTGTTCTACTTTCCATGTGGAAATTCTGTGGTATTTAGGGAATCTGAATTGCAAGGGGATATTCATGGCCATGGTAGGCACTGTGAATATCGCATTGGAGCTACAGCCTGATGGGCAACCTGGGTAGTTGAGTAATAGGTCAGCTCAGTGATGAAAACAGTTTCAGCTAAACCTTTGATTTAGACACTTGGGTGTGATGACCTATGAGATGGAGTGGACAGCACAAGACTTTCCATTCTTTCTTAAGAGAAAGAAAGCAGGCCCTCTGCAATGTTCTACATTCTCTCCCAGAGTCTATAATGATATACTCAAGATATCAATACAGGTATTTGTGTGGCAAGAAATAATGGTCTTCAAGCATTACTTTACTCTTCTGGAAAAGTCATTAATAACCTTTCTGTCTCCTAAATTGCAACCATGTGTCAATAAGGTATCAGGGATGGGTAGACTTATCCTTCTAAGATAGGAGGGTAAGGGTTGGTAGTTTGGGAAATCAGTGGTGATAATGCCTGCTTCCTCTTACTAATTTCGTACTATTCTCCTTTCAATCTATTTGTGTAAACATTTTTGCATTACTATAGTTTTATGCAATTAATTCTGGAGATGTCAAAAAACCAATATATGTCTGACTCCTAGAGTTGCCCCAAAAGTTATTCCTTTATATTTCCTTCTCTCTGTTAACCAGCATTAAACTTGATTTGATCATCCAACTTAGCATATGATTTTCAGAAAATGTTTGATGTCTGCCTTTGGATTCCCTTTGAAATTTTATTGAACTTTGGAATTATTTTAACGTAAAGATAGGCTTGAAATCATCACACTTTATTTTATTTTTTTAAAATTAATTAATTTGTTTTAAGTTGTCTACAACCATTTTCATAAATCTTAGATTTTTTCCCCCTCCATGTCCAAGATGGCATGTAATATTATATAGTTTCTATATATACATTCTTATTAAATACATTTTTACCTCAGTCATGTTGCATAGAAGAATTAAAATGAATGGGAGAAACCATGAAAACAAAATAAAACAAAACATAACACAAGAGAAAATGATCTGCTTCATTCTGCAATCCAGTTCCATAGTTCTTTCTCTGGATGTGGAAGGCATTTTGCCTCAAGACTCCATTGGGGAATTTTTTTAGGTTCTTGCATTGCTGTGAAAAGTTACGTCTACCAGAAAAATTCCTCATACACTGTAGTTGTTGCTGTGTACAAAATTCTCCTGGTTCTGCTCCTTTCACTCAGTATCAGCTCATATAGGTCCTTCCAGGCCTCTCTGAAGTCTTCCTCTTATCACACCTTATTTTAACCTTGATACCTTAACGAGGCGAGACTAAATGTTAGACAGTCAGAACTGGTTTTAGACTAAGTGCTAAAAGACTTTCAAATTAAAAATGACTTTGTTTAAGAACTATGTTCTGACAGTCTGAAAAAATTTGGCCAAACCTCAGGAATCATCTATAAATTATCTAGTGAGTTGAGAAGGCATTAATTCTAGAGGCTGGAGCAAGTGAGGTTTTCCAGACAAACCCTGTGAAAGAACTTCCTGGATTATGTCAGAAGAATCATACTCTTTGAATGTAGTCAAGTTTCCTTTTGCCCTCCTTTTCTCACAACCTTCATTTGGCCAGAGGATAATTTTGCAAGCTTATACAGTCTGAAGTATTTCATATTTCTTGGATTCCTTTTGGTATCCTGGTTACATCCCCAGATCAGCTTTTGCATTCTGAGACAGGAAGAAGCTGGACACAGATTCATGATGCTTAAAGGAAACATCTTGAGCTCTCCAGAAGTGAGAGAAAAGTACTTCGAACAACTAAAATCTGTAAATCATTCCTTTGCCACATGTGCTCTTTAAGTTTGAACCGATTTTTTTTCCTGGACCATGAAGGTACTTGTAAGAGAATACATCACACTGTAATAGTAATTTAAATAGAAAGATCTTTCTCATTAATTAATAGGCCCATATGATCTATTTAAATCACCTGGAAGCCTAAGTCACATGTGGTAGGAGGAGTTTGCTGAAGAGGTGGAACAAGTTGTGTGGAGCAGAACTGGAAGGAAGTGAGTGGGTGGGGTCAGGTCTGAGGGGATAGAACCCAGGCCAACTGACACAGTGTGAGAGCTGATAATGAAAAGGCTCTAGCTGAGGGAGGAGAGGTTTGAGAATGGCTTTGCCCCATGTAGTGATCATGGTTATTAACTTCTTGGTCTCCATGACAGATTTTGCTTTCTGGTTCTGGGATTTGGCTTTCTGGAGTTCAAATAAATGTTTTTCTTCTGCCTTCTTTATGGAGAGTCTTTCATACTTGGCTATTGAGAACTATGCTGGTATATTCATAGTCACCACCAATGCTGTGGATGTTGCCTCAGCGATACACACATATATTTCTTTCTTTTTTTTTCCAGGAATTTCTTGTATCAATTATTATTAAGACTGGGTAACTGAAATGATTCTCTGCTGATAATCTTGGCAGTATAGTATACTGGTAGTGGCTTAAGACAATTGTATTTTTAAAAAGCTATCTTTTAATCTTAAACCACAATGGGGAGATTTAACCATACTCTGGGGTCCAGGCATACCTGTGGTAGTAAGAGTCAAGACAAAATCCTCAGAGTTTACATGGATTGTATGGCATTGGAGTGTAGAATTAGGCTGGAAACAAACTTATAAAAATAATGTGATTTGTTTTATTGGTAGGGAGTCTGAGACTAAGAAAGGTGCAGTGATTTGCCCATTATCACATATGTAAGAAGCACCAGAAGTTTAGTTTTAATAGAAGTCCTTTGATTCCAAATCCATTGTGCTTCCCAATCTACCAAGCCGCACTTAGTTAAGGCCTATGGTGAGTATGATAAGTTTTGCATTAAACTCCTTATCAATCAACTCAGTCTGTCAGCTAGAATTTCTTGAGCATCTTTTCCAGGTACTTTGATGAGAGCTGGGAATACAAAGAAAGAAACAAACAGAATCTGTTCTCAAGCAGCTCATAGTCAAAACACGAAAACAGCTGTGTACAAACAAGATATATGTAGTTATCCTTTCCACAACGTGGGAGTTAGGAGCACGGGAACACAACAATTTGGAAAAAATTGTTTGCTTTTTCTTTTCTAACTTTATACTAGAGAAGTCTGAATTATCATGGTATTAAAAGATAAAATAAGTTGATATCATACAATATTATACCTATATTTTATGTATTTCCTAGTTTCTAGACTTCTGTGTCATATGTTCACCTTTGTGTTTCTATGACTTGTTCAACCCCCTCCCCCCACATTTCCATTTAATTTATGTCAACCCATGATAAAACACAATGTGGAAGGAGCAACTGTATAAGCTAAATTATGGGCAATCTCAGCAGAAAGACACTAAAAGCATATTTGGGTTAAAACTACACTTGTCTGATCTAATTTATATATCATTAATGTGGTTGAACTTGTCCTTTGTATATTCTTGCATTCTTTTGTTAATAGCGTGAGAGTGAGGAACATCTCCAGAAACCACAGGGGATATTGTTTGATTTTCCTAGCACAGCTCTGAGATCCCAACTCCCTAGCCCCTACCTCCAGCTCATATTAGAAAGTATCATTATGAGTTAGTGTTATGTTTCATAATTAAATGTCCAAGGGAAGAATTAATTCAAACTTTAAGCCCTTCAAATATGTCTCATTAGCCTGTAAACCAGATGTAGTGACCTCTAGCATTAAACTAGCTATACATGAGATCAGTGTTCTTGACATTCCTGTTCTTCCTGAATCTAGCGCCAGAAATCAAGATAGGCAGAAAGAAAGTGGTATCTCCACTGTGTTGGAGTTACCACTGAGGCAGGAGAATTGGAAAATGAAAACATTACTATTGGTCTTGGTGATCTTTGGTTGTGAGCCTTCCTATGGTTTTTCCTCAGTGAATCTTGCACTTCGTTCCTAGGAATTTGAAACCTACACTGGAGAGATCTAGAATCCCCACCCAGACTAGGAGGACTCTGAGGTTTCCTGTTAAGTATCTGGAATTCAGAGAGACCTCAGAATACTCATCAAAACTAAGAGCAGAGAAAAAGAGAGCAGAGGAGAAAGCTAGCCAGCAGGCAACGATAGTGAAGGAGTTCTAATATGAGAACTACAGAAAATAGTGAAGGAGGGATGTCAGTGTTAGAGAAAAGGAATAAATAAGACCAGAAAATAAAACAGATGCCATGGAAGAAGCATCCCTGGTACTAACTTATGAAGAATATCATCCCCAGGATTTATAACTAGAAGTATTTTAACTGGTGTGAAAGCAACTGAAGTATGTTTGGAAAGATGGTACCACAAAGGGCAAGTCATCTGAGAGACTATAACACCAGGACTCATAGATGGTAGCCCCTTTTAGCCCCTTGAGAATTGCAAGGGATAATGACCCTATGAAACGAATACCAGTACAAGGGAACCTTGGCAACAGTGGCCAGGAGACAGTTCAATCACATCTAGATGTGAATCAATGGATCCTGGGGCGAAATCTGGGAATGCTGGGAGCAGAATAAGCACAGTCTTTAATGTTAATGCCTATGCTATCGTCTCTGAATATCATTCTAATGCAACTGGAAAATGTTATTGGGATTGAGGCTTTAAATTATTCATCATTTTCCTTTCTCCTCAATGAAACTTCCCTTTGATATACTGCAGCATAAGTGCTTGCAAGTGGAGAGTTATTACTCCTTTTCTGGATATCCTTTGGAATGGAGAAGTATCCTGAGGTTTCTGGATAGGCACTAGATTCATGAAGTATGAGACAAATCCCCAAAAGGCAGTCTGTGCTTTCATTCTGGTGGTGCCCACAGGTTAAATACTTGTTAACATTCCAACTCACTGTTCTTGTTTATTATTGCATACATTCTTCACAACAACCGTATGAGGTGGGGTAGAACTTCCTAGCCCAACTCTCTGTCCACTACATTGCAAAATTTTCATTTGGAATCTACTGCCTTTCCAGTGGAGTGGATAGGATTTAGTATCTGTAGATAGACACATATAAAAAGCTTTTATTCATCACTGATGTTTAATGACTTTCACAGCAAGCTGCTCTATTGACCATAAGTAGTCCTCCCTAAATTACATATTACCAGACATACTAAATGATATTATTGGCCCTCAGACTCACATCAATGAGGAATTTTAATGTACATTACATTATCCTGTCTAGATGATTTCATTTGCTTTTCCATCAAGCTGGCATAAAGTCACTGATCTTCCTATAATCCTAATGTTTTCTTTAATTCACTGTG
Organism: Bettongia penicillata ogilbyi; assembly: GCA_023548195.1. Classification (NCBI taxonomy): domain Eukaryota; kingdom Metazoa; phylum Chordata; class Mammalia; order Diprotodontia; family Potoroidae; genus Bettongia; species Bettongia penicillata. The sequence continues at coordinate 1,367,278 of JAJHZJ010000048.1, read as the reverse complement.
ATTTTGACAGTTTTCTAATGTCATTTTATACACACACACACACACATATAACGACAGAAGAAGGCTGTAGTTCATCTTGTCATTTGTTCACTCAATTACCATTGTGTTAGTCTTTCGGTATGGCAACTTGGAGAAGGAATTTATAACTTCTACTCTTCTTTGTCTCTTTGAAACAATGCTAGGTCAGAAAATGAGTGGTGGACTTTTGTCAGTGTCTGATAAAATAAAAACAAAAACAAAAAAATTGATACTTAAGAAGATGATTTTTAGATTGTTCAAGAACTTTTGAAAAGTTAGGATACAAATCATAAGACCATCAGTATTCATCCATCAATCAAACAATGAACATGTATTAAGAATTTATTTTGTTCCAAGCACTGTGTTGTGTTGGGAATACAAAGAAAAACCATATATGCTGTGACGTAATAGTAGAACCAACTAGGTGATGCCCTGAAAAGAATATTAGCTCTGGAGCCAGAAGAACCTCAGTTCACATCTGTTCTTAGATGCTTATTATATTCAAAAATATTTACATTTTCTGTTCTTCTTTTCTCAGAGTTTCTCTTAAAATCATTCCTTCCATGATGCTGTGATTTAATGTACTGTCCTTTCCAGAGGTACATACATTTGAAAAGAGAAAACAATGAATGAATTAGTGCTTGTGTGAGCGTGTGTATGTGTTTGTGTGTGTGTGTGTGTGTGTATTTGTTGGTGGGTATATAGGTGGGTGATTTTAAGTATGATTACAAAAGCTGGGAAGAAAACCATGTGTGATCAAATGATGGTCCATAGTGTATCAGCAAGGACCCCAACATACACAGGAGGGCCTGCTGTACAGGTTCTTAGATCTGCTTTTCTAAAAGGAAAGCAACTTTTGAGGGGTCAGCAATCTACTTTAATCAAACATAGATCTCTCACTTAGTTCGGGGGAAAAAATTAGCATCCTGAACTTCAGAGAAAATGCAGAGAAATAACAGGGCTTCCCTTCTGTCTGACAATAAGAAATATTGTCAGTACATACATAAGCAATACATACATCACAGATCAACAGATAGATATGAATTCTGCCTTGGTATGGAAAGGAATGTATGATTGTAGGAGATAATAGCATTAAATATTCTTCAAACAGTTGAATATGTCATACAAATGCAGAGGAATGTTGTTATGAAGGCAACTTGGTTAAGATCTTCTGTGCCTGTTTGGTTAGACACTTGAAGTAGGATGGGAAGGCAAAAGGAAAACAGCCAATTCCCTCCTCTGGTTCCCACTTTTAAAATGTAGGCTTTGCTGCCCTGATCCAACCATATTTTCTCCAGCTTTCTAATCACTGTCCTTACCTCTACCCTTAAAAAACAAAAGCAAAAACAAAAGAAACAAAAAAAAAACTTTCTCTCTGCTCTTGGGGGACAGAGGAATGCTGAATAAGGCCATATCATCCAACATTCCACTTACCCTAATGGTGCCTAATGCTATTATAGCTCTTTTTAGCCAAAATATCAGAAGGAAAACTGTGATTCTGTTAAGTTGTACAGTAGGAAGTTTACCCAAAATCAATATTTTCTCTCAAATCAAAAGAGATTCAAGCCACCCTGGCAGTTTCAAAGAAGAGCGTTCCAACTCTGGTCTTCATATATCTCTGTATTCCACTAACTACAGACTATTCCTCCCCATTTCAGGCACACTTTTCACAAATAAGTAATGCAAATTTCAACAGCAGTTAAACCAATTGAATTTTTCTAGCTGACAAAAGCTATCCAACTATTGAAACATAAATTAGGAAAATCACTTAACAGAACAGAATAGACTTTGGAATCTGCGTCTGTTCAGGTAGTGAGGAAGGGGAGCAAATAGGAGACTGTACTTCACAGTCTGATGCCTGTTTGCCCCAGACTGAAATCTGACAACCACCAGGAGCTCTGACACTTACTCACTCCTTGGTTCCTTCTCAGATTGCATTCTGGCCACTGAAAGGGGAGCACCTGCAGTTTCCATCATTCCAGCAGTGCACCTATAGCCTGCTGCACCTCAACCTTCTGTAATCAGTGGCAGCCCAAGGCCAGCATCTAGATGGGTTCCCAGTCTCTAGACTCTGAATTGTCACTCGTATTATGGACCACCACCAATGCTGTTATTCTCTCTACAAGGCAGAGCTCTACCCATCATTTGCCCTTTTCAAGTCAAACCCAGTTCAATTGCATGCAGAGTGGGAAGAAAATATTCTGTGCAACTCCCAGAAACCCCTATACCTAGATTTTTATATCTTCCTCTGCCTGTAGAAATCCACCTCCATAAATCCTTTACATTAAGAAATGATGATGATATGCATATACTAGATTAATCTAAGGTCCTTTTAGGATCTACTATGATCTTTCCATCTATAAAATTGCATAATAACATAATAGCTAGCATTTTTATACCACTTAAAGGTTTACAAATGTTTTTTCCCATTATCTCATTTGAACCTCACAACTACTCTGTGAGGTCAGTTACTATAATGATCATCATTTTAGAGATGAGGAAAATGAGACTGATAGAGGTTCAGAGTCTAATAATCCATTCACTGTGTATGATTTTGTGAATTAGAAACTCCCTTAGGCATACTAATTTTGTAGTTTATTTTAATTCCTTCTCCACTTAAAAAAAAGAATGCAATACACACAAAAACCATATGCTTGATAATTGTTTGACTTTATTTTTCTAGAACCTTAATGAGTGGAGGAAATATGAGTGGAGGAAAACATTCCAAACTCTCTTCTGAGTTCCAGTAATGATATATCTCTTTAGGACTTCATCAGAAGTAGGGATTCAAATTCAGCAGTCATTCTTTTTTTTGTCTCTATAGTCATTTATCTTGGAGAGAAAGTCATCCACAGGATGGACCTAATGTATAGTCCTATAACTTTAGAACTGAGAAAATAAATACTTTCCAACTCTGCTTCTGCTGTGTCAGCTAAAATCCTTCTTTTATTAACTTGATAATAATGACAATTCCTTAAATAGAGAATTTAGATCTGGGAGAGGTCATCTAGTTCATATTTTCCAGTCACCTCATCTTATGGATGAAGAGAAAAAAGTTGAAACAAGTTATACAACTTCCCTAAAGTCACATAATTAATTATGGAATTGGGGCTAGAACCCAGGTGTGCCAGACCCTAGTTCTCTGCTCTTTATCTCACAGGGGCTTCCTCTTAGGGTGAAAATGGGAAGTAGTAAGCAAACACAAAAATGCCATTGAAAAAGAAGAGAAGAGAGAATTAGAATTGAGAGAAATATGGAAGACTTCTTTGAAGCGATGAAGAAGAAAGCAAGTAATCCAAAGTCACATGCATAACAATTACAATGTGAAGATATAACCAAACTCTGTGCATTTAACATTGGTCAATGTTAGTACCAAACTATCAAAATTAAAGGACATATTTTCCATTCCTCTTTACTGTATATGCCCTCTCCCGACATCTCCTTTGTAAGGAAATTTATTCGAATATTTGGCGGGTAGTCTGTTGTATCAAATGCATTTTTTTTTTAAAGAAGAAAAATGGCTGAGGATATAAAGGACAGAATGGACCTCCTTCATAACTTCATCAAGGGCCGGCTGTGGGTACCAATCAATGTGATGATGAGCAGCAGCTGTGCAAGAGCAGCTGCGTTGTGAGGCCCTGGCTTCTGAAATGGCTTGGAAAAGGACCAATGAGCTCCATGCAGTTCATTTCTCCTTGCTAATGGCCAATAAAACCTTGTAGATTGAAGGTGATTTTAATTCTGTTTGTTGTATTGTTTCTCCATTGTTTCCCAGTGTCCCTATTTTAATATTTCATCTATTTATGATTAATGTTTCATTTGCTTATTTTGAAAATTTAACAGAGTACATTGATAGAAACTAAATGTCTTGACAAAATTGACAAAGCACCTACCCTGTACAGTTACTATCCACAATAGGCACTTACATATTTTTTTCTCTCTTTTTATTAAGTAAACATAGGGGAAATCATTTTTTATTTGTTTTAAACTGAAACAAAAAGTCCCTGAAAATTTTAAACCTTAAGATATGTTATATATATATATATATATATATATATATATATATATATATATCTTAGATCTTCCTTATCAATCAATCAACCAATCAATGCCACTTCTTGATGTTCATCCTTTATTTTAGAAGAGCACCCATGACATCATGGAGTGATATCTTGATTTGAATGTAGATTTAAATGAGGCTGAATTGCACAAAATCATCAGCCTCACTCTTTCTTCCAAAGCCATCAAAGTCCAGTGGCAGGACAAAAGTCAGATAGTTATTGTCGACCAGGGATGCAGTGGATGACCTTGATGTCTGACCAAACTCTAAGCAATCCACAGCACCTGCTACAGCATCTTCATTCACGTTGGAACAAATTGTTCTCATCAGTTCATTTCACATGGGTAAATCTTCACATATTTGGGGTAGTTACCCCCCTAACTCACTGATGAGGTTGAGACTTACTGGTGACTCTCAACCTGATTTAGCCCATGTGCTGAGATCGTTTACCAGGATGTAGTCACTGTACATACCATAGCTTCTTGGACTACATCTGAAATGGTCTTGACAAGTCTTAACATGAGGGGTACTGATTCTCATTGAAAATCCCACCTACCCTGTACCTGTTCTATAGAAGATCTACCCAAAAAAACTTCTTAAATGTCTTCTTCCAGTTCTTTTTCTCTTTTTAACTCAAGGATAACAATGTTGTGCTTAGACTATTCATCTATTTATTTGAATTCTTACTCCATGACTAGCCTGTTTCCATTTCCAGCCATGCATATCTTCTATGGTGCCTTTTACAGGCAAGTAAGTCATCACTGTTAATATCCTGTAGCCCACTTATACCCCTAAGAATCTATTGTAGTATAGATCACTTGTCATTTGGATTATTTGAGGTTCAATCTTTTGGAGTCAATGTTAGCTATCTATCAGGTCCGTTGTTTTGGACAATGACAACACAGAGGCAGAAATGTGTGTGTGTGTGTGTGTGTGCCTATTTGTATGCATGTATGCATATCTATATCTCTAACACATATGAAGTAGAAACAAGATAGCCTGGGGCTGTGGGGGTTGATAAGGAACTAATAGGTATTGGATTGAAGAAAGACCTTTTAAGGAATACAGCATTTGAGATGACTATTGAAGGAAACTAGGGTTACCAAAGAGAGAGACACATAGGGGATAATCAGTGAGTAAGTAGAGGTAAGAGATGAAGCATCATATGTAAGAAAGAAGAAGACAATATAGTTAGAGCCTAGAGTATTGAGAAGGAATAATTTGTAGTAATTGTAGAATTAATAATGTGCTGAGGTCCTTTTCTTGTCAGAAAAGACAAAGTCCACAAGAGGGACATAGCAAAGTCCTTAATGAGTTGTAAGGCATGGGCATCTTGTAAATTTTATGATTTCTTGGGTATCTTCAATGCTACCGGTAGGCCCTCCTGAATAAGAAGTGCTCATATGAGAAAGACAGTAACTAGGTCTTGGTATCTCACATGACTGAAGATTTTGAGTGAATACTTTCTTGTTGCTCATTCACGTATAACTCTTCATGACCCCATTTAGGTTTTCTTCATTATTGTTGTGTTTGTCCTTCGTTCTTGGATGAGAATGATGACGTCAAGATGATGACATGACTTATACTTGACTTTGATTTGAGTGAGGGAGGTCTGTGCAAGGTCACCAACCTCACTTTTTTCTCCTGTGCTATCTGGATCCAGTGGCCTGATATTCATCAAGATGGCTGAAGATGGCCCAGGATGCAAAGTGAGACTGACCCTTTCAGGTTAAAGTCTTATAATAGTCTCACTTTGAGTGAGATACACCCATTAGATGAATAGGCTTCTTTAAGTTACTCAAGGGATGGTCCCTTTAATCAAAGAAAAATCAAACTGAGAGGAGAGGACCCTCAGGGTTTCTGCCAAAGAGGAGCAATTACTATTTAGTATTTAAATCTACTCTGTGCTAGGTGGGTGGGAACTTGTTGTCCAGTCTATTAACTCCACAGTAAAATTGGGTTTGAGGCTTGATCTTTGAGCAAGAAATGTAACCAGTTAACCCAAAGAAAAAAAGGCAGCTTTTGGGGGTGGAATGGAGAAGGAGGAGGAGGAAAGAAAGGAGGAGAAGGAGGAAGAGAAAGGAATAGTTTACTTGATAGGTCTATGAATAAGAGAAGAATTTATGACCAAACAAGTGATGGAGAGCATTGCAAAATATAAAATGTGTAACTTTCATCAGATTAATTTAAAAAGATTTTGCACAAATAGAACCAGTGCAGCTAAGATTAGAAGGAAAACAGAAATCTGGGGAAAATGTTTATAGCAAGTTTCTCTGAAAAAGGCCTCATTTCTCAGATATATAAGTGATTGAGTAAAATTTACAAGAGTATAAGTCACCTGAAATTGATAAATTGTCAAAGGATATGGACAGGTAGTTCTCAGATGAAAAAAATCAAAGCTGTCTATAGTTTTATGAAAATGCTCTGAATCACTATTGATAAGAGAAATGCAAATTTAAACAACTCTGAGGTGCCATCTTACATCTATCAGATTGGCTAATATGGAAGAAATGGATGGTGATAAAAGTTGGAGGAGATATGGAAAAATTGGTACACTAATGCACTGTTGGTGGAGTTGTAAAATGATCCAACCATTCTGACAGAGGTGACAAGAGTAAAGATTTGAACCGAATTCCAGGACAATTTTTACCGTACCACATTTTCTTCCAGTTGTGAGTTTAGACTGTGTCTAAAATTAGATCATGGTGAAAAGAGAAAGACAGACATGTAAAATAACTGACAGTTGGGCAAAGGCTGAGACTTTGGCAGGCATCTGCTAATCCCTTCTTTTGGTGACTCATGTGAGGGACAAAAGATGTTGCCAGATGGACCACAGAATGGGTTGTACGTAGTAAGCATTTAATAAATGAAGAGTCTCACTCTACTAAGAAAGGCTGCCCATAAAAAATATCACTAATTCTCTTGGTAGAGTGATATCTGCAGCCTATCCAGCATGGTAGGATCTGCCAGAGTTTGTGTTCCATTGGCATTGTATTCAGGAAGCCAGAATTACCTCCAATGTTACCAATGAGGTAGCACCCTAGGACTTTGAAAGGATTGAACAGATATCTGTTTGCATTTTTCTCTCTTTCTCTGTCTCCTCTGTCATCCATATCTATCTGTATCTATATCTACATCTTTCTCTCTTTGTATCCATATTTATACTTCTATCACTTTCTGTATCTATATCCATGATCTATATCTGTATTTATATATTTTATATGTATATGTATGTTATATATACATATATAATGAAATAGTTATATATGTATTTCAAGAAATATACATTGAACTACACATGAATTATGAAATTTTAGGTCTGGACCTTGGGATAATTTTTATCAAACTCCTTTATTTTCTAAATTTGGGAATTGGGACAAAAATATAATCAGAGACCTTTTCAAAGTTGCACAGTTCATTTCAATTCTATTCTATAAATATATGTATATGTATAGGAAATGTCTACTTTCTGTGAATCCTTAGGGAATGGGAATGATTTAAAAATTCTACTTTCTGCTTTTGAGATGGCTAATTTAGTCAAGACTATAGCTTTTGTATCAGAATAATCATAAAACAAGTTAAACTATAAATTCACAGGAAACATCCAAATAGCATGACATTGGTGACTTGAGAAAGGAATCATCATTTTTAATTTTTAAGAAGGGAATGGATAAGGACTGAAAGGAAGGGATGAAGTCATTCTAGGTATGGGTTGAAAAAAAGTAAGAAGATATCAAAGAACATCTAGATTGGAATAAGTCCAGGACCAAAACCTAGATCTCCGGTAAATATCTCCAATTGCCTTAAAAATAACTTCTTATCACACACATATATATGTATATAAATGTATATAAATACATGATATGTATATAAATGTATATAAATACATGATATATTTATGAAGAAAATATCATTATTCCTTTAAATAACTTTAATGATAAGAATTATAGGTCAGAAGTGACTGTCAGGGAATATTTATACATACATACATACATACATATATGCATTATCTTCCCCAACGACTTGTGCACCATATTTGCTCAATAAATATTTGCTTAACATATGATATGGAGTCTTATACCAGTTTTGCTATTAATTCACAGTGTGACCTTGGGCAAAGTGACTTAAACTTGATGAATGTTACTTTTCTTATTTGTAAATTAAGAATGTTGGATTAAATAAACTCTGTTACATTTTTTATCTTAATTTATTCAATCTTCCAATTTTTAACTGTTTTGTTTTTCCTTTGGAGCAGGGAAATGAAATCAAATCTCTTCCCAATATTATTTTTATCTTTTTGACCTTCAGGAACACAAAATTCATGCTCCTTTTATTTTAGAAGACTTTACTGGTAAATGTGGCTTTTTATTTACTGTCTTGCCCCAAGATTCAAAGTACCCACTAGTCAAAGATCAAATGGTTTAATTTACAGCTCAGTTCCCTGTTGGATCTGGACTGTGTGATATTTAACAGATGCTTTGTGTATGAGTCAAAGGTTTTCTCTCTTGTCTCTCTTTAACTTAAAAGATTTTTTATATTGAATTAAAAATTCCATGAATGTATCATAGGCATAATTTTTAATTGCTTTTATCATTGCAACTGCATATTTCCTAGACTATAAGCTTCATAAGAAATATGGATTGAATCTTAACTCAGCTGCACATCTTTCCCAGGATGTGTACAGTATCCTATATGCTTAACACATTTTTATGAGATTAATTAAATTGAATTGTTCAACTGTACTCACAGTGTGTGTGTGTGTGTGTGTGTGTGTATTTAAATGTTAGCACTAGCTTTTGGCCTATATCTTTGAAATCTTGGCTTAGCATTAAGAAAAAAAATATGTATTTTATTTTTCAAAAATCATTAACAAGCCCTAAAAAAAAATTAAAAAAATCTATTCTCTCACCTCTATCACTGAGCAAAAAACAAAACAAAACAAAAATGAAAACAAAGAAAAAAAGCCCTCAGTAAATAGCTAGATTATTTTTGGAAAAAATTGCACTTTAGTCATGTCCAAAAATTTTTATTTTTGAATTTTAACATCACTTCTCTGTCAGGAACTGAGAGGAATGTTTCATCTTTATTCATTAGGTCTCATGATCTCTCTGTCCATTAATTAGAGTTCTAAGATCATTCAAAGATGTTGCTTTTCTTTTCATTCTTTGTTGTTCAGTCATTTTCATCCTGTATGACTCTTTGTGACTCCATTTAGGGTTTCTTGGAGGAGATACTGGAGTAGTTTGTCATTTCCATCTTCAGCCCATTTTACAGATGAGGAACTGAAGCGAATAGGCTTAAGTGACTTGCACAGGGACACACAGCCAGTGTCTGAGGCTAGATTTGAACTCAGGAAGATGTCTTCCTAAATTCAGGCCCAACACTATTCATTACACAACCTAGTTGACCTCCAAATAGTTTTGACTAAATTATTCTCTAATTTCTCACTTCCCTCTGCAACATGTCATAGAGGTCTTCTCTGTTTCTGTTAAAACTATTTCCTTATTAGTTATGGTGCAATAATATTCTTTTTATTCAAATATTAGTTTCTTTACCATTGCCCAACAGGACCACATTCTCTTACTTTCCAATTTTTGACTAGATTAAATGAAATATTTTTGTACATATAGGAAATTTTCCCTTTTCTTTAACCTACTTAGTGACATATGCTTAGTACTAATGTATTGAAGGGTAGACAGAGTTTAATAACTTTCTGAAAAAAATATCAAATTGCTTATCAGAATGCCTGGATCAATTCACAAAACAGCAACAATACACTAGGTTATTGTTAGTATCTGTTTACCCACAACCCTTCCAACAGTTGTTATTTTTCTCTTTGACTATCTCTACCAGTCTGGTAGAAATGAGGGAGTACTTCAAAGTTGCATAATTTGCATATTTAGACCTTTTCTCAGATGATGGTTGGTAGTTGAAGTTTCTCCTTTTGAAAATTGCCTATTCGCTGAAAAGACTTATATGAACTGATGCTAAGCGAAATGAGAAGAACCAGGAGAACATTATACACTGTAATAGCCAGAGCGTGTGAGAACTTCCCAAAGGACTCAAGACAAAATGCCATCCGCATCCAGAAAAAAAAACTACAGAATCAGAATGGAAAACGAAGCAGACTCTTTTCTTTTGTGTTATTTTTGGTTCTGTTTTTCTCATGGTTTCTCCCATTCATTTTAATTCTTCTGTGCAACATGACTAACGTGAAAATGTGTTTAGTTAGAATGTATGTGAAGATTGCGTGCCACCTCTGGGAGAGAGAGGAGAGGGAGGGGGAGAAAATTTAAGACTTTTGGAAGTGATTATTGAAAACTGAAAACAAATAAATTTGAAAAAGGAAATAAAAAAGAAAATTGCCCTCTCATACCCTCTCATCATTTATATGTTGGGGAATGACTCTTAGTTTGCTCATTTTAAATCAGTTCTTTATGTTTTATTAGCAGCCCTTTAATCAGTGGAACTTGGTGCAAATATTTTTCACTTTCCTGTTCCTCTTCAACTTTTTACTCCATTTAACATGTCCATATAATTTTTAAATGGTATAATCAAAATTATCCATTTTAACTTGTGTAATCTGTAATCTGCTGTATCACTTGTTGAATCATGAGACTTCCTATGTCAGTAGATGTGAAATGGATTTTTCTTTGTACTTCTGATTTGTTTATGATGTGACATTTTGTATTTGTCATCTATTTCTTTTAATTTTGCTAGATGGTATGAAATGTTGGGCTTATCTAAGTTCTGGGAGACATCAATCCAGATTTAGCAGCATTTTATTTTTTAAATTGTGAATCCTTTCCCCAATAACTGCCATCTTCTCCCCCATCCCTCTCTTTCCTCTCTAGAACAGTACCAAATTGTTTTCAATGATTACTGCTTCGTGGTAAATTTTGAGATCTATTAGTAACATACCTCTCATCTTCCAACCTTTTTTTTTTATATTATTACCTTTGAGATTCATGAACTTTTTCCTTTTCCTATAAATATTTTTCCTTTGAGAGTTTGATTAGCATAGCTCTGGATGAGTAAATTAATTTAGGCAATATTATAATTTATTCACATTGATTTAATTTACCATTGAACACTTAATATTCTTGAATTATTTAACTCTTTACTTTTTCAGTGACAGTTTTACAGTTAGATTCACATAGTCTCTGGCTGAATTTTGTAGATGCACTCACCCTAATTTTATAGCTTTACAGTTATTTTGGATGGAGTGTCTCTTTTAGAACTTTTGGTTGGTATTTGATGCTCATATATATTGGAATCCTGATCACTTAGGTGAATTTTCTTATGCCCTCCACTTTTGCTGAGTTTGTTATTTAACGATTAGTTACTTAATTTAATTAAATTAAATTTTGTTATTAGTTATTTAAATTACTTTTGTTGAATCTAGGTTTCTAGCACTACACTATCCTTTTTCAGCAAAAACTGGTAATTCTATTTTCCTTTTTTTCTATTCTTATTTCTTCAGTTTCTTTTTCTCATCTTATTACTAGAGCTAAAATTTATACCTTCATTCCTCTCTGATATTCATTCCTGGCTCTCTGAAAATCTTTCAGTCTCTCTTCTCTAACAGCCTTCTCACCAAGGAACATTCCTTCAACACTGCAGACTTCTGACAATAGAAGATTCCTATAAATTCTACCACTTTCCTATGACTGTTCTGTTCCTTCTGGAACTTCTATTTTAAGGAAATGTCCAGGCTAACCATGTTCAATCTTCATTCTTCTCCAAGCTCCATTCTTGACATTGCAGTATTTTTCCACCATTCTCTCATGGAAATAGTTTCTTCCTCTCCTGTCTGTTGATATTGTGTACCCTTGTTTTATTTCTGATATCACTGAATAAGTTTCCAACTTGAATCATTAATATAATGTATGACTTTGATTTAGGTATATATTATTGTTATATTTAGTAAAGGTCTATATATTAGTACAATTTTAAAATAATTTAAAATTTAAACAATGTAAAAATTTAAAAAAAATACTAAACACCTAATATATGCCAGATAATCTACAAATCATCATTTACGTACACACACAGGTAGATAGGTTGGTAGGCAGGTAGATAGATAGATAGGTAGGCAGGGAGATAGATAGATAGATAGATAGATAGATAGATAGATAGATAGATAGATAGATAGATAGATAGATAGATAGATGATAGATAGATAGATAGATAAAAAGATAAAATGTAGAAAATCTCAGAGAAATTATACTACCATGGAGGGGTCTGAAAAATTCTAGCAAAAAGTAAGATTTTAGGTTAGATTTGAAGGAAGCTAGTGAAGCCAACTTGTATACATGAAGAGGCAGAGAATTCCAGTTTGGGGACAGTCAGTTAAAATTTATGAAGCTATTTATTAGGTAGAATGTCTTGTGTGAAGAAGAACAAAGAGGTCACTCCCATTGGATTGTAGTATATGATGTACTGGGAAGGGTTTGTGTGCAGAACTGAGGGATAAGAAGATGAAAATATAGCAAGAGTTATGGTAATAAAACACTTTAAATGCCAGATGCTTTTGTCTTTGATGCTCGAACTAATAGAGAGCTGCTGTTAATTGAATGGGAGTGAGTTTATGTGACATGATCAGACCCAAGTTTTAGGAATATTATTTTGATAGCTGAGTACAAGATAGACTAGAGTGGGGAGAGACTTGAGACTGGGAAGATAACCAGAGGGTTATTCTTATAATCCAGGCATGAAGTGAGGAGTGCCTACACAAAGGTTGTGGCAGTGTGAGAGGAGAAATGGGGATATTTTTATTCTCTTTTTTAGAAAACCAGAGGACTTTCACTAATCATATGTTCTCTCTTCTTACCACTGTTTTCTAAGTCTAGTCTCTTTCTCTTCCAGAAATGAAAATTTTGCAACTCACCATAACTGAAGTGTTTCTTTCAATTTTTAGGATAGGTGAACTATCAGGATCCTCTTCAATATTCATTTCCTGAATCACTATTAAATGTTATATAATTGTGTGGCACCCCTCCCTCATTTGGAGGCTTTGAACATGAAGTATCAAGGGAAGTATGTGATGGACATTGAAGCAGAGGGGTGTGATGCTATATGTTCAAGAGATAAGAGGAAGTCTGTGGCAATACAAATACATGCATGTATTTATACAATATGCATGTATCTATGTAATATACAATATGCTACTTTCCAAAGTAGCGGCAGAAGAATCTGATTATGTTGCTGAGAAATAGGCTAGGTGAGGTCAGAAGTCTCTACCACTCAACAGGATATTGCAAACCAGGAAAAGCACAAACTTTCAGGAGTTCTAGCTTGCATTACATCCAGTCTTCCATAACTTGAGCTGAACTGAGATCTTGTGTCCTCAGTTTCTGGGTCTTTACCTAAACATTGCCCTTCTTTGAAGCTTGTGTCAGATATCCTGTGGATACTATGATGTTTGCATTACTTTGCCAAATGCAAAGAGGAATCAAACTGTATTTCCTTAACCTCTTAGATTTAGATCAACTGGAAGTCTGAGGATTGTTTTCATGTTTTAATGTCTTGGCAATCTTTTTTTTTTGCCCCTATAGTGGATAGTTATGACCTTCAGTTTTGCAAAACATTTATTTGTAATATCTAAACATATGTGTCCACTATGAGAAACGGTTACTCCATTATGCCAAAGTCATATGACAAAGGGTCACTAAAATAGAGCACATTTAAGAAAGATGCAAGAGGGGGGCAGAGCCAAGATGGCGGAGTAGAAGGACGCACGTTTACGAGCTCCGAAACCAAAGCCCATAGAATTAATGTAAAAAGAATCCCCCATAGCTTCTGGGTGAATACAAGGTGTGCAGAAGCAGAGTGGAAGAGATTTCCGTTCCAGGGAGCCCTGAAGACCGGTCCCCAGGGTCCGGCGTGCCCCGGAAAGTAAACCCGACCCCCAGCGCTGCCCTGGCCGAGGCCACAGAGAAGCTGATCCGAGCAGGCTTCAGAGACGGAAGCTCCAGCAGCCGGGAAAGTCCCTCTGCCCACAGAAGCTACAGGTCAGTGAGAAAGAAAGCCGGGCTGAAGGAGAGGGGAAGCGGGGCGTCTCCGTGACTCGGGCCCCCTCGGGAGGAAGCGGAGGCGGCGGGGATGGGGGCAGGAAGCCTCGGAGGCAGAGGTGTGGGCGGCGGCTGTGGCGGCAGCGGCCCAGGACTCAGGAATCCCCCAGCGGCAGGCAGGATCTTCATTACGGAAGATTCCCGCATAAAACCTGACGGAGCTGAGCCTGGGAGACGGCCCTGCCCACACCCCGCTCTGTTGTTGAAGGCTTCTGCTTAAAGCCCCCAAGGGAGCGGGATTTGGGAGGTGGGCCCCCCACCCCGCCCCCACCCGTTCCATTCCTGAAAGTCTCTGCATAAAGCCCCCGAGGGATCAGTCTCGGAGGAGGCAGCCCTGACCCCACCCTAGCACCTGAACTAAAGCTCACTGATTGACAGCCAGCAGGAGGAAAGCCCATTTAAATCTCAGAGGCCAAGCACTAGCTGGGCGGATCCAGGCGGGGGTGGAAAGGAATCTCAGAAGTCAAGTAACTGGCTGGGAAAATGCCTAGAAAAGGGAAGAAAAATAAGACTTTAGAGAGTTTTTTCCAACAAATGCAAATGATCCCGACCTTCGGATCTGACGAAGATGAGGACATATTCTTGCCATCAGGGAAAGACGTGGAGGGCGGGGCCTCAGTACCCCAGACACCCCAGCGGGGTGGTGGGTGGGCTCAGGCCCTGGAAGAGCTTAAAAAGGATTTTGAAAAGCAAGTTAGACAGGTGGAGGAAAAACTGGGAAGAGAAATGTCAGAGATGCAACAAAAGTATGAAAAACAGGTCAATACCTTGGAAAAGGAGACCCAAAAAAATGCTGAGGAAATTAACACCTTGAAAAATAGGCTCACCCAATTGGCAAAGGAGGTTCAAAAAGCCAATGAGGAGAAGAATGCTTTCAAAAGCAGAATGAGCCAAATGGAAAAAGAGGCTCAAAAGCTCACTGAATTTAATAGCTCTCTCAAAATTAGAATGGAACAGATGGAGTCTAATGACTTTATGAGAAACAAAGAAATCACCAAACAAAACCAAAAGAACGAAAAAATGGAAGAGAATGTGAAATATCTCATGGGAAAAACAACTGACCTGGAAAATAGATCCAGGAGAGACAATTTAAAAATTATGGGACTACCTGAAACTCATGATCAAAAAAAGAGCCTAGACATCATCTTCCATGAAATTATCAAGGAAAACTGCCCTGACATTCTAGAACCAGAGGACAAAATAAGTATTGAAAGAATCCATCGATCACCACCTGAAAGAGATCCAAAAAGAGAAACTCCTAGGAACATTGTGGCCAAATTCCAGAACTCCCAGCTCAAGGAAAAAATCTTACAAGCAGCTAGAAAGAAACAATTCCAGTACTGTGGAAATACAATCAAGATAACCCAAGATCTAGCAGCTTCTACATTAAGGGATCGAAGGGCGTGGAATAGGATATTCCAGAAGGCAAAGGAACTAGGACTCAAACCAAGAATCACCTACCCAGAAAAACTGAGTATAATACTTCAAGGGAAAATATGGTCTTTCAATGAAACAGAGGACTTTCAATCATTCTTGATGAAAAAACCAGAGCTGAAAAGAAAATTTGACTTTCAAACACAAGAATGAGAAGAAGCATGAAAAAGTAAACAGCAAAGAGAAGTCTTAAGCAACTTACCATGAGTGAACTGTTTACATTCCTACATGGAAAGACAATATTTGTAACTCTTAAAACTTTTCAGTATCTGGGTAGTTGGTGGGACCACACATACACATGTACATGCATGCACACACATACACACATGCACACACATACAGAGATAGAGAGCACAGATTGAACTGAATAGGATGGGACCATACCTTAAAAGAAACTAGGGTAAATGGTGAGAGAGAAATGTAGGGGGAGGGAAAGGGAAGGGGGTAAGTATATGCCATTTAAGAGGCAGGTAGGAGTTTTTCTTAGTGGAGGGAAAAAGAGGAGAGCTGAGAAAAAAAAAAAACAAGAAGTTTACCCTCATCACATTTGACTAAACGAAGGAGTGAAATGCACATTCATTTTGGTATGAAAACCTATCTTACAGTATAAGAAAGTGGGGGAGAAAGAGATATTGCAAGGGGGGGGGATGATGGAAGGGAGGGCAAAGGGAGGAGGGAGCAATTTGAAGTCAACACTTGGGGAGGGACAGGATCAAAAGACAGAAGAGAAACAAGGAGGGGCAGGTTAGGAGGGATGGTAATCCAGTTAGTCTTACACAACACGACTATCAGGGAGGTCATTTGCAAAACTACACAGATATGGCCTATATTGAATTGCCTGCCGTCCCAAAGGGAATGGGTGGGGAGGGAGGGATGAGGAGAATTTGGAACTCAAAGTTTTAGGAACAACTGTTTAGTATTGTTGTTGCAACTAGGAAAGAAGACATACAGTTAAGGAGGAATAGAAAGTCATCTGGCCCTACAGGAGAAAAGAGAAGATGGAGACAAGAGAAGGGAGAGATGACAGAAGAGAGGGCAGATTGGAGATAGGGAAAATTAGATTGCTTGGGGTATTGGGGTGGGGGGAGGGGAGAAAAGGGGAGAAAATTTGGAAGCCAAAAATTTGTGAAAATGAATGTAAAAAATTTAAATAAATAAATAAATTTAAAAAAAAAGAAAGATGCAATATCTTCTTAATATTTGATTCAGTAAATCCATAAGTCAACGAAAGAATAAACATCATTCTATGGATAAACCTGTAATGGAGTTCTTTGAGAACCATGGAGGTTTTGTACCACATTAGTACTTCTGCAAGATAGGGTTCATATGCCTAAATAGGATACTCCAGAGACACATCATTTTTGCTGATTAGGATTAACTGAATGTTTATGAGTATTACTTAATGGCTGTATATGTGCATATATCTATAGATATCTATAGATATATGTATATATCTATGCAATATTAATTTAATATACATACATATACAAATAAATATGAATCTCTTTCAATTCGATTATATATATATGTGCTATTAATATCTAGCTTTATATAGTGCTTGAAACTTTGCAAACTGCTTTAGATGTAAAATCCCTTTTTACATATATCTATGTACATATATATGTATATGTATATATATATATATATATATATATATATATACATATATATATACTGTTTCATAAGTGAGTAAACTGAGACTGAGAGAAGCTAAATGACTTACCCAGATTCACACAGAGAATAAGTGGTGTCTGGGCATGATTTGAACTCACATATTCCAGAAACCAAGTCCAGCTTTCTGTCTACCATTCTGTTTGGTCACATCTATACCTCCAGTCGTTAGTCTTCTTCCCAACTTATATGTATTTATATACATACATATATGCTTTTATCTATGTATGTACATGTTTGTGTACATGCTTTATCCTCCCAATAAATGTAAACTCTCATGACTGTGGCTTTTGTCTCTATTTTTGTAATTTGCTTTTGTCTTTGTATCTCTAGCATTCATCACAGTTGCCACACAGAGTAGCTACTTAATAAACATTTATAGAATATGAATTTGCAAGCCTATAATTTTCTCATTGTGAATACTCTGTCTCAAGGTATAGAAGACAGAATTTTTACAACTTAATAAACAAATATCTAAAGTTTCTTTAGCTGGAAAAAATCATCACCCTAAATAGATCATATATGGCAAAACTGGTAAAAAAAGACCACAGATACCTGATCTGTCACCGTGCCAGTAGACAAATACTTTCTTCATGGTAGGATTTGCTAAAGTTAGTGTTTCACTAGGAGAACCTTTAAGAAACTAGTCCATTAGACCATTATGAGTCATCAGAGTACTACATATGTGCAACCAATACTAAAAATATTATCATTATCCAACAGGCAATCAGCAACCAAATGTCCCAACAAGCAGCCATTCTGGCATTATGGCTCCTTACTTTCCCTCACTGTGATATTATCATATTGGTGAATCAGCCACCATAATATTCTGGGAATGTGCGAATAGCAGTGAGGCACCCGAAAGTTTGATTACTATAAAAAGAACTTTACTTCAGTGGAAGCATTGGTTATAAGTCTGAGAAGAGAGAGAGACAGCCTACTCTATCACTGGAAATTTACACACAGATAAAATGAAACACCTGTCAGAATGATAGATGAGGTTTCTTGTTATCTCACTGTCTTTATCATTTCCCACTCAGATTCCCATCAAATGCCCAGATTACATGGGGAAAGCAGGCGGAAGAATTGTCCAGCTCATTTTATTTCTGTTCAAGGAAGATAGGCAAAGATCTCCAGATATTTATAAACAGGATTGATTTCATTTTTATTTTAATAATCTTGGATTTTAGAGTAATTTCTGTATGCACATTATCTTAAACCTATTTCCCCCAGTCAAGGCCTGATGTTTTTCTCCCTTTGCTTATATTTGTGTTTGTTTTTTGAGATTTTATGTAGAGACCTGAAAAGAATCATAGATGAAACTTGAGAGTAAAGCAGAATAAAAAGAAATTCTATAAACCTGGATGTTCAGGCTTTAACCAGAATGAGGCAGATTAAGTGAACTTTTGGTGGACCTGAAAAAAAGAGTTGTGGGACAATGAGGTGAAGAATTAATACAGCAAAATTACACAATAACATACTGCAGTTTCAGATTTTTTAAAACATTTGTAAAATTAGAACCAAATGTAGAGGTGATGTCAGACCTAAATAACTTTATGCGCTGTGAAGGACGTGTCACTCTCATTTCTGGAGATTTTTTTTTATTCTAGTTTTTCTCTCTGGACCTCTGATTCATCATCTATAAGGTACAGGAGTTAAGATTCCTAAGTTTCCTTTCAGATCTAACATTTGATGACCTCATTTATTTAAAAAAAATTCTTTTCTTTACCTGCAAGTTTTTTTAAAAATAATATCTTCCTCTTACTATCTCAAAACATTGTGCAAAAACAAAAGAACAAAAATTTAAAAAAAGTAAAAAAATAAAAACAAAACTTTCAATATATTCCTGCCTAGTTCAGTAAAAAAAAAATCCCATACTGCTTATGTGCAAAAATATTTATATCTTCTTGTCTGTTAATTGTATCACTCACTTCTCTGTCAGGAGGTTTGTGGATTGTTTCATCTTCATGTTTTAGAATCATGCTTTACATTCCATTGATCTGAGTCCTAATGTCTTTCAAAGTTGTTTTTCTCTACAGTGTTGCTACTATTATATAAACTGTTCTATTTTTGCTCACTTTACTCTGTATTAGTTCATAAAGGTCTTCCTACTTCTTTCTGAAATTTCCATTTCATCATTTGTTATATCACAATAATACACCATTGCATTCACATACCACAATTTGTTAGTCATTCTCCAAAAGGACATCACTTTTGTTATTAGTTTTTGACTTCTATGAAAGAGGTGTTATTAATATTTTATACCTATTCCTTTACTATTTCTTTTGTTTCTTTAGGGACATAGTTCTAATATTCTATCAAAAGATAGGCACAGTTTCCTAACTTTATGAGAATAGTTCCAAATTGCTTACCAGAATAGCTGGAAAAATTCAGAACCTATAACAGTGCACTAGAGAATTTGTTTACCCACAACATCACCACCATCCATCATTTTTCTTGTTTGTCATCTGTACAAATCTGATTGGTAAGACATAAGATCTCGAAGTTATTTAATTTTCATTTCTCTAATTTTTTTTCCCATGTGAATATTGATACCTTGGATTTTTTCCTTGGGAAACTGCCTTTAATATCTTTTGATCATTTGTCTATTGGGGAATGGCTCTTGGTCTTTTAAATTTAAATAATAACTTAGATATAAGACTTCTATCAGAAAAATATGTTGCCAGATTTTTCCCCAGTTACATATTTCCCTTTGAATTTTATTATATTTGTCTCAAACCATTTACATTTATATAATCAAAATTCTTCATTTTATCTTGTGTCATCCTTGCTGTCATGAGTTTTTGACAATAACCATTTCCCTATCCATAAAACTGAAAGATATTCCCCCCACCTCTTTGTTCCTCTAATTTGTTTATAATGTGACCTTTTATATTTTTCATGTATCTATTTGATGCTTATCTTGGTGTATGTTTGAAGGGTTAGTCTAAATACATTTTCTACCAGAGTGCTGTCTTATTTTTATATATACATATATATATATATATACATATATATATTTCAAATCCTTGATTTCACTGTGACTTTTTTATATTAATACATATCAAAAACCCCTTATAGTCTGAGTATATGAAGTGGTCTTTATAAGTTGCTATTCCCAGCCTCCAAAAAAATCATTTCCTCATAGCTGAAATGATAAATATACATCATTATTCACTTGGGTTGGTTCTTGAATAACAAAGTCTATTACTAGGTTTGTCCTGGAAATCTTCTCAGTTGGATAGGACCTAACAGATATTATTCTTTCATATGGTAGATAGTCTTTGAAAATAAGGCCCTACAGAGAAAGTCTAAGTAGGACTAAAATCTCAAAATATTTAAGCAAACCATTTAAATTCCTATACCACTAGTATACTATAATATATAGGTAGGTGATCTTTGGGTTTTGAAGGTTATGACATTTTTGCATATCCTGTGGTAGTCCTAAGTTGGCAAGTTTTCAAATATATGTCTGCTCATAGTCTGTGTGCCAATAGTCAAAGGACAAATCTAGATAACTTTATAGAGATTTATTCACCACAAGTTTACCAACAGAGGATAAGTTCTTTGGGTATAGTAAAAGCAGACAAAAAAACCTCAGACAACAAGGACAAATGAAAAAAAAGTTCATGCTTAATGAAATACATAGTATTATCATCTGTGTTTGTGAAGGTGTGCTTAAGCTATTGACTTCAAAGATGCTTAAAGTATCAAAATAGGTTAAGCAAAGAAAGTAGAAGTTATTTACTGGGTTATTAGCTTTCAAAGGGAAGTCTGAGGAAATCCACATTCCTTCAGAAAATCCTTATGTTTTGAATGAGAAGAAATGAATACATTTGAATATCCTACACTGAGTAACCATAGACTTCCCATGGTTAGTATCCAGTCTTTTAATTTATGTTTGAAAAAAGGAAAATAAATGAACAATGGATAAGTAAGTTGTTTTACCATCTGGTTCTGCCTGGAAGATTTTGTAGTACCATTTATTATACCTTGCATCAACCTAATTTCCAACTATGTATGTTGGTTGAATTAAAACAATTTAATATTTCTAGGGACTAGGTATAGAAATCATTTTGCTACATATTTTAAATACTGTAACTAATCTATATGCTAGTTTTGCTAGTCCTGATTTCCAACTAGATTGCAGATGCCCATGAGTCACTGAGTCTATGTAAATGTGTTTGTATAGCATGAAAGATTTTTTTTGATCATGTAACTTGGACTGTCTTTTTTAGTATACCAAGTTTACCTAACATGGAGCCCACTGTGTCACTACCATGTGGATAAGGGTAGCTTATTTTCATCATTAAAAATGTTATGGATAAGTGGTTGTTCTTCCTTTCTGCCATATTTTTGACTGAGCTCTTTTATGCCTCTCCTCCCTGTTGGATCCAATGTGGTTGATGTGGCTCAAATTTCCTGTCCAGTGGAGATCATTTCTGGCACCTGAAACTGAGGACTGAATACACAAAAGAAATAAACACACTGATGCTCATTTCTCAGAATAAGAGTTAAAAGGAAGGTAAGTAGAGAAAGGAAATATTTCTCCCTCAATGATTTCATTCATGACTTCCTGGTTTCCTCCCTCCTTTCCTTCCTTCCTTCCTTCCTTCCTTCCTTCCTTCCTTCCTTCCTTCCTTCCTTCCTTCCTTCCTTCCTTCCTTCCTTCCTTCCTTCCTTCCTTCCTTCCTTCCTCTCTCACTTCTATTTTTCCTCCCTCCCTTGCTTCTAACTTCTTTTCATTACATCATAGACTTAGGTCTGGAAGTGATCTTAGAATCCATTGAAACCAGCTGCTTTATTTTATATATAAAATGACTGTAGCCCAGAGGAATATAATAAAGTGGCCTGCCCAATTAAACATCAGAGCCTGGATTTCACTCCTTTCTCCATCTCTGCCTCTCTATGTATTTGTCTGTCTCTGTCTCTGCCTCTATTTGAGTCTCTCTCTTGGGTCTCTGCTTGCTTCTCTGTCTCTCTGACTGTCTCATCTTGTCTCTTTCTCTCCTCCTCTCTACATTTCTTTCTGTCTCTCCATTGGTTTCTAGCTTTCTAGTTTCTGTCTGCCTGTTTGTCTATCTATGTCTCTGTCTGGTTTTGTCTCTTTCTATCTCTCTCTTTGTCTCTGTCCCTCTGTTTTTGTCTGTCTCTTTTTTTCTATCTCTTTCTCTCTTGCAAGGATTCTGAACATCCTTATAAGATAAACTTTCTACATTATCTACCTTGTATCTGTCTGCCTGTGGCTCTGTCTGCCTCAGGGGTAGGGAACCTGTGGCTTTGAGGTCACATATGGCCTTCTAGGTCCTTGAGTGCAGCCTTTTGTTTGAATCCAATTCTTACAGAACAAATCCTTTTGTTAAGGGGATTTGTTCTGTGATGTTTGGATTTCGTCAAAGGGCCACTTGAGGACCTAGAAAGCCACGTATGACCTTTAGGCCACAGGTTTCCCACCCCCGGTCTATCTAATCTACCTGTCTTATTAAAATTTATACCTTTTGTTCTTGAATTAGGATTGTGAGTCCAAGATACAACAAGACATTAAAACATTCCATTGACTTTTAGACACTGAAGTTGATAAGTATAGAACCTATTTTTGGGGTATTCATCACAAAAAAGGAAAGATAATCTTCGTAACAGCCACATTGTTCTTTTTTTGCGGTTGTTGTTTTGTCCCAATTAATGTAATCTTTTATAGAGTTCAAAGGGTAGCCTGTTAATGAGGGGAATTCTTTCTAATATTCAGTTTCAACTAATTTATTGAAAAGACAGAAAATTAGGTTCTCATAGCACTTTTATAAAATAACAATGACAATAAGAAAAAAATGTCCTCAAAATTAGGAAGTATCCACACAGGCTCTCCTCACTGATGTTCCTTAGAAAATGTGACTCCTTACTCCTCAATAAAAATTCTTTACTCCATAGGGAAGTCACCTTATTGCTCTCCCAAAGGTCATTCTTGTCTTTATATCATTGTCTAACCTCTTTCATGACATTCACTGCCATTCCCCTTCTTGCCTTCATTAATTCATTCAGCCATTTAGTCATATTATATAATATAGTATCTACTATATGTAAGGCAGTCTTCCTATCCATCCTTAAAGGCCCAGTTGAAATCCCATTTCCTCCAGTCTTTTTTCCCACATTGATCTTGCCTTTGTCTGAGCTCCTATAACACTTATCATGTGTGCCACTTACGGGTAGCACTTCAATATGTAATGACTTTCACCCTATTTCTTTCTTTTGTGTAAATCTTCTCAAAAAATCTACTCATTTTAGGAACTAATGGTATTTTTTTCTTTTCTCATATTATCCCTTGTACCTAGCAAATACTAGTATATAGTACACAACAAGTACTTATTTAATATTTTTTGGTAATTTTGCTCTTTTATTGGAAATAACATTGAAGATCAATAAAAGCAAATAATACTACTAAGTGATCATATACATTTAAATTACAGACATATCTCAGAGATGTTGCAGGTTTAGTTTCAGACTATCACAAAGTACAGATCACAATAAAGCTAGTTATACAATTATTTTGGTTTCTCAGTGGATATAAAAGTTATGTTTATAGTATTCTGTAGTCTATTAAGTATGTAATAGTATTATGTCTAAAAAGTATACATAATTTAAAAACACTTTCTTGCTAAAAATTGCTAATTATTATCTGAGCCTTCAGTAGGTAGCATTTTTTTTTCTGGAGAAGGATCTTGCCTTGATTTCTATGGTTCCTGGCTAATTAGGTTGGTAGTTGCTGAAGGTTTGGGTAGCTGTGGCAATTTCTTAAAATTAGACAACAATACAGATGGTCCCATTGATTGACTCTTTCACTTGGAAGGAGTTGTAGGGTTATTAGTTGGCCTAATTTCAATGTTGTTCTGTGTTAAGGAATAGGGACACGTGGGAGGGGGAAAGAATGAGAGAGAGAGAGAGAGAGAGAGAGAGAGAGAGAGAGAGAGAGAGACAGAGAGAGACAGAGAGAGACACAGAGAGACACAGAGAGACACAGAGAGAGAAATGGGGGAACTTCCAGTTGGTGAGGCAGTCAGAATATACACAACATTTATCAATGAAGTTAACTATCTTTTATGGGCATAATTCATAGTGCCCCCAAATAGTTGCAACAGTATAACAGCAAAGGTCACTGATCATAGATCACCATAACAGATAATAATAATAATAATGAAAGTTTGAAATATTGTGAGAATTACCCAGTTGTGACCCAGAGACATGTATGAACACATGCTG
Source organism: Bettongia penicillata ogilbyi (assembly GCA_023548195.1). Taxonomy (NCBI): domain Eukaryota; kingdom Metazoa; phylum Chordata; class Mammalia; order Diprotodontia; family Potoroidae; genus Bettongia; species Bettongia penicillata. The sequence continues at coordinate 1,342,771 of JAJHZJ010000048.1, read as the reverse complement.
TAAGAAAAACGGTGCCAGTAGACTTGTTAAGGCAGCATTACCACAAATCTTCAATTTACAAAAAGTAAAAAAAAAAATGCAATGTCTGCAAAATCTAATAAAGTGTAGTGCAATGAAATGAAGTATGCTTGCAATGAATTTTAACACATGAAATATCATGAAAGTATGTCAGTCAGTTTTCTAAGTCTCCATCAAGATATTATCTTGATTTCTCAGTGCACGAACATATATACATATATATAGTATAATTTACTAATGAAATAGAATTAAAATCCTTAGACTTAGGGGTGAAAGTGGTCACTATTAGATCAATCAGATGTACTTCCTTTTTACTAAATTCATATTTTGTGTGAATACTAACAATCACTGAACATTTCTAAAATTTTAGTTGTCATATCATAAATCTATCACAAAAGACATGTTGTCACATTCTTCCATAGGAGAGAAGGACTTATTAAGCACTTACCATGTGCCAAACATTGTGCTAAGCATGGGGGATACAAAAAAAGGCAAAAATTGACCCTGTCATCAAAAGGTTCACATTCTAATGTGGATGACTATTTACAAACCAGTGTGCCCATAAATGGTATACAAAGTACCAACTACAGGTAATCTCAGAGGAAAATCTTGAACAAGAAAGACTCATTTCAGAAACTAGGATTTTAGTGGATTCTTCAAGGAAGTCATGGAAGCCAGGAGGTGGACATAAGGAGGAAAGAAATTCACAACATGAAGCCCACCACTGAAAAGCACAGAGGCAGGAGATTAAGGATTGTGCAAAAAGAATAATAGAAAGATGAGAACTGCTGAATCATCGAACACATAGAAGGAAATAAGAAAGACTGGAAAGGCAAGAAAGGACTAGATTGTGAAGGTTTTAAAAGCCAAATAGCAGATATTATATTTGATTCTATAGGTAATAGGGAGCAACTGCAATTTACTTGAAAGGTGGATTGACCTGAACAGACCTGTTTTTTCAGAAGGTCTTTTGACAGACTAGTGAAGAATCAACAATAAGAGGGAGAGAGGATACAGGAAGAGCAACCAGAAGGCTGTTGCAATAATCCAGGTATGAGGTGATGGGATGCAGGGCCTGGGTATAAATCTGTGTTAGTGAAGATAAAGGAATGTAGAAATTTATAGGAGAAACATAGAAAAGATAGAAATGGCAAGATTTAGAAAGAGACTAGATAAGTAGAGTGGGTGAGAGTGTGTAGTCAAGGATGAACCCTAGGTTTTGACTAGGAGTGATGAGGAGAGTGGTGGGGTCCTCTGCAATAGCAATGAGTGTGGGAAAATGGAACTTTGGGTGAGAGTGGGCAGGGAGATAATTTCAGTTTTGAGTATGTTGAACTATGTTCTCTGGTAATCCAGTCTGGGACATCTGAGAGGTAGTTAGACATTTAAGACTGGAGGTAAGAAGAGAGAGTGGATTCAGATAAATAGATCTGAGAATCATCTGCATAGCTATAATAATTAAATTCTTGGGAGCTCATGAGATGTAAAATAGTATGGAGGAAAAAGTGAAGAGTACTAAGGACAGACAGAGCCTTGGGGAGTGGGCATCCACAAATACTTGTGTGGCCTGGATGAAGATCCAACCAAGGAAAATGAGAAGGAAGAATGATAAAGGTAAAGGGAGAATCAGGAGAAAACAGGCTATCCAGGAGAAGCAGATAATTCAGAGAGTTCCAAAAGAAAGAGATACAAAAATGGCCAGTTGAGGTAAATTATTTGTTTCTATTTTGTGAATTATTTAGTCTAGAAGGTTTAATCTGTCCCTTCTATTAGGTATAGAAAGGTGTCCAATGGAATTGGTGTGGAGGAGAATGAGTTGGAGAACAGATCCCACATAAGTATATGGGAAAAAAGGAGAGAAAATTTATTAAGTCTTAACTGTAGTGTACCCTATATTATTCAGTCCATTTGTACTTATCATGTTGAGTTGTTGGCAAAGAATTTTAAGAGGGATACTGATAAACTAGAGGTTTAAAATATGTTCCTCCTGCCTTCCTTGGGTTTGAGAAGACTTACATAACCCCTGTTGAGGCTTTATGAATTAGTGCAAATAAACAGACATTGTCAGAAGACTCACACTAGGAGTGGATGTTCTGTGTTGGGAGAGTAGAGCTGGGGTTCAGTTACCATAATTATTTGAAAGTAGATGTGCAGGAAGCAGAGATGATATTGGGTTGATGAGAGTTCAAGGAGAAGGTAAAAGCCATCCTTGACTAAATTTAAGTTTAAAATACTAGGAGGATAAAGAAGGTTTAACTTCAAAGAATCTAAGATAATTTGTCACAGTTGCTGTCTTTGAGGTGTGTGTGTGTGTGTGTGTGTGTGTGTGTGTGTGTATGTGTGTGTGTGTGTGTTAGCCTGGGAGCCTGATTCCTGGAGGGATGACTAAAAACCTGGATTACATAATGAGGATCTAAAAACATCTCGGAAGGCTGAAGTATCGTGTTGCATCTGATAATGATAATGGCTAATCATGATAATAGCTACCATTTATATAGTGTTTACTATATTCCAGGTACTGTGATGAGTACTTTGCAAATATTATCTCATCTGATTTTTACAACAACCAACTGAGATAGGCGCTATTCTTATTCTGATTGAATAGGTGAGAAAATTGAGGCAAACAGAAGTTAACTGATTTGCACAAGGTCATACAACTAGAAAAACCATGAGAACAAAATTCATTAGGAATTAAGATACAGCCTTTCACATTGGCTAAATAAATGAGTTCGCAAGTCTAGAATGGAGGCAATACTCAAAAGAAGTCAACAGAAGTGTCATCTGGAAGCAAAAGAGACATATAGAATCCTAGGCTTTTTTGAGAGATATACTTTTGAAGAAAAACGAAGTAATTAATCCTTCTGATTATCATTTGGTGAGATCTCATTTGGAATGTTGAGTTCTACTCTGAGTGGCATATTTTAAAAAAAAGATATTAACATCATAAAGGCTGTCTGTAGGAAGATGATCAAGATATTGAATGCTCTTGAGTCCTTGTCACTTTAGTGTCAGTTGAAAATCCTGGGTAAGCTTAACTGAGAGAAAATCAGTTTGGGGGAGGCAGCATGATAGCTATCTTCAACTATTTCAAGGATTATCACGCGCAAACTGGAGTAGGCTAATTCTGTTTAATCCTAAAGAAACAAGGGATAGACAATAAAGACACTAATTTATGTGTGATGTCAAGAAAATCTTTCTAACAGAGATTCTCAAACTTGGAATGGACAGATTTGGGAAGTGGTGTGGTTCCCTGTATTGGTCTTCAAGCAAATGCTGGATGTTCACTTTTCAGGCATGTTCTACTAGGGTTTCAATTTAAGTATGGATTAGACTAGAAGATTTCAAAAGTCAATTGGAACTTTAGAATTTAATGATTGTGTGTAAATTGAATATTAATCTCATATCACGGAAGACATGGAGAAGGGTAACACATGGGGCAGACACCAAAAACAAAGCATTTACAAGCAATATTTTGAAGTAACAACTGGGAATTGTATTAGAAAGAGATAATGATATTCATTTTATGAGAAAAAAATCTAGAAAACATAAACAAAACTCATGTAAATTTTAGGATGTAAGTGAAGTATGTTGTATCTTTTCAAAATTTATATATTTTTTTCAAAATCAAAAAGTCCTTTCTAACTCATGTTTTGCAACTCTTTCTAACTTCTTGTACCAGAGTTTGAGCTGGACAATTTCCTGTGATTGTTAGAATGACCCTTCAAGAAAATAGCCGCCTCTAAGCAGCAGTGTCAAATAGGATTCTAAGATGGTGAAGAAACAAAATGTATAAAGAATAGTTGAAGGAGAAGAGGACCTTTAACTTTGAAATGAGAAATCCAAAGGGAGTCGTGGGGAATGGTGATGGGAGGGACGGAGATGGGTATCAGTTTAGTCTGTGTTGACCTGTACAGCAAAGATAAGATATATGTGTTCTGGGGATGCAGATTTGGAGTTAAACAATACCAATCATTTACCTTTTTCATCATAGTGCATACTTATTGCTAGGTATGCTGCCACTTTTCAACTCTGTACTAAAATACATTATTTTGTAATATTTCTGGGCTGTAGTTTCCTCACAGTTTTTTGTTTCTGTTTGTTTTTGAGGAAAGCACTTTTTAATGTGATATGTCTAATAATTACAATAATGACAATAACAAAAATATGCAACGTAAGAAGGCAGGATTTGATGATTCTTTAGACTGTTTCGAGCTTTCTATTCATCTATTCAAAAAGCATTTCTTAAGTGCCTATTATATGAAAGACACTGTGCTAGACATTGGGCATAAAAGACCAACATAATTACCTGCTTTTAAGGAATTTATATTTTATTAAGGGAAAATGACTTACTTGGCTTCTACATAAGGAGTAAACTTAGGAGGAAATAGAAAAGAGTTGCAAGAATGACATTTCCTCTCTACCCATAAAATCTGATCCCATATTGTTCTTATTAGTCTGCAAGACAGTGGTAAATTCTTTTTTCTTCCCCCCTTCCTTTGACAAAGTAAGAAATGCTATGCCTTTTATTCCTTCTCTCTGGAATTAATGCTTTCAACTACTGGGGGGACAAGTGTGCTTTACCCATTCTATTGACATTTAGGTTTGCAAGGTAGAAAAATGAATGCAGAACACATGATTAATATTAATAATAATAATAAAGTTCCAGCAAAGGTTTTCCACTAATCATACATTATTCAGCTTCTAGAGGCATAATGAATATCTTGCATATTTAATAACCAAAAGAAAGAAAACCTGATTGAAAAACCAGTCCTGGTTGTGTTATATGGACACTTAAAGGGGAATCTTTATCTTTTTTTTATGTTTAAATTTTATTCTGATCATAACAAACAAAATAAGCATCATATGAGAGAATAGAAAAAAAGATGATTGTGCATGAAATTTCAGATCTATTTTGTATAACTTGCTATTCCTTTTCTTAAAATAAACATTTTAGTTTTAAGTATTGAGTTCTGAATTCTATCACTCCCTTCCTCCCCTTTATTTCCCCCCTTCCTGATATGGTAAACAATCAGACATAGGTTATGTATGTGCAATTATGTAAATAATTTCCATATTAGTCATCTTACATAAGAAAACCCAAATAAAAGGGAAAAATGAAAGACAAAATGGAAAATAGCATGCTTCAGTGTATATTCAATGAATATTAGTTCTTTCTCTGGAGGCAGATAGTGTACTATATCATTAGTCCTTTGGAATTATCTTAGCTCACGGTATTGCTGAGAACAGTTAAGCTATTCACAATTCTTCATTGAACAATATTGTTGTAACTGTGTGCAACTTTGTCTTGAGTCTGTTCACTTCACTCTGCATCAGTTCATATAAATCTTTCTAGTTTTTTTCTCTGAAATCTGCCTGCTCATCATTTCTTACAGCTCAGTAATATTCCATTACAGTCATATCCCAGAGCTAATTTGACCATTCCTAAATTGATGGGCATCCCTTTGAGTTCCAATTCTTAGCCACCACATAAAGAGCTGCTATAAATATTTTTGTGCAAATAACTTTCTTTCTTTTTTTTATGTATGACTTTGGGACACATTCCTAGTAGTGGTATTGCTGAATCAAAGTATACACTAATGCACTGTTGGTGGAGTCGTGAACTGACCCAGCCATACTGGAGAATGAATCTAGAACTATTCCCATAAGACTACAAAGCATACCCTTTGATCCAGTCATAGCACTACTACGTCTATATGCCAAAGAGATCATAAAAAAAGGGAAAAGGACCCACATGTACAAAAATATTTATAGCAGCTCTTTTTGTGGTGGCACAGAATTTGAAATTGAGGGGATGTCAATCATTTGGGCAATGTCTAAACAAGCTGTGGTATATGAATGCAATGGAATACTATTATAGTATAAGAAAGGATAGGCAGTTAGATTTCAGAAAAACCCTGGATAGACTCATATGCCAAGTGAAGTAAGCAGAACCAGGAGAACATTGTACAAAGCAGCAGCAACGTTATGTGATGATTAACTGTGATAGACTTAGATCTTCTCAGCAATACAAGGTTCCAAGACAATTCCAAAAAACTTGTGATTAGAAATGTTAACCACATGTATTATCAACATATTTTTAATGGAATTAATGTATTTTTAGTGGAATGGATAGATCTTTCCCATCCATTAATAGGCCTAAATGACCTGGAAGCCTATGTCACATGAATTTGAGCCACTAGTTTGTTGAACAGGTGGAACAGGAACGGATGGAGAAGGAAGGGTGGAACGGGAGGAGGTGGAGCTGGAACAGAACTGAGAGGACATGGGTCAGACTAGTCAGAGCTGAGGAGGACAGAGAAAGCGGGCACCTGGCTGTGAGTGAGAGAAGGGCATTTTGCTTAAGAGAGTTTGTTTATGGGAAGGTCTGATAATGTGTATAGACTTCCTGATTACTATGATGAATTTTTTTGTTGCTATGATGAATTTGGTTTGCTGATATTAAGAAATGGCCTTCTGGTGTTTGAATAAATGTTTTGGTTCAGTCTTGCATGTGGAGAGTCTGTTATATTTTGTGTTTCAGAACTGTGCTGGCATATTCATAGCCACTGTAGGCACTGTGAATACCACATTGACACTATATAACATCCAGAGAAAGAGCTATGGAGTCTGAATAAAGATCAAAGCATAGTATTTTTGCTTGTTTGTTTCTTTTTCCTCATAGCTTTTATGTTTTGTTCTGATTCTTTTTTCACAATATGACTAGTGTGGAAATGTTTTTTACATGATTGCACATGTACAGCCTATATTAGATTATTTTCTCCCTCGGGGGAGTGAGGAAGGAGGGAAACAGAAAACATTCAGAGCTCAAAATTGTACAAAAATGTTGAAAACTATCTTTATATGTATTTGGAATAAAATAAAGTATTATTAAAATAAATTTATTGCATCAATATTTATTAGGGAAATTTGTAATTTTCTTTCTCTTTTTTGGTTGTTCTTGGTTTGGGTATCAGCACAACATTTGTTTTGTAAAAGGAATTTGCTAGAATTCCTTCTTTGTTTATTTTTTGAAATAATTTAGTATTGGGATTGATTGTTGTTTAAGTATTTGGTAGAATTTGCTTGTGAATCCATATGCTTCTGTGGATTTTTTCCTAGGAAGTTCACTGATGGCTTATTCAATTTCTTTTTCTAAGATTAGGTTACTTATTGTATTTCTTTTAATTTGGGTAATTTTTCTTTTTCATTTTATGGGCGTTCATTCCTCTCACATTTATGGTTATGACTACTATGTATTTCCTTCCATGTTTTTTTTTCCTTCTGGTTTATCCCCCTCTCACTTCTCACAAGTGTTTTACTTCTGATCACTGCCTTCCCCAATGTATTCTCCTTTTTATCAGTCCCCTCCACCCCTTCTATTATCCCTGTCCCTTTTTATTTCTTTATAGTATGAGATAAATTTCTATACCTAAGTGTACATGCTATTCCCTTTTTGAGCCAATTTTGGCTATAGTAAGGTTTAAGCTTTGCCCACCATTGGCTTTTCCCCCCATTTTCCCTCCAGTATAATGGTTCTTTCATGCCTCTATTAGGTGGGATAATTTATTCCATTAAATCTCCCCCCTCCTCCTTCCAATGCAATTTTTTTCTCAACTATTTATTATTATTTTGGGGTATTGGCCCAACATAACCACCTTCTGTCTTGTATACTCCTTCTAATTGTTCTTATAGTAATCAAGTTAGGAGTTACACACACACACACACACACACACACACACACAAATGCACACATATAATCTTGCCTTGTAGAAGTATAAACAGTTTAACTTTACTGAATTTCTTATGTTTTATCTTTCTTATTTTTTTTTTACCTTTTTCTGTTTCCCTTGGGTTTTGCATTTGAAAGTTACTATTATTATCTTTTATTCAGGAATAGTCTTTTAATTAAAAATATTTGAAAGGCCTCTGATTTGTTAAATGTCCATTTTTTTTCACCTGAAATATTAAATTCAGTTTTGCTGGATAGGTGATTCTTGCTTGCAAGTCTAATGCTTTTGCCTTTCAGTATATCGTATTCTAAGTCCTCCAGTTCTTTAATGTGGAAGCTTCTAAATCCTGTGTAATTCTGACCGTAGCCCCACAATATCTTAATTATTTCTTTTTGACTGTTTGTGGTGCTTTCTCCTTGATCTGTGAGCTCTGCAACTTGGCTGTGTTTTTCCCAGGAGTTTTCAGTTTGTGATCTCTTTCAGGTGGTGATCAGTGAGCTCTTTCAATTTCTATTTTCCTCTCCAGTTCTAATAAATCAGGGTTCTCTCATACTTTCTTGAAAGATGTTGTCCATGATTTTATTTTGTTTTATTTTTAACAGAACTTTTATTCCAATAATTCTTCCATTACATCTCCTGGATCTACTTTCTAGGTCATTTGTTTTTTCCAATAGGAAATTTCACTTTTTCTTCTAGTTTTTTTCTAACTTTTTTTTTATTTTGTTTCATTGTATCTTGATACCTCATAATCATTGTTTTCCACTTGATCAATTCTAATTTTTAAGAAAGTATTTTCTTCAGTGAGCGTTTGTACTTATTTTTCCATTCAGCTTATGCTATTTTTTAGTGAGTTATTTTCCATAGTAAATTTTTGTATCTCTTCACCCATGCTATTGACTCTTTCTGTGGATGGCAGACATTACTTTTGACTTTTAGTAGGAGCTAGGGTTTAGCTGTTGCCCTTTTCCAGGGGTAGGGAAACCTCACTGTTGGTCTATCTCAGGGGTGGGTCCCTGCTGCTGGGTTGCTATGGAAAGTCTCTCTGCTGGTAAACCCAAGTGTCAAGGTCTTATTGTTGGCCAGCCTAGGGGCAAGATTTCACTAGGAGTCAGTAATGGGGTAAAGACCTTGCTGGTGACTTGTGTTGGGGGTGGGATAACTAGGGTTGGGGCCTTGCTGTACTGAACACACTTGTCTAGAGGGTTGTTGGTTTGAAGAAGGGCTAGGCCTCACTGGTGGATTGCCTTAGGCTTAGAGTGTTCCTGCAGGCCCCCTACTGTGTATTTGGCTGATGTTGCTGCTGCTATCGGAAGTAAATTCCCTTCCATTACAGTGCAACAAACTTTTCCTTCTGGGCTGGTAAGTCACTTAACTGCTTCTAAATGAATTCTGAGGCACTTTTCTAGTTGTTTGGAGAGGAATTTGAGAGGACATCAGAAGATTCCTTCCTCACTCTGATATCTTGGCACTGAGAGGTAGGGAATCCTTATCTTAAAATAAAGAGGAAGAGACTGAATATGTCAACAGTAAAAATGACATTTTTACAAGTCCAGTCAAATGTCACTGCAAATTGCAAATGGGTTCTGTTATAACAACAGAAAATTTGTCTTAGAATGCAAAAATAGAAATCCCTTATTTTCATTTCCCCAAGAAATCATCTTGAAAGGTCATTTTAGCACATATGAAACCCCACTGAGGCCCTTCTAATGTGCCTTCATTTTCACTCAAATGGTGTCAAACAGGAAAAAATAAAAACCCTAGGCCTCCTACAATTAAAAAAAAGAGACTACTATTTACATAGGTGGGCAAAGCAAAAAAAGGAAATATATATATATATATATATATATATATATATATATATATATATATATATATATATATATATATTACCAGAAATGATGGTAATCAGACCCATAACATCATGGTGGTAGATTTCTTCAAAGAAAGATATCAAATCAACAATAAGAGGGTTAGGAAGATTATCAAATTAACATATACAGGTCTTTGCACTTTATACAAGGGAAGCTTCTTCTCTTCTCTCCCCCACATTATTATTCCCTCAGCTCTGAACCCTGGCTCCCTTTTCCAGCTTACATCTTTTCTACCTCCCCTCAGAGAGCCAAGAAAACTCCTTAGGGCAAAGTCTTGTTCCTCCACAGCACATAAAAGCTTTATGAGATACAAAGTTTTCTTAAGAAAATGAAGTTTGTTTTTTTTTTTTCCCAATTCAGTTCATCCCTGAAATGAAATTAAGTCTAGTGTGAGTATTATGTGAATTGTGGGGGTTTTATTATTATATTGTGCCTTTTCAATATAACAATGCAAACCGTGGGAATATTTGGAAGAAGAAAAGAGACCCCAAAGCAATTGATTTCTATTTGTAGAGTGGAAAGTGATATCATCAAAAGAGGAAATTAACACACCACTTTTTTTTTGTATTTGCTGCTACACTACATGTTTCCTCTTCATTTATAACTTGTCAGCCTTTATAGTGTGGGTGTTCCTGTTTTATCTTCCTTTTTTTCATTTCTCTCTTCCCTCCTGTCTCAGAGAAAAGAAAAATGGAATTCATCATTTCTCCTTATTATACAACTTCATTAATGCTAATAGGTTCATCTTCAAGGTGATAGAGTACTCATTTAGGGTTTGGTTAGTGCTGAATTTCCAGTTTTGAGAGAATAAAAAGCACCAAATATACCTGGGAATATATGAAACTGGCTACAGAATGAGATAGCCATTTACCATAGTCTGATCATAAGTTGAGAAAATAGCACCTGTGAGACCAGTGATTTATCAGCTACCGGAATCTGAAAGAATCTTGATGGATCAATCAGTCCATCTCTCTCTTGAATAAAACTGTGCCCAAAGAAATTCACAAGTATAAAACTCTGTCCTATTATGAAAGTCTTAAAAACTAATAACAGCAAAAGGGGCAAATGGGGCAAATTTTATCTTCCTATCCAATTATTTTGGTTAAAAATCCATTTTTTTTTCAGATAGACATTTATTAGCTATGGAACCCTGTATAAGTCATTTAACTTCCCTTTACCTAAATAAACAGAAACTAAGGATGCCTTCAGGGACTAAGCATAAATACTAAGGTCTCCTTTAAAGAATAAGCATAAATGATTTTCTCTTAAGATTAGGATTAACTAGTACAACTGTTACTAGCTATTATCTATATACCACACTTCACAAATGTTATCTAATTTTATCCTAAGTAGAACCATGGGAGTTAGGTCCTATTTTATAGATAATAAAACTAGGGCATCCAGAGGTAAAGTGATTTGTAAAGGATGTTAGAGCTAGTAAATGTCTGAAGCTGGATTTGATCTCAGATCTTTCTACTGTGACTCCTATTTGTCTATTTATATGTTTTTCTTAAATTTATTTATTTAACTTTTTCATTCATTTTCACAAAATTTTGGATTCCAAATTTTCTCCCCATTTGTCCACTCCCCCCACCCCAATACATCAAACATTCTAATTTTCCCTATCACCAATCTGCCCTCTCTTTTATCAGCCCTCCCTTCTCTTGTCCCCATCTTCTCTTTTGTCCTGTAGGGCCAGATGACTTTCTATTCCCCATTAACTATATTTCTTATTTCCTAGTAGCAAGAACATTACTCAACAGATGTTCCTAAAACTTTAAGTTCCAAATTCTCCCCATCCCTCCCTCCCTACCCATTCCCTTTGGGAAGGCAGGCAATTCAATATAGACCATATCTGTGTAGTTTTGCTAATGACTTCCATAATAGTCGTGTTGTGTAAGACTAACTATTTCCCTCCATCCTATCCTGCCCCTGATTGTTTCTATTCTGTCTTTTGATCCTGTCCCTCCCCAAGAGTGTTGACTTCAAATTGCTCCCTCCTGGTCAAGATAGCAGAGTAGAAAGACTCATGTATGCTAGCTCCAAACCCACAGCCCATGGATTTAATGTAAGAAGAGCTCCCCACAAGTTCTGCATCACTGCAGGGTGTGCAGAAACACAGTGGAAGAGATTTCTGTTGCAGAGAGCCCTGGAGAGCCATCCCCAGGGTCCATTTCACCCTGGAAATTGGACCCCACCCCAGCGCTGCCCTGGCCGGGCGGCCCCAAAGAAGCAGATCCGAGCAGGCTTCAAGGACGGAACCTCTGGCGGCTGGGAAGGTCCCTCTGTCCACAGACGCTACAGGTCAGTGAGAGACACGTCTAGACTGGCCGAGAGGGGAGCGGGGTGTCTCCATGGCTCGGAGCCCCTTGGGAGGAAGTGGCGGAGTCAGAGGCAGGGGCAGGAAGCGGCAGAGGCGGGGGCAGCGGTGGAGGCAGAGGATGTAGTGGCCCGGGACTCCCCGAGCAGTAGGGAGGCAGAACTTCAGGTCTCTCCCCCTGAGGGAGCTGAACCTGGGAGATGGCCCTGCCCCACCCGCTCCATTACTGAAGATCTCTGCATAAAGCCCCTGAGGGAAATGAGCCTGGGAGGCAGCCCTGCCCCCACCCAAGAACCAGAACTTAAGCTCACATTTAATAGCAGCTGCGCCTGCTGCAGAAAGCCCATTTGCATATCAGACCACAAGCACTAGCTGGGCGGATCTAGGCGGGGGTGGACAGGAATCTCAGAAGTCAAGTAACTGCCTGGGAAAATGCCCAGAAAAGGGAAGAAAAATAAGAATATAGAGAGTTTTTTTGAACAGGTGCAAATGTTCCCGCCATTTGGTTCTGACTACGAGAAAATATTCTTGCCATCAGAGAAAGACGTGGAGGGTGGGGCCTCGGTACCCCAGACATCCCAGGGGGATGTCGGGTGGGCTCAGGACTTGGAAGAGCTCAAAAAGGATTTTGAAAATCAAGTTAGACAGGTGGAGGAAAAACTGGGAAGAGAAATGAGATGCAAGAAAAGCATGAAGAAAGGGTCAATGCCTTGGTAAAGGAGACCCCAAAAAATGCTGAAGAAAATAACACCTTGAAAAATAAGCTCACTCAATTGGCAAAAGAGGTTCAAAAAGCCAATGAGGAGAAGAATGCTTTCAAAAGCAAAATTAGTCAAATGGAAAAAGAGGTTGAAAAGCTTACTGAAGAGAATAGTTCTCTCAAAATTAGAATGGAACAGATGGAGGCTAATGACTTTATGAGAAACCAAGAAATCACAAAACAAAACCAAAAGAATGAAAAAATGGAAGAGAATGTGAAATATCTCATGGGAAAAACAACTGACCTGGAAAATAGATTCAGGAGAGACAATTTAAAAATTATGGGACTACCTGAAAGTCTTGATCAAAAAAAGAGCCTAGACATCATCTTCCATGAAATTATCGAGGAAAACTGCCCTGACATTCTACAACCAGAGGGCAAAATAAGTATTGAAAGAATCCATCGATCACCACCTGAAAGAGATCCAAAAAGAGAAACTCCCAGGAACATTGTGGCCAAATTTCAGAACTCCCAGCTCAAGGAGAAAATCTTGCAAGCACCTAGAAAGAAACAATTCCAGTACTCTGGAAATATAATCAGGATAACTCAAGATCTAGCAGCTTCTACATTAAGGGATTGAAGGGCGTGGAATAGGATATTCCAGAAGTCAAAGGAACTAGGACTCAAGCCAAGAATCACCTACCCAGCAAAGCTGAGTATAATACTTCAGGGGAAAATATGGTCTTTCAATGAAACAGAGGACTTTCAATCATTCTTGATGAAAAGACCAGAGCTGAAAAGAAAATTTGACTTTCAAACACAATGAGAAGAAGCATGAAAAAGTAAACAGCAAAGAGAAGTCATAAGGGACTTACTAAAAGAGAACTGTTTACATTCCTACATGGAAAGACAATATTTGTAACTCTTAAAACTTTTCAGGATATGGGTAGTTGGTGGGATCACACACACACATGTACACACATGCACGTACACACACATACACACATGCACGCACATACAGAGACAGAGAGCATAGAGTGAATTGAATAGGATGGGACCATATCTTAAAAGAAATTAAGGTAAATGGTGAGAGAGAAAGGTTAGGGGAGGAAAGAGGGTGAAATGGAATGGGGTAAATTATATGTCATTTAAGAGGGAAGCAGTAGACCTTTTAATGGAGGGAAAAAGAGGAGAGCTGAGAAAAAGGACAAGAAGTTTACCCTCATTACATTTCGCTAAAGGAAGGAATAAAATGGACACTCATTTTGGTATGAAAACCTATCTTATAGTACAGGAAAGTGGGGGAGAAGGAGATAAGCAAGGGGGGTGGGGATGATGGAAGGGAGGGCAATGGGAGGAGGGAACAATTTGAAGTCAACACTCAGGGAGGGACAGGATCAAAAGACAGAAGAGAAACAATGAGGGGCAGGATAGGATGGAGGGTAATTCAGTTAGTCTTACACAACATGAGTATTATTGAAGTCATTTGCAAAACTACACAGATAAGACCTATATTGAATTGCCTGCCTTCCCAAAGGGAATGGGTGGGGAGGGAGGGATGGGGAGAATTTGGAACTCAAGTTTTAGGAACAACTGTTTAGTATTGTTGTTGCTACTAGGAAATAAGGCATACAGTTAATGAGGAATAGAAAGTCATCTAGCCCTACAGGACAAAAGAGAAGGTGGGGACAAGAGAAGGGAGGGATGACAGAAGAGAGGGCAGATTGGAGATAGGGAAAATTAGATTGCTCGGTGTATTGGGGTGGGGGGAGGGGACAAAAGGGGAGAAAAATTGGAACCCAAAATTTTGTGAAAATGAATATAAAAAGTTAAATAAATAAAAAAGAACAAAACAAAACAAATTGCTCCCTCCTCCCATTGCCCTCTCTTCCATCATCCCCCCCCCCCCGCTTATCTCCTCCCACACTTTCCTGTATTGTAAGATAGGTTTTCATACCAAAATGAGTGTGCATTTTATTCCTTCCTTTAGTCGAATGTGATGAGGGTAAACTTCATGTTTTTTTTCTCGGCTTTACCCTTTTTCCCTCCACTAAAAAGTCTCCTGCTTGCCTCCTGAATGAAATATAATTTACCCCATTCCATTTCACCCTCTGCTCCCACTACATTTCTCTCTCACCATTTACCTTAATTTCTTTTCAGATATGATCACATCCTATTCAATTCACTCTGTGCTCTCTGTCTCTATATGTGTGTGCACGCACACATGTACGTGTGTGTGTGTGTGTGTGTGTGTGTGTGTGTGTGGTCCCATCAACTACCCAGATACTGAAAAGTTTAAGAGTTACAAATACTGTCTTTCCATGTAGGAATGTAAACAGTTCACCTTTGGTAAGTCCCTTATGACTTCTCTTTGCTGTTTACTTTTTCATGCTTCTTCTCATTCTTGTGTTTGAAAATCAAATTTTCTTTTCAGCTCTGGTCTTTTCATCAAGAATGCTTGGAAGTCCTCTATTTCATTGAAAGATAGTATTTTCCCCTGAAGTATTATACTCAGTTTTGCTAGGTGGGTGATTCTTGGTTTGAGTCCTAGTTCCTTTGACTTCTGGAATATCCTATTCCACGCCCTTCGATCCCTTAATGTAGAAGCTGCTAGATCTTATGTTATCCTGATTGCATTTCCACAATATTGAAATTGTTTCTTTCTAGCTGCTTGCAATATTTTCTCCTTGACCTGGGAACTCTGGAATTTGGCCACAACATTCCTAGGAGTTTCTTTTTGGATCTCTTTCAGGCGGTGATTGATGGATTCTTTCAATATTTATTTTTCCCCCTGGTTCTATGATATCAGGGCAGTTTTCCTTGATAATTTCATGGAAGATGATGTCTAGGCTCTTTTTTTGATCATAACTTTTAGGTAGTCCCATAATTTTTAAATTGTCTCTCCTGGATCTATTTTCCAGGTCAGTTGTTTTTCCTATGAGATATTACACATTCTCTTTCATTTTTTTCATTCTTTTGGTTTTGTTTTGTGATTTCTTGGTTTCTCAAAAAGTCATTAGCCTTCATCTGTTCCATTCTCATTTTGAGAGAACTATTCTCTTCAGTGAGCTTTTGAACCTCTTTTTCCATTTGGCTAATTTTGCTTTTGAAAGCCTTCTTCTCCTCATTGGCTTTTTGAACCTCTTTTGCCAATTGAGTGAGCCTCTTTTTCAAGGTGTTATTTTCTTCAGCATTTTTTGGGGTCTCCTTTACCAAGGCATTGACCCTTTTTTCATGCTTTTCTTGCATCTCTTTCATTTCTCTTCCCAGTTTTTCCTCCACCTGTCTAACTTGATTTTCAAAATCCTTTTTGAGCTCTTCCATAGCCTGATCCCACCCGACATCCACCTCGGATGCCTGGGATAGAGAGGCCCTGACCTCCACGTCTTTCCCTGATGGCAAGCATTGTACTTCCTCATCAGAAATGAAAGGGGGAAGAAACATCTCTTCCCCAAGAAAGTAGCTCCCTATGGTCTTATTTTTCTTCCCTTCCCTGGGCATTTTCCCAGCCAGTTACTTGACTTCTGAGATTCCTCTGCACCCCCGCCTAGATCTGCCCAGCTAGTGCTTGGGGTCTGAGATTCACATGCTGCTTCCCAGCCTCAGGGCTTTCAGTGGTGGCTGTGGCTGCTATTCAATGTGAGCTTAAATTCTGGTGCTGGGGTAGGGGCAGGGCTGCCTCCCAGGCTCAGTTCCCTCAGGGGATTTATGCAGAGATCTTAGGTAATGGCCCTGAGGTCCTGCCTACTCTGGGAGCACCTGGCCACCGCTGCCTCTGCCGCTCCCTCTGCAGCTGCCTCCCGAGGGGGCCTGAGTCACGGAGACACCCCGCGCCCCTCTCAAACAGCCCAGAAGTCTCTCTCATTGACCAGGAGCGCCTGTGGGTGGAGGGACCTTTGCGGCTGCTGGAGATTCCGTCCCTGAAGCCTGCTTGGATCTGCTACTTTGGAGCCGCATGGCCAGGGCAGCATTGGGGTGGGCTCCGCATCAGCAGTGCCACGGTCCCTTGGGGACGGCTTTCCAGGGCTCTCTGGAATGGAAATCTCCACTGCATTGGTGCGTGCTTGCTCTGCTCCAGAATTTGTGGGGAGTTTTTTTTACAGGAAATTTATGGGCTGTGCGTTCGGAGCTAGCATACAGTGAGTCTTTCTACCTATTTGTCTATTTATAAAAACAAATGCATTCTTTGTGAAGGGAAACAAAATCTTTGCCAAAAAAAATGTGCACTGAATCTAGGATTCTGTTGACCTATATTATAAAATGCAACATGGAGATCCATCAGTCTAGAGTTGGAGAGAAGCTTTGGGGTCATCTAATTCATCTTCCTCCTGTACCAAATGTGAAATATGAGTCCTAGAGAGGTTAAATGCTTTGCCCAAGGCCACCAGGGAGAATATATTCTAGTTAAGATATGAACTCTGACTCTAGTGTCAGTGACCTTTCTAGTGTATAATTTTACTTTGGCAAATCTTTATTGAATTAAATGAATTCAGAGGATCATATTCTAGAGATGGACTAAATCTCAGAACTCATCTATTCTAATGCCCTCATTTTACAGGTGATGAAACAGGCTAACAGAGAAAATTTGAGGAGTCATGCTTTCATAGTTTTTGTCTGGTTTGTGTAGGGTTGGGGGGATTTGGGGAGGGGATACAAATCTCAACTTACAAGCTTCTCAATAAAATTACATTGTCTCTTAAAATCATAAATGATAGAGAAAATGTAAACCCTAAATAGGATGGGTGGGCTGTTTTCTCTGTCAGTCTGGTGCCTGGTATATTCAGGCCTACATTGTATTGGATAGAGGAAATAAAGGTCTCACAGTGCATTTCTTACTTTATACATTCCATCAGAGTAAATTCTCTATCACTGTGATTACCTAATATGTGTAATTCTTATATTAGAGTTATAAAGAAAGGCAGGTATGTCTGCCATCTGGAGGGAATTCTACTCATTTAAAACCATAGTTTCTTAGTAAAAGAGATGAGTGTTGCTTTTCCAGAGAATGTATAATTACTTATGTAAAAATGTTGAGTCCTCACAACTGAATGCTAGAAAGAAATCTCCAACTTGTCCTCTTGTTGAATTGGGATATTTCTTAATTGTTAAATAGGCCATAGCCTTTTATTGATTTCAAACAATTTCTGGCCATTTTCTCACGAGCTGCTATGCAATATGGTCCAGAAATCATTCTCCTGAGTACTTAATACCGTTATAACTAGAAGTTCTGCCATGGGACCCTACTGTTATGTTTCTTTGTCACCTCAATTGGCCACTGCATCTAGGTCTGAGTCCAGTGACATTTCATTTTCTTTAATTTCCAAAGCATTTCTTTACCAGTTGCCATGCTGCTGAACACATTAACTTTCCATTTCTAGAACAAGAATGTGCTTGCTCTTCGTAAGTGTAGTTTTATATTCCCCTATGGCTCCAATACCAATACTGATAACTTCCCCAACCAAAATGTCATTCCATGGTCATAAGTCATGACGCACCTACAGATATTGTATCCCCCTATTAGATCATAAGCTTCTTGAGGGAAAGTAATGTATTTGATTTTACATTTATATCCTCAGTGCTTTGCACAGTGTTTGGTAGATCACAGGCACTTAGTACATGCTTGTGACCATTTGTTAATTCATTCAAAGCTATTTTTCCATAGCCAACTCTGTCAGAAGTGCCCTTCCTATTCCTCTTTAGGTCTTACTCTTCCTCATCTTGGAAGACCAAGGTTAAGTTTTACTCCTGTAAAGCATTTCTTTACCACACCATTTCACAGTGATCCCTAACTTTGTTGAGCCCTTATAAAATGTCATTACTTGACTTTCTTTCCATGTCATTTTCCTTAGGTGTAGATCTGATTAGAAGTGTAGACTGACTGCCAAACTGAAGATCTACAGAGCTGTTGTGTTGACCTCATGGCTATATGCCTGTGAAACCTCAACAGTATACAAGTACCATGTCAGGAAACCGAATCGTTTCCATTTGAATTGTCTTAGAAAGATTCTGAAGATCACCTGATAGGATAAGATATCAGACACTGAGGTCCTTTTTTGAACTAAACTGCCAAGCAGTCAAACTCTGCTTCAGAAAGCACAACTCTAATGGGCTTGCCATGGTGTTTGAATGCAAAATGTATACTTGCCAAAACGACTATTTTATGGAGAACTCACACATGGCAAATGTTCACATGATGGTCAGAAGAAGTGATAGAAGGATACTCTCAAGGTCTCTGTTAAGGACTTTGGACTTGATTGTGTGGCATGGGAGACACTGGCACAAGAGCATTCAGCATGATGTCCCCATATCAGAAACGGTACTATGTTCCATGAGCAAAGCAGAATTGTGACGGTGCAAAGTAAATGTAGGATGCACAATTTTGGAGTATCCCCCCAAAATGTTTACGTGGACTTTGTGCCCAAATTGTGGTAGAGCATTTGAAGCTCGTATTTTTCTGTTCAGACACAGTTGGACACATTGAAACTTGACTCT
Source organism: Bettongia penicillata ogilbyi (assembly GCA_023548195.1). Lineage (NCBI taxonomy): Eukaryota > Metazoa > Chordata > Mammalia > Diprotodontia > Potoroidae > Bettongia > Bettongia penicillata. The sequence goes on along the minus strand of JAJHZJ010000048.1, from coordinate 1,323,640 downwards.
AGCATACTGATGTCATTTTTGTCTTCTTTGAGGACAAAGAACAACCAACCAATCACCTCATCATGTCACTTCTCTACTCGATAAACTCCTTATTGCCACTGGTATAAATGATTTAACTCCTCTTTTTTGCCTTTTAAAATCCTTCATAACTTACTTCCCCAATCTACTTTTCCAGTTTTCTTATAGATTATCACCCTTCCTGTGAACCACAGTCTAATAAAATTGTTCTTCCTGATATTATTACACCATGTTCCATTTCCCACCTCCATTCCCTTGAATTGGCTTTCACCCATGTCTGGGTTGCATGACCCCTTCAGCCTTACCTTGTAGAATTCCTTATTTCCTTATTCCACTGCTCACCTCAAGTTGAACTTCTATCCAAAAACTTTTCTTCTGCCTAAGTGACTCCCCCAATTTACTCTGCATTATTTATGTTCTTATAATGCATGCGGTCTGTTTGCCACCCCCCTCCCCCTCTGCCCCCATGGATTGTCAGGTCACAAATGGCAGGAACTGTCTCAGATTCTTTTTCTTTTTTCTCTTTTATCTCTATCCCCCAACACAGAACCTGGCACATAGAAGATAGTTAATAAATTTTTGTTGCACAATTGAATCTATGGACACATATATTTATTTGCATTGCTTGGTATCTTTTCTTTTTATTTGGATATGTGGTATCTATCTCAGTTAGATACAAAGTCCATTGAGGGCAGGGTCCATGTCTTTTCCTTCTATATGTGTCTTCTACACCCTTCAGAGTAACAAATTCAAGTCTACTCTACTAAGCTATTTAAAAGGCACTTGTATTTCCCCCCAAATAAACATGTGTTGGTTTTGTTCCCCAAAACATCTTTATTGTAAATCACTTGTGTCATATGTCTCACCTATCTGGTAGCTAGGGGTGGGGAAGGGGGAATCGAGGCATGATCACTTTCTTTTGAGTTGAATCCTTTAAAGTTCTTAGTTTGACTGATTTTCCAAGAAAGGAGTAGTTCACTTTGCCCTTATCTGGCAAACAAAGTTCTCTCCACTAAGATACAGACATGATCCAATAGAATTACATGTTTTTTCTACAAGGTCCAAACAATACATTCATCTTTTCTTTTTTGAAAACATTAGAAAGAGAACAAGTGAGACATTGTTATTGTTTAGGAGGAAAGCCTAAAGTTCAAGTTGGGATCATTACAATTGGATTGAGCAAAGGTCAAATCAGGAATTTTTCAAATTCCTCTGTCTGAGTTTCAGAGCTGTCTATGTGACTCTAACTGCATTTTCCTCTACTTCCCATTATGTTCTATTTGTTCATAAGGCTAGTCTCTTCCTATTGGTAATAGGTCATGTTGATTTTTAGCTTCCTTGTGTTCCTTCATAATGGACCTTGAGAAAGTCACTTGATATCTTTGAGTCTCAAGTTACTAAAGTGTAAAATAAAGCAATAGGATTAGATTGCATTGATAGACCCTTCCATCTTTATGATTTTATACAAATTCTCATTGTATCTGGAAGCCTTTCTCTCTTTTGTAATTTCTTAAAGTCTTCTAATCTGTAATTGCCCAACTCATTTCTCCTCCCCACTCCTTCAATATTGTATTGCAATTCTAAATGGTTGTCTAAAGCAAATACACCCACATAGCCATGCGCACAGCCACACACACCTGCGTATAAATGTATATACCATCTATCTCTTTCTAGATACTACACACACACACACACACACACACACACACACACAGTTGAACAAAAGATAGACATACATACCACTATTGATCTATCTATATGTGTATGTATGTATATAAAATCAACCTGTGGACTATTTATTTCCTATAAATTTCCCTCAAATCCCAAATGATACTATCAGCCTCCTGGGGACAGGGGCTATGACATAAGCCTCTGTATCATCATTATTCCCAATACTTTGCATAGTACTGAATATGTGTTTTAATTGCTGAGTGTTAACCTGAACATAAGCCAATGATGAATTTTCAGAGTTAAAGTTTTCGACTCTTATGTTTCTACACTGTTCTATATTTTCTAGGTGATCTCACTTACTGTGTTACACTACTGTTTACAGTATATCACTGATAGCAATAGGAGAGGTTTTTTTTCTAGAAATTAAAGGAGTCTCTTAAAATCTCTTGCTTGTTTCAACTTTAAGATCACAGACCAATTTATGAGATCTTTGTTTCTGTCATCTAAAAATGGTGCGTGTCTATTTCCACGCAGTCACTAATCTAATGCTTTTCAGTTCTCCTTTGACTCATTCAAAAACAACCAAGACTTCATCAAATCTTTTTTAGGTTCCTTCAAAGGTAGCTGCTGTCATAAAACAATTATTTAAATACTATACTTACTGGTTCTTATTTTATGTTTGCTCCTGTGCTTTTTCCTGCTGGCTGACAGGTGAATAAACCTCTCAGAGATAGGCCTAGATGGTGTTCATTATAGCTCTAGATAATCCCATGCTGTGCAGTGCTTTGTTATTAAAGAAAGCTAATTATCAGACAGCCTTTCCCTTTGTGAATCTATCTTTTTTCTGTGTGAGCATCAAGAAAGTGGAAGAGATCTGCTCTTTCCAAGACAGAGAGGAAATTTGTTGCTTAAATGAAAATATGCAGAATTTGTAGAATAGATGTTACATTTATTTTGTGTCTAGGCTTTAAAAATGCAAGGCACTTTCTACTGTATGTATAAAGGAAGATTAGAATCTCTATGTTTAAGTACTAGCAAGATTCTCAAGGATTTAGTGGTATCAGTAGCTTCATCTCTGCTACTGGCTGAAAGTAGGTGCTTCACAGCTTAAATGATGATACAGAATGTAAATAAGTAGCAAAGAAAGTCGTTCATGGGACCAGAATTTAGGATTTCTGACCATGGCTTAATGGCATACAGGAATAATGGATATAAATGATGAGTATACTGAAAGATGGAATGTTTCTACCGAGAATTGGCAGGAATTAATTTGGTTGGAAAATGTGTTGATCTAAACAAAAGAGCTTGAAACCTAAAAAGAGTGAGGTAAAGGGAAACCTGTTCAGGTATAACTGCCAAGTTAAATTATATATATATATATATAATATAATAACAACAGGTGTAACATAGAAAACATAATGGTATTAGAAATAACTAGCAACTTACAGGAGAAAATATTTGAGGAATAAGGGCAGAAATGATATTCATAGAATCAGCTGTGTTTAGATTAATGCACATAACATTGGCAATAGACAAAATGAACTTGAAATATTAATGTAAGTATATGAAAATAAAATTATGGCTTCAAATGCATATACACATGTACATATGTTTGTATATAATATCTCTGTATATTCACACACATAGATATAGATATATAGGCATGAATATAGAGACATACCTATCTCTTTACCGAACTTGAAAATCACAAAAAAATGGCATTTCCAAATACATTGCAAAACATGTTGAAGATTCTTTTATTGTTTATCCTTCATTCTTGATGAAGACCATGACATCAGGAAGATGATGTTATGACATGCAAATGAAATGGATTTAAGTGAGGGAGGGCTGTGCAAAGTCACCAACCTCACTCTCTCCTCCAGAGTCATTTGGTTCCAGCAACAAGATATAGATAGGCACAACTGGAGATGGCCCCTGATGGTTCAAGCATCCATTTCAGAGAATAGGAAAAGTTGTAGGAGTTGGGAGAGAGGATAAGACTAATGTGGTGCAGGAACCTGGTTGGTTCAATTTTGCCACTAGAAGTCTAAGCAAGCCACTACATTTTGTTGGCCCATGATGTTCTCAGGAGAGGTACAGTGACTTGGCGAACAAAGAATTTGTCTCAAAGCTGGATTTGATTCCTACTTCTGACACATTCTGTCTGGATGATGACCATGTGTGTCATAATCATCCCCCGCAACGATGCCTCCCACTCTAAGAAGCTACTTAAGAGTAGCACAAATGTTGACACATTGTATAGATGTAGCCTCCTCATAAAGGGGCTTTTTATTCCAGAGAAATCATAGGTTCAGTTTCTTTCCCTCCAAAATGAAACACTTTGGGACCACCTGGGCCACTGTACAGATTCTCCCAAAATAGAAGATGTAGCCTTTGCCCTTAATAAACTTATAGTATGTTTGAGGAAAAAATAAGAATATACATGAAGTCAGTCATTTTATCAAGAGCTTGTTAGGTACTGAACATGGTGCTAAGCAATAATATGATAAAGTTTTATAAAATATTAAAAAATATTCTGTACTACTTTAACTTCCCATCACTTGTTAGGCTGCTTTTAAGTGTTCTTACATCGTCATCTTGATATTACATGAATATTTATTCTCTCTAGGATCTTGAGGCATTTGGGAGCATTACCCTAAGAGTGGACATCCAGGTATTGCTTAATGCCCACGAAGACACTAAGCACCAGTATGAGAATTAGCAGTGGTCTCTCTGTTATGCTTAGATTGCTATTCTGGATCACCTTGTTATAGGGATGCATTGCCAAGGCAATATTCACAGCACCGGTGGTGACCATGAATATGCTGTCATAGTTCTCAATTGCAAAGTATAGAAGACTCTCCATATAGAAGGCAGAAAGAAAACATTTATTCAGACACCAGAAAGACAAATCCCAAAACCAGAAAGCCAAATCTATCATAGTAGCAAAGAAGTTAATACACATTAGCACCACAGGGGGCAAAGTCATTCCCAAGACTCCCCTCCAATCCCCCACCCCCAACTGGGGTCTTCTCCCAAAATAACAAACACTCCCTAGCATAGTTGTCTGCTTGCCTGTGTCCTCTCACTCTACACCCTAACTGCTCTCACTCATTTCCTCTTAGATCTGCTCCAACCTTCCTGTTCCACCCATTCAGTAAGCTCCTTTCATCACATATGACGGGCTTCCAGGAGATTTAAGCAGGTCACACAGGCCTATTCATAAAGGGAAAAGATTTTCCTATTTAAATTACCATTACAGAGGCATCAATGGATGGAAGGGGAAGAAGGAGGGCAGGTTTTGTCTTTGGCAAATACTTATGATTTCCATTTATTCCTAGCTGAGCTGAACATCATCAAGCCAGTCAGGAATAGCAACCAACTAAGGAACAACCACCTTTTTTTAACTATAAAATTTGTAGAAAAGTGGGCAATCATTTGTTGGGTGTGTAATAATGGTGATTCCTTTCCTGTATAGATTGGACTACATAACTATCTCATCAGCTGTTGAGGCCTCTTACAGTTTTCAAATTCTAACCCTATGAAAACATTTCAGGTCAATACCACTTTATGTCAGCTCTCCTTTCTATAATGTGTGCATATTCACACAGATACACATGTATACGTATATGCATATATATACATGCGTATATATGTGGGTGCATGTGTATATACATACATACATATATACATATATATATATATATAGACACACACATATGTATAGTCATCATGTAATCCTAAAAAGAGTTAAAATGGAAAAAAGAAGCCAACAGAATGATAGACATATACTGACATTTTCCCTGCGACTTAAGTGGGCACACCTGAAAAAATTCAGAGGAAAAACAGATGGAATTATACAATTTGTCTTGTGACATTAAAAGAGAAATCACCTCAAAATGTATGGGAGGCTGTCAAGAAAATAAAATTGACAATATAGTTACGAATGTTTTCAAAAGTAAGATAAAAGGGAAGTTGCTGAAGTTGATACTGCTTAGATATGTTCAAAAGGTAGAAGTGAGAGAATATAAATGTGAGATCACCGCAACAGAATAACAATCCTTTAAGCAGAATGTGAGAAATGCTAAATCTGATATCATTTTATACCCTTTTTCCCATGTAGATGTAATTATTACCAGTATTGTTTATGGGCACTTAGAAGGGATTAAATGGTGAAGTAAATTATAGATTCATTGTGAACAAGTTATATCAGGCTAAGCTCATTTCGTTTCCTCACAAGACCATCCGATTAATTGATCAAGAATGTTCAGTGGTTCAGGATAGAAAGAAATCTGGATTGAAAACTAAGAAATATGTGGAGTGGTTGTGGCAGTTCCTTAAAATAAGACAACAATGAAGTTTACCACATGGATTGACTCTTCTTTTCATGAAACACTTCTCTGTAGCATGCAATGCTGTTTGATAACATTTTATCCACCGTAGAACTTCTTTCAAAATAGGAGTTAATCTTCTAAATCCCTGCTGCTACTATATCAACTAAGTTTATGTAATATTCTTCAATATTGTTGTATCTTAAGGAATAGGGAGGCTCAAGGAGAGGAAGAGAAATGAGGGAATGGCTAGCTGGTGTAGCAGTCAGAACACACACAACATTTTTCAGTTAAGTTTACAGTCCTCTATGAGCATGGTTTGTGGTGCCCCAAAAGAATTATAATAGTAACATCAAAGAACATTGACCATAGCTCACTGTAACATATAATAATAACGTAAATGTTTGAAATATTTTGAGAATTACCAAATATGATGGAGAGACACAATACAAGCACATGCTGTTGGAAAATCATAGTGATAAATTTGCTTGATGCACAGTTGTCACAAACTTTCAATTAAAAAAATATTCCATATCAGCAAAGTGCAATAAAGTAAGATAAAGACTCTATGGATATGATTTTACATGTCACTTAAGCATGCAATTTAACAAAGTGCCTCATCTTTTTGCGGATGAGATGCAGAGAAATGAATTGGTTCATAAATGCCACGGCTGGGTGTAATTAAAACCAGTTGAGTGACAAGAAGCAAAATTTAGTAATTAGTGGATTGATGCCATTATTTTGAGGGAGGAGTATGGAGAGGGAGAGGAGCATTTTATTTTACTGGTTTAATATTTTGTCTTTGATTCGGTTCTGTTCAGTATTCTACATCATCATTACCATCATCATCGTAGCTAGCATTTAGATAGTGCCTAGAATGTGGTTTGAACTGTGCTAAATCCTTTACAAATATTGTCTCATTTTATCCTCACAACAACCTCATGCAAAGGTGCCCTTATTATCATAATTTTATAGTTGAGGAAACTAAGGTAAACTGATATTAATAGACCTGCCCAAAGTCACACAACTAGTGGGTATCTAGTTAAGATTTGAATTCAGATCTGACTCCAGGCCATTCTATCCATTGCACTCTATCCATTGCACCACCTAGCTGCCCAATATCAATAACAATATCAATAATAGCTCTGTTATTGATAAAATGAGTAGATTACAAAGTCAGAAGAAATACATATAAATACAATAATAGAAGGACTCTCCCCAAAATTGTTCTCTATACAGTTTCGATACATCAAATAAATGCAACTTTAGCCATGAAAGGTGACTCAAGAGTTGATCAGGAAAGGGAAGATTGTAATAGTCTGAAAACAATCACAAAATCCCTTTTGACTACTCTTCCTTGTTCCTTTCCTGGTTTCTTTCTCATTCTTCTTCTCTTTTCATTCTAACTTCATCCCTTACTATGGTCTCTCCAAAGTCTCAGTGCTTATTGCCTCTGTTTCACTACCTACATTCTGTTCACTGGGGCTTCCATCAGCTTTCATAGTTTCTATTGTCATCACCTTCCAAGTGTTCACATTCAAAACCAACGGCTCCAGATCCATCTGTTACATGGGTAGCTAGACAATTTTATATATAAATGTATGTATACATATATATGCATACATATATATACATATACATATATATATATATACACATACATATGTATATATACCATTTCTCAATATAGAGCCAAACTAACTGGAATATATGGTCTGGAGCACTGTGTAGCCCCTTATCCCCATGTAAATGTGTATGTTTGTATGTATTTGTACATATATATGTATATATAAGTACACATGCGTATGTATGTATATACTTGCAAAACAGGATGAAAATGAACATCAAAGGTAGACTTGAATGGGAAATAAAATCACAGATAAGTTATATCATAGAAAGGTCTGAAAGGGGATGAGGGGTGGACTCTTTTGTGTTGCCTTGAAGGAGGTGAGAAGTGTCTCAGTGACTGACTGAATATGTGCACGTCCAACTAGCTTAGTTACAACTATTCCCCTAACAAAATGTTTCAGTCACTGTCCATAACTAGAGAAATGTGACGATCATCCTTATTCATCAGACCCTAAGGATGACCTTGCACAGTGTCCAAAAAACACCCAAATTTTATCTTGCCTATTTCTAGTCAAAGAAATTGAAATCATTTAATTCCTTTTGTTGTAACTCTGACATCTCAGGTGTCCTGATATTGGCTTTGGACCCTGACCCTGAGTAAAAAATCCTTGTGGGTTTTCAATAGTTGTGTTGCCACGTATTAGAATGCATTTCAATAGGTGTATTAGAATGACAGGGACCAGGTGAACCCTTAACATGTTGAATACAATTGCCCATAGGTTAAACATAAAACAAAGAATTCAGTTAGTGAAAAATTTTAAACAGTTAACAAGTGCAAAAAATGTGTGGTATAAATTATATGCTTTGCACTTTTCCTCCTTCATGCTTTTGATCTATCAGTTCACTTGCATACAGTGCACTTTTACCCATTATTTGCTTAGAATACACTTTCTACCCCAAAACCTCTTGCTCTTCGGAGGTTAAACATTGGTGTGATACCAGAGCATTTTCATCATTACCTCTTACAGTTAAATACAAAACACGTTATTGATGTGAAGCATTTGCACCTAATATTGTCTATCTTATCCTTATATCAGTTCTGAGGTACACAAATTGCTTATAAATTTTCATTCTTCTTCTAGGTTAGGGACCAAGAACCGCACACTCTATATACTTTGCTTCTTTCCATTACCTCTCAGTTTCAAGGCCTTATTCAAATAACACCTACTTGAACTTTTCTCCTGTTAGAAGTAACCTAAGCATTGATAGTACTTTGTTTGCACAATCTTTAGGCACTTGTCACATTCAAATTTGTATTATATTTATGTTCACGTATGGTCTGTCTTTCTTAGACAATAAATTCCTTAAGGTCAAGGATCAAGTTGCATTTATCTTTGTATCTATTTCTGTTTTGCACAGAGTGAGAAATTAGTAAATGTATATATGTGTCCATGCATGGAAACCGTAGGAGACGGAGAGTTGAGGAGAGATTATTGTTGACTTGCGTTTATAGAGATGGGTTTGTGGGGGTGTCAAGACTTGAACTGAATGAGAGTCAGGATTTAGATAGGCAGGGGACAAAGAAGAGGCACTCACTCTTCTGTAGGCCTTTTTGGCAAAGAATAGACATGGGTAGGAACAGTTGATCTTAACCATTCAAAAAAATAAGTCCTTTGCTGTCCACACTCTACAATTCAGGCAAGGAAATAAATTTAATATGAAGCCATGAGGATATATTCCTGCAGTGTTACATAATTAAGATAGGAGTTGAGATAAGAATAAAAGATAAACAAATTGCTCTCGTTACAGTCCATTTGGATGACAAACTTTAATCTGAGGGGTTCTTTGAAATTACTTTTAATCTACATGGAGTTGCAATATTGTTTGAATCATAATGTCTGGGTTTACACAATACCTTCCTCCAAGGGACCAAGTGAGGTTTATGGACATTATCTAATTAGTTTTCTTAATACCCCTATAAGGTATAGGGATGGATACTGGAGTCCTACTTTGACAAATAACAAAACTCAAGCACATGGTTCGAATAGTTTCACTTATCACTGAGAGTCACTTTATTACAAGTCGTTTTTCCTGAGTTTCAGATATATATCTCAAACTGCCCACTAAACATTTACCTGAGTATAGCACTACCTATTTCTCCAAGTCTAAATTTCCCAAATGAACTTATTATCTTTTCTTCAAAGCTAATCCCCCATATGACACATTATGTTTGTTGGTATCACAAGTTGCCTTAGCTTTATCTCACAAAGGATATGACCTTGATGATAGATGTTGTAATGAGAGTCAAGAGAAACTTGGTTCAAATCATGCTTCCAAACACTTACTGTGATCCTAGATATGTAATTGACTTCATTGAGATGCAATTTCTTCATTTATAAAATGGGGGTACAAATATCATTTCCTTCAAAGTGTTATTTGGAGAAGAGATATTCTATCATCATAAGAAATCAATTACTTCTAAAGGGAGATCTTCAAGGGTATGGTGAAATCCTTCTGTTTGGGAATAGGTCAGGTTAGCTGAAGGCTGAGATCCTATACAGGACTGAGATACTAGCAAAAATATTGTGATTTTATAAAGTACTTTCAAATATTTTTCCTTTCTTTTATTCTTCAAGCTACAACCATAGTGAAGACCTTCTTTACCATTCTTTTAAATTATTGTACACCTTCCCACCTCCAATATCACCATGTTCTAATTCATGTTACATAGTTCTTGATGTACTCTCCTTTTGGCCAAAAGTCATCATATCACTTTCTTGCTGATGGCTTAAAAAACATCCATGTCCTTTGGTTTGACATTCACATACCATTTTAATTTGGCACCATCTGACTTTTTCAAGATGAGGAAATAGTTCAAGTAAACCAAAGTATTTATTGATATCTATGAAAATGTACTGCTCTCCAGTATCCTTGAATTTCCTCATGCTATTCTTATCTGTGTAAAAGTTTGCAACACCATCATCCATCCCTCTCTACCAGCTGAAATTCTATTCATTCTTTAGGGTTCAGTAAAAAATGGAATCTCTTCTAGGAAGATTTCTCTGTTATCTCTCCAATTAAGGACTCTCCCTGCCACCTTCCAACTTGCCTAACATATAACTTATAACATTTGTTTTTAACTAATTCTTCATTTTTGCTATAGTAGCTTTTATATGCATTATATCCCTGTTAGAAGATCAGATTTATGAAAACAAGAACTATTCCTTAGTCTTTATATTGTCCCCAAGTATATCAACCATCATGGTTCTCTAACCATAGTCTAGAATTAATAAATATTTGTTAAAATTGAAGTTGAAAATAGACATACTTGTCTGTAAATGACTAGGACACTCATCAAATTTAGTGAACCATTTAAAAACATTTAAAATTGTCATAACTTATAATAAATGTGAAATAAAGATGATATGACTATAACTGCAATTTTATTTATATTAATCCATAGAAATACATACCATTAAAGATTACTTACAAAACACCTGTGATGATTTGTTTTGATCACCCTCAACATGTGTAGCCCTAATCCTGACAAAACGTCCTCCTTTCCATTAATTTTCCTTTGGTTTTTATCCTCTATATATCTTTGATCCCACTATTCTGTCTTTGCTACTAATTCTGGCTTTTGTCAACCTGAGCATCCCTGTGATTGGCAGATTTACAGTTATAAGAACATTCAAGCTTTAAAAATGTTGTTGACATGATTAGTGTCAACAAATAGTGAAATGAGATCAGATTTTGCTTATTTTGCTTACTTCTTTTCAGCAGTAAAATTTTTTACTTTATATATCACCAAATTTCTCAGAAATAGTCAAAATTCATTTGTGTTGACAATTTTCCATAAATGGAAAATAATCCCAAATTTTACCACTTTATAATTTAATTTTTGTGGTTTGTCCTATCTCTAAATAAGAGTGTTGGTGGATATTTGAAGTGAATTTAATAACTATACATTTCTACTCATCACACATATGATGTGTTTCCAGAAGGCATTTGAGGCAGAAAAGGAGAGACTGTAAATATAGACATTTAGCCTAGAAATGATCATGTTTTCTAACTGTACTATGTTTATATCTCATTCATTTTTTAACCATGGATATATAAGGAACAGATTATATATGATGTGATACTAGTTATGACTGTCATAATACATCATGTTGATGGTTGCATATCTCACATAGGAAATCAAAGGGTATTTGATCCCATTGTTGACCTCAACAAAATGTATATGTTAGGAATAATTTCTCCCTCTGTTATCTTGTTTTCATAACTAGCATAAGATATTAGATTAAATGTGGGAAGTAACATTTATATTTTGTACCATTTTCCTCCCTTTGAAAAACAGTCCTAATTAGTCAACTACCTTGCTTATCCCATGAGATACACAGACACCACTGGATTGCTTATCACCCCTCAATGTAAACTACCTATGATTGTCCTTTTCATATGCACAATGTTCCAAAATCATCCCTATATTCTATCAAAACTCCCTCTAAGCTTTGCTAGAAAATGGCTATCCCACTATCAAAACCTATTAAATAAAATAGTTCCCTATGTATCACCCCTCACAGAAATATATGTTTCAAAAACACAACATTTAAGTAACAGCAATGAAAACCACAGTGACTGTGATGATTATGACAGCAACAAAAGACTCTTTCATTTTAGGAACTTCAAATACTGAAAACTATCCAGGTAGTCACTGATAAAACGTTGCCTCTGATCCAATGACAGCCTGATCAAAGGGGAAAAAATATGGATGAGGAGTCATAGTTTCTCCAGGAATCAGTATGTACTGATTTCTTTGAGAGTACACCAATAAAGTCAATCCTGAATCTATGCAGAGAAGACAGCTATATCATCAGACACAGACAGTAATTGTCTCTGTCCTGTGTGCTGCATTAGAGTTCAAGTTTGCCCCGAGAGGAAAAATTGATTAGAATGTTTCCCTAGAGTGTATCAGCATGCCTAGCCTATGCTCAGTACATGTCTACCATTTTTGGATATATTAAGACATCGCTTGCTTACTTGAAGTTCTGGGATGTGTTCTAAAAAGCCTTGGGCCTTAAAAGCTATTATTATCTATTTTATAGTTCGCAGGTACATAAAACCATAGATTTAGGACTAGAGAGAATCTTAGATGCTACCTAATCCAACTCCCTTGTTTTATAAATGAGTAGAGGAGGAAACTGATGCCCATAGAGGTTAAGTAATTTGTCCAAGGTCACATAGTAAGTAACAGAAGATGGCAAAGCCATAGTAGAGAGCTAAGTATAAAGAGGACATTTGTTTGTGTGTTTTTTTTAAGAATGTCAAGTGCACTGGGATAGCTCCATGATGCTGCTCAAAGGTAGCTCTCATTCCAATGCTTGGAGCTATCTCAACTTCACTTTCCTTTATAAAGTTCTTTATCTTTGTTCTGCCTGCAGCAGAGAGTGGCATTGAATATAACTACCTGATCCTGCTTCAGGTCATAAGTTTCAGACTACTACCATTAAAAGTAGGTTCCTGAAACCACCAGCTCATCTCTTCATTCCCTCATCTAAGAAAATGAAGTACCTTCAAGACTTCATTGAAATCATGCCATGTAGGTGACTTTCTACTTTCCTTTCATGTAGGACTAGTCATGTTCAGGACCCTCACAACACCTTTATTCCATGTTATTATTGTGTAAAATCTCTAAGACTTAGAAAGAGTCTCCATGAATAGTTATAACATATAACTCTGTGAGGGAAAGAGTACAGTCACATGGGCTCATTTTTACCCATTGTGCAAATCCACATGATGATTTTTCAGCTAGGCCAACTTGCAATAATATCAGTGCCTCAGGGCATTGAGCACCATGTTCCAAAGGGATGTGTTTTCCCAGTGCAGTCTCTGCTTTCCCTGCAGTGTTTTGGAGGAAGGCAGTGGAATTGGGTGAATGTTAAACTGAACAAATGAGACTCAGTGTGGCTGCAGAACAAAGACAAACAAATTCTGGCTGCCTGAGTGAAGGAATTCCCTCACTCTCTGTTTGTTACTTCCCTGCCTTCCCTTGGTTCACTGTGGCTGCTGGCCTAATTTTAATTGCCTTTGATCAGATTCAGAATGGTAGAATTTTGATGCTCTGAAGACATGGCAATGAATATTAATGTTATCAATGGAGAGCAGTGATTTTCCTTCTGAAAAGATTCCAGGGCACATGTGTTGTTTGGCACTGAAGGTCAGAAAACCCCTTTCCTAACCTGCAGTGCTGTCCTGTCTAAACACACCGGAGACAGCCTGCTAGAGGAAATGCAGAGAGAAATAAAAATAATACTATTGAGAGTTTGACTTCGGTAATTATAAAAATAATGAAAGTCAGAATCATCATTAATCTATTTGTTTGCTTGTCCCTTCGTCATGCATCAATATTTTGCTAAGATGATATTTTTATAATTGTTGCTTTTTAATTTCCAATTAATTTCAGTACTAATTTATTAATCCCTTCATTTTATTTGTGTATATTTCATGGTAGGAAGGAGCAATAGAAATAACTGAGTAATACCCAATCATTTCAACATTTAAATTTTCTTGATTTGTTCCTTCTTTTGATAGTTATTCACATATATAATACTGTTTTTTTGCCTTTCTAATGCTGTTATCTTGCAGTATTGTAGCTATCTATTTCTGTCTAATTCTCCTACTAATCTATAAAAACCATGTTGCCAACGACCATATGTTATTTAAATTTGCTATCCTAGTAAATGGCACAGTATAATGCATACATTTGGCACTTACAGAGAAAAAAGAGTAACTCAATGAATGAAAGAATAAATGAAGACTCAAGTATATCTTCTCATGTAGGTATATATCTCTAGTATACTGCTCTTATCGAACTCATCTCCATAATAAATAATGAAGAAAAATAATTCAGAATTAAAATAATATGAAATATATAATATCTGAAGAAATTCACATATAATTCTGAAGGAATATAATATCTGAGGGAATTCAAACACCAATGTACTGAATCTACACATGACTGAAAATTATTGCTACAATAGCACTGACAAGCTGTCACCCAGCCTTCAACCCTGAACTCATTACCAACTATATCCTTTTATTCATGTGTTTAATTCCTCTATGTTATGCTTCCCAAATTCCATGACATATTTTGTTTTATAAGGACTTAGTTTGAAATCAAACTCAAGTTCCTTTACCTTCTTGTATTGAATGTGTGTCAATAGGAACCAGGAGTATGGACATTCAACTTAGAGTTAAGAAGTTTGAGTTAACATTTCTAGCTCTGCAACTTTCTACCTATGAAACTCATGGGGCAAGTTACTTAATCTTTCTCAATTTGAACTTCTTTAATAATTTTGCTATCACTGAAATTTTATGTAAAATAAAATATTTGTTAAATTATTTGCATTTGAAGTGCATTGCAAATAATTCAATGAAATATTTTTTTCATTTAATAAAAAAAGTAAAGATGATTAACTGGAGAACTAGGGCCTTGTGGAAGTTGACTCTCTGGTAGACAAGTCCCAGAAATGTGGATCAGTAATCAATAAAGGCAAAGGGGGAGTAGTGGGTAGTGATGGGAAAGTCATGATTAATGACTATAGCATTTTTACTTTGAGAAGAATTTATTAGAACATACTGCCAGGACAGACAGAACCCCTAGAATATAGATTTTAAATAGTATTCTTGGGAAATTAGGAAGTCAAAGCATAAAAAAGGAAAATGTATGTGAATCTATATCTACAAGACTATATATATATATATATATGTATATATATATAATATAAAGATAGATAGATAGATAGATATGGATATATAGTCATCTTTGTTTGATGACCCCCAAATAAGGGAAAAAGAAACAACTTACCAGTTCCTGAGGCAATCTGCTCCAATCTTGGAAAATTAAATTATTAGAAATTTTTTCTTGCTTATTAAACCTAAATTTTCTTCTTTCCAATTTCTGTTCCATGATTCTAATTATTTCTTTTTGACCAAGTCTTATCCTTTTGTCACATGATACTTAAACATTTACAGAGCTCTATATCAACCTCTAAGGGTTCTCTTCTCCATGATTAACATTTCTCTTTCAAGCAAAATTGCCTTCATATAGCATGATTTTCATGTCTTTCATTCTCCTGGTCACTTTTCTCTGAGTATTCTACTTTTCAATGGAGCTTATGTTCACATTAGCTTTCTTCATTACCATGTATGCCCATAGTGAGCTTGAAGTCCACTGAAAAATTCTGAATAGCACTTATATACAATATAGATTTTTCTAACATGACCAGAAGGTTATTCAAGGAATCGTTTCATTTTTTCTCAAGTAAAATGTAATTGTGCTGAAGTAACAGTGTCAATCTAAAGTTTCATACATGGGTATGCCAAGATGAATGGCCAATATTATTAGTCAGTTCTTAAAGAATTGGTGATCAGTGACAGATTAGACAGTCCCTCTCCCAATGAGGACTACTGACTTAAATGATAGCCTTGATTGTGATGATGAGACCAGTGGAAAAAAAATTGACTTTATGAAGTGGAAAGGGGAATTAATATATTAGAAAGAATATTACAAATATTTCATTGTATAAGTTATTTGACAATGCAATTCATTCTTAGATCCCCCAAAAGATAATTAGAATAATGAATACTTGGACATAAGATAGCAAAGCTAACACTCCCAAATAGTGTGAAATAGTATCACTCACTGAATAAATGAGTGAGTTTAATGTTCTCATGAAGAGAGTAGAATGAACTAAGGCTATTTTAAAGGGTCTGCTAATAGTAGCTATATCCTCCGTAACAGCCAGTGACCAATATTCTCACCTTCCTTAGTGACCAGTAATTTGATACTAATAGTAATTGGGCTTGATCCAGGGAAAAGACTATTAGTCAGTTAGTACATTTGCAAGGAACCTACTATAAAAATTGAAGGTAATTTTCAGTTCTGGGGGAGCACCTTCATACATTATGAAAAGAAGCCTTTGAGTCCTGGCTGGGACATGTCATGGGGTTGATGTGTCAGTAGTCAAGCACTGATTTGGAGAAACATAGCAGACTAATGGAGAGATTCAGGAGATTTTGTTTTAAACTTATTTTCTACTTGAAGATATGATTTCCTGGGATAATATATGACTGGAATTATCAAGGGTTTTGTGTAGCTATTTGGTAGTATTGAGAGTACAAAGAGAAGCAAATTAATTTATTTAATGTCTTCCAACAGGAGAGCAAAAACCTAAACAAATAAGCAACAAAAGAAAAACAAACCAAGAAACAAAAGTACTGCATTTGATTTAAGGTAAGGAGTCTTGAAGAATAAAGTAGAATATGAAGGGGGTAGTGGCAGAAAAGCACATAGATAATCATTTGCCGACACAGGTGATCATCAGACTGCAACATGATAGAACATTGGAGTTGCATTCATCAGTGGATATACTAAGTAGAGTCTTCAGTTACATCATATCGCTACTGTTGATCCGATTTCTAAAACAAAAACTATGGACAGAGAATATGGTTGAAGACAGCTAAAGTTGACCCCTTTCAAAAATGGATCTTAGAGGATGAAAGGGAAGGCAATTCAGATCAAGACTTACTAAAGCTTCTGGAAAACCGAACAAGCATATTTCCTCCCCCTAGAAGGTCATAGACGTTTGTGTCAGAGTCAAATGTAATATCCTTCAGGAAAAGGCTTGTCAGAATACAACCAAAGAAGTATTTGTAATTTGTTCTAGGGGACTAGTAAGCACATGTGATAGCTATGCTTGAAAGATGAATTCAGAAAGTAAATTTTAAAAAAATCTGTTGTAGTTGTTGGAATAGGTTAACAAAGAGGAGCAGGAAACAGATTCTTTTGAAAACTGTTTTCTATATCCAGTTGCAAATTGGAGTCTTCTTTTACAATTGAATTCAATTTTTTTTGTTTGTTTTCCTTCATAATTTATATTAAGTAGTATAAATTCTGGGTTTAATTTTTATGTTTATGGTTTTTTTATTAAATACTTTTGAGGTAAAGACCCATACTTATCTTCTTTAATACCTAACAGAAGTACAAAATCTCATTTAATCAGAAGTATTTGGGATCAACAGATGTATCTGACTTGGATTCAGAAAATAATTTCCTGGTCAGAAAAGCTTATATAACTGGAAAACCTATTAGGTTCAAGTAGTAGGTCCCCTCCTTTTTGTTCCCCAAACAAATAAAAAGTTTCATCCCATTGTAATTATATGAAATACTTTGTTGATTAACTTATCAATATTATTTTTGCTATTTGTTTCAAAGGAAGAATACAACTTGGAAACATTTTTGATAGATTAGTAACTTATTTTTAATTGTATATTTTAATGATTCCTTTAAAATATATATTATATATAAACACATACATATACATATATACATACACACATACATATATACATACATATACAAGTATATACAGATACATATGAATACATACATTTGTGTGTGTTAATATATCCTGTCGTCTTCTCATACTCAGCAAGCCATGCTTTATAACTAATGGGAGAGAGGCCCTGTGTATAAGGCACTTGTTGAGTGAGGACTGTCTTTGTGATTTAAAAGGAGGTAGAATAGACATCACTAGCCTTTTTCCCCTCTACCCTTCTCCAGGAGAGATTTAAATTCCTACTAGTATAAGAAGTAGGAAGTTGGAGCCAGAGGTCACTCCTCAGAGAGAGGAAGTGCTAGGCTATAATTATATCTAAGTCTCCCTTAAATATCAGTAGTCCAGGGGCTATGATTGGGTTCAAGATAACTTCTCATTGCTTTTTTTCATTATTGGGTAGAAGAGGGGTGGGCTCCAAGTTTTATATTAAAGGCTTGAGTACATTTAGCAAATAGCAATGAAACACATTTAACAAAATAGAAATCAGAGAAGATGTGTGTATATGTATATGTATATGTATGATAATAAATACCAGAAAATATGGATTGAAGGAGTTCTCTCATTGCAAGAGAGGTAAGTAAAGCAAAACTAAGGGAGTTCTAGATCTAACCCAAGGAGAAAACATTCTGAAGTCTCCACTTTAGCTAGCTGGGATGGGAACATGATGGATAATACCAGCTCTTCTCATATTCTCCCAGATTCTTATTCTTCAGGAACCCAAAGTGGTGTTGAACTATTTCATTTTCTTCTTGAAACCGGCAACCAGTAACACTTGAATTGTCTTGAAATTCAGAGTCCTGAAGAGCATTGACGAAGACTGGAGTTGTGCTCTTACTAACTCTCTGTCCCCTCACATAGTACAGAATCTTCATCTTCATCAATGTGAAAGGAATTTCATGCCAGTGGGGTTTGGACAGGGATTACATGACAAATATTCTATTAAAAAGAAACTAGAAGGGGAAGCTAGGTAGCACAGTGGCATATTCAATCAAAATAAATCACTATTTTAGTCATATCTAAAATATACATTTCCCCTTTTACATAGTTGTCTACTATTTTTTTTCTCATGAGATAGGGAGTATTCTTTATATACTCTTCTAGAGTAATGGTTGATCATTTGGTTTAACAGAATTTAAAATCTTAGAATTATTCATTTTTATAACATTATTAAAGTATAAAATAGTCCTGTGGTTCTGCTTATTTTACCTGCATCAATTCATACAAAATTTCCTATTTCTTAGAATCATCTTTCTTCATTATTTCTGAAGTACAAAACATATTATTGCATTCATACAGGATAATTTGTTTACTTGTTCTTCAATTTATTTTGTATCAAGTTTTTTCTTTTAAAACAACAAAAAGACCTTGTTCTTTTCAAAGATCTTCTATATTTTAATGATATTCTAAGTATTATTATCTCTAAGCTATTTCCTTTTCATATGAAGTAGCTTGGTAATGAAAAGTACAGAAAAAATACATTTGCATGAAAAAAAAACAAGTCAAGCAATGAAAATTGAGACATTTCTTTTAAAATAAAACAAAAAAAAACATTTGATACCTTAAAACTTAGGAAAATAATTTTGGTTGTAAAAAATATCCATTCAAATATATCTGTAAAGACATGCATTTTTTAGGTAGAATGTGACCCAGATTGGGGGAAATGAACTGTGGCATAAATAAAGGATGTTACAAAGTGTTAATTGCTTAAAACTGTGCTAAGATTTTTGGAACACCCTAAATAAAGACTCAAATAATTTTGTAAAATATGTAAGGGGATGCTCATTTTAATAGGGACAGTTGATTGTTAACAGAGAATGAATTATTTTTAATGATAAAATATCATTGTATATATGTGTGTGTGTGTGTGTGTGTGTGTGTGCGTGTGTGTGTGTGTGGGCATGTGCATAGCCACATATGTATATGTGTTTGTGTATATATGCATATGTATATACATGCATAAGTATGTATAAAGAGTTTTCAAG
This sequence comes from Bettongia penicillata ogilbyi, assembly GCA_023548195.1. Lineage (NCBI taxonomy): Eukaryota > Metazoa > Chordata > Mammalia > Diprotodontia > Potoroidae > Bettongia > Bettongia penicillata. The sequence continues at coordinate 1,303,666 of JAJHZJ010000048.1, read as the reverse complement.
AGCAAGAATATGATAGGGACCTCATCTGAGGTTTCTGAAATCCCATCAATAGCTACCTGCGGTCATTTTATCCTTCTACTCACTTTTCTTTCAACTTAAAAAGCTATAGCTGAAAAATTGAAAAAAAAAATCATGCAATATCACATAGCGTTTGGTTAAATAAGTATTCTTAATTCCTTATGAGAAATTGGTGAGTTTTTATCTTGTAAGTGAACAACATCTCATAAGTATGTGGTGTATTGTGTACCAGGGGACTCTTTTTTAGCACCATAAAAGAAGCTGAAGCAGAAGGAAATGTGGCAGAGATATTAAAGAATTTGGCAGAAAAGATTAACCCTCGAGGGTTGCTACAAAGCTTTGTGTGAGCTGTTTGGAGAAATTAGCATCAAGTGCCAATAGCTGAGTAGAAGCATTTGCCTGCTAGTTCCTGATTGGCTTAAATAAAACTGGAATTCCATCTATTGTCCTCCAGCAACACCTGGAGCTTAAAAGGGGAGAAGCTACTCAAACGTGCTCATGGTTCTTTACTACTCTCTCTGGTTTGATAGTGAAAAGTTAAAGGGAGGAAATTTTGCAGCTGCTTTGCTGGATGGGAGGAGATGTTGAGATCCAATTAATTAGTGAAGAATTTTGGTGAATGAAGAAGTGCCTGAACTCTTTTACCTTGACCAAAGAATCAATATAAGGAATATTTTTGTGAGGCCTAGTTGCTACAATCTGATTAGACAATATATGATTTTGAGAAAGGAATAGTTCTCTGGGTTTGTATGTTATGATGCAGAGAAAGAGCCAGCCTGATCAGTTTGTGTAGTTCCCTGACTAAAAGGAAACTACTAGAGAATTTAATATCATAACAATTTTACAAGGTGCTTTCAAGGGAGATCTTAAGTTAGAATACTTGTAAATGTTTGTGGTGGGAAAAATAAAGAGAGAGAGGACCTGCTGAATGGTGAGACCCAACAGAAAATAACCAAGAGAGAAAGAGCTTTGTGTGATATAGATATTCTTCAATGGGTCAATCACCAAAATCCTCATTTCAGAATTATAACTTACTTGCACATGAATTTGCATTCCTTTTATTCTCTGCTGCTTTTTCAAACTTTCCCTGCCCTGTCACCCAGAAATCAAATACAGCAGTAAGAAAGTGCAACACAGGCTTATGAGTAGATGATCTATTTTGATATTCCTACAATTGATTTAATATATCTATGCCTCTAATATTATTTGTTTTGCCTTATTGATAAGTAAATTGTCATTTTTAAGATCTAAAAGTGTTATAATTTGGTAACATTTTGTCTGTGCAATTAAAAATGAATTGATGAGGTTCCAAGAGCTAAAATAGTTACCAGGGGAACTGTATTCTCCCACATCTGAGTGACCCCTAAGACACTGATAGAAATTGAATGTATCCTTATAGTAATAGATTTTCTCTGGGAGCCTAGACTTGCCAGTGAAGGGTTGGTTGGAGTGAGGCAGCTGAGAGAAAAGAAGAGAAGGAAGGAGGAGAGAGAGAGGGATGGAGGGAAGGAGAGAGAGATGAGAGACAGAGAGAGAGAGAGAGAGAGAAGGTGCCCATAATCCTTGTGTGAAAACTGTGAGTCATTATAGAGTGGGTGACTAGATTAAGGCTGGTTATAGGGGTAGAAATATAAGTCCCAATATGAGCAACTTATCTAGACAGTCTCGTATTGCTTATCTAGTAATGAAAAAGTTGCACTAGATGTTCTCAAAGATCCCTTCCAGTTCTACCATTCTTTGATAATTACAAGATGTGCTCCCACCACATGCTCAAGTTTGATGTCTCTACTTACTCTCTTTAATCAAAGGACAGATAAAGCAAGTTTTGAAGTCATCTTTAATTGTCTTCTTTACCTTCACACTCAATGTTTCTCTTTTTATTGTTTCATTTTCTTTCAGTAGTTATTTTTCATAGAAGTGCAAAATTCAAAGAAAAGTTAATTGAGTCACTAGAATGAAACATCTTCCACAAGTATCAACATCTGCCCCATTGTTGAAATCCAACAATCACATTACATTAGGCCTAGAATTAAGTAGTCTTGTTATGTCAGGAAAACTCTATTCCTGAAAATCCTAGTAAATAAAATGGGAACCTTCTTCCAAATGACTGGTTAGGAGATATCCCCCACACCCACTCATCTCTGTTCTCATTTTTTTCCATCTGCGCAGACCATAACACTGCATTACTAAAATTTCTGAAATACAAATATTCTTGTATATAAGCAGTCCATTTGCAGACAGATGCCCTGGCCTAGTTTATTAAAGCAGTCTTTGCTCATAAGGAAATTTCACAAAAGATTCAGAAGGATGAGTAATGCATAAAACCATATGCAAGTTCCTTCACTGCAGTGTGTTTGACTCAAATCAGGAAAAGCATAAGGCTCACATTGAGCACATTTCCAGGCCATCAGAAATTTAAGGGCCTGGGGAGCTAAAGATAGCAGTGATAAGTAAACCAAAAGAATATCAGTAGTAGTCTTGATTTATCTGTGCCTATCCACATCTACCTCAATGAATGATAAGAGGTTTATTTAAATTATCGCTTGAAACTGCACATGCAATAAGGGTCACTATTACAAAAATAGGTCAAAAACTACATTCCAAAAAAGTGGAGCGTCAGTGCCATGGGTTCTGGCTAAATTTTCAGCACCAAGTGACTGTTCCTATTACATAATTCCAGGTAAAGGGTAGCATCAGAAATCGGGGAAGGAAAAGTAGGGATGTTAACAAGAAATCATAGGATGCAAGGTAAAGTAAAATACAAATCATATGCATCAAAGCCCTTGTCTTAAAGATTTATGATCTTTTATGGGATGGCAGTACTGACCACAGTTCATACCTATTTACACATCTGTTCAATGTATAAAGAGCAATAGATTATTAAGTGTAGTACATAAGAGAGGCAAGAAGAGGAACTATAAATTAACTTAAATAGAATATTTTACTAAGAGGCTCTCCATTTCTGGAACTTGCCATATTTAAGCTATTATTAGATATTCATGTCTCCTGCCACAGAAATTACTCTCTGTTGCTCAGAAAAAGAACTTTGTCACATCACTTAACATCTCTTAAATGGAATACAGCCATGAGGGCTATGTGTTAGGTAATAAAGTATTTAAAGGTTCTTTTGTGACTTTACTTAGAATACTTAACACTGATGTAACAACCTCATTTCACCATTCCTGTCCTACCCATTATAATTATGATATTGGGAAAAAGGAAGAGACAGCTATGTTTAGCTAATCTTTGGGAAGGGAAGAAATGACATGCCATAGCAGCCACAAATGAGCGTTTCAGTTGAGGTGAGAGAAACATCATCGTAGCATGAAATCGGCATACTGCTGCTTATTGGGTCAACTCATACTGCTCCCAAATGGATGAGCTGACTATGCCACAAAGAATTTGGAGACCACTGTAATGACAGGAGAGTCACTACCGACAATTGTGAGATCCTTTGTCTTTTGACTCACATAGATCTCATGTTGTAAATGGATCCAAGTCTAAAATTTCCATTTTAGACTGACCCTACTAGAGGAATGATGACTTTTGAGTGGGAACTTTGTTATATTCTCTACACTTCCTTGACTGCTTACAGGTGGTATGTCAGGAGAAATTAAAGAATTAAAAAAACGCTTTTCCTAGAATTCAGGGATTTGGAGCCATTTATGTAATATGTTTAAACTATGGAGATAAATGTGGGAGGTTTTAAGATCACATTGAGTGTTCAATATTTTATTATGCTTGTTTTATTGTTATATGTTGCTTATTGTTGTATTGATTAAATGACACCAGTAAAACACTGTATACAGTTAAACATGATTGTCTAATTCTGTAGAAATACAACCCCATTATGCCAAAATTACTTGCCAATTAGGACTAGGAAATGTATCAACTTCAGAGAAGAGGCAGGGGTGTAGACCCAATATAAATTGTGAGACCGAAGTTTCCATAGCTGATGGTTATTGTGCTTGTTTTTTTCCCTGTTCCATAACTATCTTGTGAATGTAAGCAATCCCCAGTATTTTCTCAATGAAGGTGACTCATGATTTGTAGAGCGGCATAAGTGGGACCAGTAATCAGCTCCAGTACAAAGAAGTCTACTGGTGATATATTTCACTGACATCTTTCTCTTTTTGAATGAGATATTCCTTTATACTCCTCTAATATAACATGCCATGTCACAGTCAAACTTGACCTAACCTTCCTCTTCTTTTGTTGTCCTCCCCATCATGTTGCCATCAGGATGTATTGCCATTTTATATAACATGATATGATATATGATGTGATATGATGTAATATAGTACAATATAATTATATGATGTAATATATGTAATGTATCATATCAAGTTGTCATGTAATATATGATATAATGTAACATGATGTAATCAAATCTAATATAAATCTATACATAATGTTAGCTGCACATCTAGGTGGCATAATGGATAGAACTCTGGGCCTGGGCTCAGGAAGGCTCATCTTCCTGAGTTCAAATCCTACCTCAGATACTTACTAGCCATATGAACCCTGGGCACATCACAACTCTATTTGCCTCAGTTTTCTCATTATGCAAAGGTGAGCTGGAGAAGGAAATGGAAAACCATTTCAGTATTTTTGCCAAGAAAGCTGCAAATAGGATCATAAAGAACTGGACGTGATTGAACAACTGAATGACAAACAGCAAATATTATAATCTCTTCATTTTAGAGATGAGGATACTAAGGCCTAGAGTAGATATATGACCTGCCCCAGCCATCGGGGTTAGAACTGATAGAGCCAGCTATTAGAACTCAAGTCCATAGAGTGGTTATGTTGAGGAGGGGAGAATCACTTACTTGGGGGCTTAAGGAGAAAGGTAAATCTTTGAAACAGCTACAGTGGGGATAATGAGAAGAATCAGCCAAAAGGAGGGGGGGATTCATATCCTTAAGAAGAATTTTGTTTGCTTTTACTTACGTGCACAGTTCCCTAACAATTCTCCATTTTTCTACCTCAGGTAACCCAGAATGTAATACACTGTTTCCTTGTCTATTCTGGAATTTTAGTTACCAGCTTTCAAATGCAGAGAAATTGAATCACACTAGATGATTAAGTATAATGAATGTTTTTGAAACTATATAAAAGTGGTGTGTGATTGAGCTTAGGTTGAATTAATTGTACAAAAAAAGGAAACCCATCTATTTTATGTTAATCAGGTGGCCTAGATCTACTTAACGTCTGAAATTAAATATGTAATAATTATACTTTTATATGGCCTTCTCATTTTGATTCAACGTATTTGATGTGTATTCTCTGATTTTATTCTCCAAACAAGACTGTGAAGCATATGAGGTGAGTATTTTAAAGTTACAATCAAGGAAAGTAAGGCACAGAAACTATTAAATAATTACCCATGACTATGATCATACAATAAGCTCTGAGCAATAGCCAGAATATTTCGACTGATTCCCAATAGTGAATGAGTCTTTGGCTAGAGTGCCTTAATTATAATCCACTCTTTGTACAGAAAGCTTCTTCTAGAAATTGATTTTTCATTTTTACTTGTTTCCTTGTCTATTTTCTTCCTTGGTATAAATCTTAGCTTCTCAGTGCACGTTTTCCAATTCTAAGAAGTCAGGGAATAAAAAATTTGGAAATCCACTTGGGTCCTTTTTTTGATTTACTTAGAAAAAAAATGGAAGAAGAAGAGATAATAAGCTAGAGAGCAAAATGGAAAGGAAAAGATGGGAGTTGCTATTTAAAGAGGAGTAACTGTCAGGGAGGAATGGAAACAAATGCCTCTTTTCATCTAATTCTGTCATCTATTGAAAGTTACACAAATTTAATATCTCTCATGTATTTTGTTAGAAGTTTGTCCCATACTACATATATTGAATGAACATTTCTTATTAAGATCATTCACTGTTTTGGTGCCATCAAAAACAAAAATAAAAAAAAATGAAAGAAGACTATGTAGTCATTCACCTTCTGGAACTTACTATTTCTCTGGGCAGACAGCTTATAAATGAAATCTCTTAAAAATTTCTAACTAGAACATAAGTAGTGATATAAGGTAATGGATAAAGATTGGGAATGAGAGTCAGGATGATCTGAGTTCAAATCCCTACTCAGCTATTTAGAAACCATAAGACCTTGGTGAGACAGAGCCCGATACATTAAAAAAATAGAAAAAATATGAGATTAAAGAATTGATTATGCATTTTGAAATTAGAATGTCAATGAATAAACAAACCTGAAATAAGCATAAGAAAAGAGATATTGATGATCAGAGGAGGAATAAATAAACTGAAAACAAAAGAAAAACACCTTTACAAATTTTAAATAAAATTTAAAGCTAATTCTGTGAAAAAAACCTAATAAATTGATGTAATTTTAGCCGATCTTAAAAAAAGATGGCCGAATATCAAATCAACAAAATAGCAAGGGAGCAAGGTGAAATCCCAACAAAACCAGAAGTAGAGTAATAATCAGAAACCATTTTACATAGTTATTTCCTAATAAAGCTAAGAACACAAAATGATTAGAGTAATACCTTCAAAAATGTAAACTGCCCAAACCAATAAGATTAATACAGATATTAAATAACCTAATCTCGAGAAAGGAAATAGAAGTAGTTGTAAAGGAATTGTCAAAGGAAAAATCCCTGTTTCCGATGGATACACAGGAAAATTCTATCAAATGAAAAAAACAAAATACAATATCCCTAGGTACACAAGTTTCCTTCATAAAAATAGGGATTATGAGAATATCCAACTCAGAGGTTTATTTCAATGATCCAACTAGATTACTTAAGTAAACACTAAATAAATTATAACTATTAGTATTTTAAATGAGGGCAACATGTATTATAAAGATGAATTTTGAGTATGCTTAGAATTTATCATTAGGGGAAGATCACTACCGAAGTAGAATTACAGGGAAGTTTTCATGGAAGAGATAAATCTTGAGGTGAGTCATAATGTTGTGAAGGACAAATAGAAAGGGAAAGGATATCCAAATAAGCCCAGTTATCCAAACATTTCTATGAATTACTCAGTAAGCAATAGTCATTAAACATTCATTAAGCGTCTACTATGTGCCAGGTGATGTTCTAAGTCCAGGGGATACAACTATGAAAAAAATATATAGTGTCTGTGCTGAGGGGCTACCATTGTAATGGGGAGAAGACAAAACACAAAAGACAGCTGAAAACTGTGGGGGGAGGGAAGACAGTGTCAGTCAGAATAGTCTCAAAGTAATGCAGCCTTTAGTGAGTTGTTGTCTCTCTTGATAGAGGATCAAAATAGTATCACTGTGTTCGGGTGTGTATGTTTCCAAACGTGGCTGATCAGAGCAGTATGAGCTTGGAAGGCTCTACCACATTGAACATTTGGAGTGGAGATGTCTCTAAATTTGTGCATCTTACAGTTTTTGAAACTACTGCAATTCTTTGCTTATAAAACACAGGCATGCTATATTGGGTGGTCCTGTGCCAGTGGCTCTCATGTATTATAATTGATGCCAAACTTCTTCAGAGAGACCTTGTGAGTGCCCTTTTACTGCTTTTTCTGACCTCCGTGTATTTGTCTTGGGGGAGTTTTCTGTAAAATAGTTTTTTTGGACAACATAGTTCTGGCATTGTAACAACATGGCTAAACCCATCAAAGTTGAGCTCTCTGCAAAAGAATCTGAATCCCAGAACTTCGCCTTGAGAAAGGACTTCAAAATCTAATAACTTATCTTTCTAGGTGATCTTCAGTGTCTTCCTAACACAATTCAGATGGAAGTGCTTCAATTTCTTGACATGGCACTGGTAAACTATTCAGGTATCATAGGTATACAATAATGAGGTCAACACAGTGGCTCTGTGGCTCTTCAGTTTGGTAGAAAGCCTAGTACCACTTCTCTCCCACACGTTCCTTCAGAGCCTCCCAAATGTGAAGTTAGTTCTGCCTATGCGTGTGTCAAATTTATCATCTATGTGTATATCCCTGCTAAGTATAATACCAAGGTAGATGAACTTATCCATAGAATTCAAAATGTCTCCATTTTCCATAATTCATGGTTCCGTGTATAGACTGTGCAACGTGATTGATGGGGAAGCTCTGTCTTCTTGGTGTTTATTGCAGGACAAAATTGACATTAGTGGCAGAGAATTGATCCAACTCTGTTGCATCTCAGCTTCAGAGCATGCATTGAGTGCACAAATATATGTAAACCAAGAGTCAAACACCAGCTCTCTCTCTACTTTAGTCTTGGCTTGTAGAATTTTCAAGGTACATAGTGTACTGTCAGTAGGGTAGCTTACCTTGATGCTCTTGGTTTTTGTCTTTGTTGAAGCATTTGACAACATTGCTGAAAACATCATGCTAAAAAATATGGAGCAACACATAGATTTGCCTCACTCCATTAGTGATTAGGAAAGTATGAGGTCATTATGCATTATCCAGAATTCATTCAGGCTACCAAACTTTTCATGAGAGCAAGGCTTCATGATTGACAGTATCAAAGGCCTTGGTCAAATCAAGGAACGTTGTGTACAGACTTCTGCTCTGCTCCTGGCATTGCTCCTAAAGTTATCAGGCAGCAAACAACAGGTCAACCATTCCTTGGCTATTTTTGAAGTCACAGTGGCTCTTGGGTACCTGACCATTTTTCAGGTGAAATATCATCCTACTTAATGAGAACTCTGGCAGTAATCTTGCTGGCAGTGACTCAAAGAGAACTGCCTGTGATTGTCACAAGACAACTTATTTCCTTTTCTTTGTAGATATGAACAATGGAGGCATCCTTGAACTCTTAGGGGATAACTTCCTCAAGCCACGTAAGAAATGAGGAGATGCCTGAACTGGATTCTCTCTTAAAATGGAGGTTTAGAATCACTGCCCCACTCTCCACTTGGAGGTAGTGATAATGAGACAATTAAGAGAAGAGAGAAAGCATGGGGAAGTAGATAGGGAATTGACTTCTGAGCTCAGAAAAACTGGATTCAAGTACTACCTCTGATCCAAACTGGGTATGTGTATAGTCAAGCCATTTAATCTCTAAGAGACCCCATAGAACGCATTACAAATACACATACTCACACATATCTATATACACATATGTATTTATATGTGTGCATGTCTATATATACATATATACACATATATTTACACACACATATATATGTGTATATATATTTATAATGAGTTCTATATATATACTTACACACATATATACATGTACATACATGCACATATTTGTAGCAATGTATGTGCATATACACATATATGTACATGTGTATACATATTTTATGTTATATTATGCTATGCTATGTTATGTTATGTTTTGTTATTCTACATTCTAGGGTCAATGCTTTGTACCTAGTGCTAGGGATAATAAGCTCAAATAAGTCCCAGTCATTGTCTTCAAGGAGGTTAGAATTTAAAGAAGACACATATGTTAATCATTGTTGAAAAATAGTGTGTTAGGGACCTTGGCATGAGGTAAGGTTTATTCTGTCACATATGCAAATATAATAAGAAAGATGTTAAAAACAACAATAGAATTGTAGAAGGAGATAAACTTCTCAAATCCCATTTTTAGTAGTATTTTGAATCCATTTTTATTATTATGGATTTTTAAAATTTACTTTGTAATGATCTCTTCAATCAAAGCTTCTCATTTTTCCAAGAAAAAAAGCATTTCTTTTACACAGGGAATTTATATTGTATTTAACAGACATCATTATGTTCTATACTAAGGGACCACCTACACAGTGCAAGGAGTCTAGTTTACATATGCAGAAAATACAATTGAAAGTCAAAAGAAAGGAACAGGACTTCAGGTTCTCTGGACAATCATCTTTTGACCAGGTTGGGAGAAATAGGGAACAGGGGAGTGTTGGGAGATGGCAGAGGAAATTCTATGAATGAGCAGTAACAATATAGTGGAAAGATATTTGTTATTCTAGTTAGAAAGAGCAAGATTAAAAACCTATTTCAAACATTTTATTATTCATATCAGTTGAACAATTCTTTTTTCTCCCTTCTCTTCTCCTCAGTTTCCTTATTTGTAAAATTAAGGGGTTGGACTGGTTTGCTCAAATGTCCCTTAGAGTTCTGTTTGCTCTTGTGATTACACCAGTAGCATCAAGTGCTAGCCCTTAACTTACTAAACCATGACTCTCTGGCTTCTTTAATATGTCTAGAACCAATCATGAAAGTAAGTGTCCCTGGTAATCAAGCTCCATCAATATTTAGAACTGGGAGATAATTTGAGATCAGTGTTGGAGATTAGCCATTAAAGCTTAAAACTGTTCCAAGACTGTTGGGATGTTGTGTGTGTGTGTGTTTGTGTGTGTGTGTTTGTGTGTGTGTGTACATCTGTGGATGCAGACGTGTAGACACACATAAAAAGACAGTTTTCACTTTATGTAAGTAGACCATTCTGTAATTCCTACATAAGACAATTTTTATATCATGCAAATTTGTTTGTGGATGTGGGGCAAAGAAGGATGGAGGGAGATAGAAAGGGGACCACCCACCAATGGAAAGGAGCGGCAGGCACATGTTCAAAGACACATGGGGGCCAGGGGCAAAGAATGGAGAGGAGGGGAAGAAACACACGGGGATGGGAACCACACACGGGGTGGGGGATGGTGGCTAGCTGAATGGAGAGAAAGAATATACAGGGCAGACTAATGGGGGCCAGTCATGGACACAGACAAGAAAGGATGGGCAACATGCAGGCCCAAGAATAGACACATGATACTCGAGCACAAAAGAACAGAAGACAGACACGGGGCCTGAAATGTAAGTGGGAGAGGGAAACAGAACAAAAATCTCTCTCAGCACTAGAAGCGTCAAGCCAAGCCCCTGATTCTCAGTGGTGGAGGTCTCCCCATGTCTATTTTATTCTGCTTTCACTTAGACAGATTTTTTTTTTTAGTCTTTTGTTTGTTTGTTTTGGGGAGCATAGGAGGCTACGGAGCACCTAACTAAGGAGCAGGAACAGAGAGGGAAAGGCATGTACTGCGCAGTAAAGTTAGCATAGATGGTGCTTTTGGAATGTGGATTTTATTCAGAATGCTTTATGTAAAATTGAATACACACAAATATATATATATATATGTATGTATATAATGTGAATTTACATAAAAGAAGAATTATCTGTATACCTATGTTTGTGTGTGGATGTGGGTGAATTTTAAATAATGTATTTAATGTTAGGGATATAAAACTGAAATGAGACCCAATTTTACGTCTCTCTTGGTTTTAATTTTCTCATTTATAAAATTGGGGGCTGGATTAGGTAACTTCCATGGTCTCTTACAACTCTAAATGCATGATCCTGTGAATACATCAGTAACACTAAATACTGACTTTGACAATCTACTAATCCATCACTGTTTGATTTGTTAGAAGTCTAGTACCAGCCTTGACAATTGGTCCATGGTATCATGACCCTTTGGGTTTTAGAACCAGAAAAAAAAAAGACAGAAGAAATGAAGGATGGAGGAAAGGCATGAGAAAATCTACTCTTCACTCCCTCAGCCCTGCAGCGAAAGAACATTAATTAGAAGCCACTGAGAGGAAGGCTAAACTGAATTAGTTAAAAACCTGAATTATAGATGATTTTTAAAGAAATCACTTTTATTACTTTCAAGTATATATGGCAACTGGAAACAGTCCAACGAAGCTTTGCCTAATAGAAGTCCTTAAGTTTTAATGAACAGATAAAAATGAGGGCCTCTATGCAAATAGATGAATTTTATTTAGTGTATTGGAAACTATTACTTTGCTAGTTTCACACACACACACACAGACACACACACACACACACACACACAGACACAGGTTTACACTATTCATTTTCTCCTCAAAACTTTTCTTCCTATAGAATTCCTTCTAAACACCATACTTATGTCAATGGCCATACTATTCATTGAAATGCATGTGCTCAAAATTTCAGTGTAATCTTTGTTTTCTGTTCCTCTCCTCCTACATCAAAAAAATTACTGATTCTTTTCATTTTGCTTCCACAATAACTCCATAATTAATTTCTTCCTTTCTATTTCCACTATTCTATTTCAAATTTTTTTTTTCAATTGAGACCTGAGAGGGAAAGGGAAAGCACTGGAGTGAGGTGGTTAGCTGGCTCAGGAGCTACAGTTGGGGCCAGGCTGAGTGAGGATGTGTTGACCACTCTGAAGATACTAATCACTGGGGAGAATGGGGTGGGTAAATCCAGCCTTCGATTGAGATCCACAGATGGATGTTACCTTTGATCCAGAGCTTGCAGCAACCATTATTGTTGACTTAAAGATGAAGACTGTATAAATTCATGGAAATAAAGCTAAGCTTGAAATATAGGATACTGCAGGACAGGAACACTTCAGAGCATTGACATCAAGCTACTTCAAGGTGCACAAGGTATCAGTGCATGATGTCACAAGAAGAGATTTTTTGTTAAGCTAGATAATTGGTTAAGTGAATTGGAAACATACTTCACAGGAAATAGCATAGTAAAATGCTAGTTGGAAACAAAATTGATAAGGAAAACTATGATGTTAATAGAAATGAAGAGCTGAAATTTGCCAAGAAGCATTCTGTGTTATTTATAGAAGGTAGTGCAAAAACCTAATATGCTGAACAATGTGCCTTTGAAGAACTGGTTGAAAAGATCATTCAAACCCCTAGACAACGGAAAACAGAATCAGAATAAAGGACCAAGGTCATCGCACAAGGAAGAAAGCCATGAAAGAGCTTGTGGAGGATATTGTTTTGCAATAAACTTTGAAAAGGTCTGTCTTTTGTGTTTTTGATCAGATAATGTCATTTTTCTTAAATAAATTTTAACTGCTATTTTAGGGTCCTTGCAGGTTGCACATATTTGTTTTGATCATAGCAATGAACATTTATAAGAAAACACTCCTCAGTTCTTCCAGGTAAAAATGTTTATGGTAAGCATGCACAAATTACAACCTTCAGTATTTTATGTAACATAAAATGCGTGTGCATTACTAAGTGCACTCGATTTTATGAACTACATCCATCACATATTTTTTAAAACCATCCAACCAATATCTGTTGTAAAGCTGTCTCTGCATTTTGGTGTCCTTTCAGTTAAATGCTTTTGTCTGATTATTCAGTTGCTTTGTATAACTTCGGGAAGCTCTGAGAGCTGTAAGTATAATAGATCTATTCCTGATGAATGTCTTTGCTAGGCTTAACAGCATGCTCTTACAGTGTTTCTAGGAAGTGGATATTAAGGGATTTTTTTAAAGTACTTAACAAAAATCTCAGGACACAGTATGACTAAGGCATAGTCACCTGAATTTGTCTGGAGATGCTTCTGAATTAGCAATGAAATAACACAAGTGTGACCTAATTTTAAATTCACTACAATGAACAAATCAGTTGCTTGAACAGAGTTATAAACATATGATATATATATATATATATATATATATATATATATATATATATGTTAGATTGAAGGTACTATTGCGTGAAGGATTTTGTAATGCAGTGTTTGAGAGTGGTGGTCATTCCCTCGCATCAACTTAGTTTCCAAAGGTATATGAAATTAATGTATCCATTGTGACATGTTTGTTTAGTACTTAGCACATTTTAAAACCAATATTTTTTTTCTTCAATGATGGTATCATTTGTCCAAGAATCTAAAATGTAGCTTAATGTTACAAAGATTCATATCAAATGACTGCTTTAATTGGATAATAGATGTTTTGAAACTTTTTTTTCTGTGTTTTGGGGATCAGGGAGAAAAGCATGATATGACAGTTTGAGGAAAGGCATTCTGTAGCTCTTGGATTCTGATGTGTGAGGAAATCCTGTTGCAATGAAAATCTTGAATTAACTGTAACAAGTAGCAGTGGTATATCAAAATTAAACTGCGCAAGACTAAAAAATCTTTCCCAAAGTTAAAAAAATAATTATCCAGACTTGGAATTTCATTAATATAAAGAACTGAGAAGTTAAATATCTTGCTCAAGCTCACATAGTCTTTATATTTTGGAGGCAAGATCTGAAGCCAGATAGCACTGTTTTGAGGTCAGTTTTCCATTCACTATGCTATGCTGCCTTGATACTACTGTAGCTCTTTACAACCCTCCACTAATACAGAAATCATCCCTTAATTGGTCTTCTGACTCTAGGTTTTGCCCCCTCCAATCCAAGATCCACATGACTGGCATTAATCTTCCCTGAACCTAGTCCTGATCTTGTCGCTACATTATTATACTCACATGCTTAAAGGTCCCTGTAATCGAGATCAAAATATTTCATCTAGAGGCCAGGCTGTCAGACTTACAATGCAATGGCCAAAATTATATACTTTTAAGTACATTTCCTGTAAAAATACATCTACCTTTCTTCAATGAAAACGTAATTCCAATCAAATTCAATAGAAATAAGATTTACTCAGCAAATTTGTCTCAACTCACAATGAATTTAATAATATTTAATATTATATTAATGTAATCTTGATCTTGTAACTACATCAACAATAAATAATATCAAATATCAAATAATATAATAATATATTAAATATTTAAGAATTTAAGAATATTCAAGTGAGGTCAAGTGAAACTATTTGTGGGATGAGTGCTGGAGAAGTGTGGGAGAGGGGGAAGAGGGTAAGCTGAGGTTATAGGGAATTCCCTTTGCATCCTCTCTGTCAGGAGTGATAATCTGAATGCCCTTCTAGCTGAAGGAGGCTACCTAGCAAAGGGCAAAGCCAATGGGGTCTGGGAATGTGTCACAAAAGAACATACAATTTTAGAGCTTAGAGCATTGGGCTGTATATCTGTATTACAACTCAAACAGTTGAGACGTGTTCTGCCTTTCTTCCTCTTCCCTTACACTATTCCCATCTTCACTGTTCATCACCTTTACTACCACACCACCCCCTCCCACCCAACCAAATATCCTTCAATATCCTTAAAGTCCAGGACCCAGAGCAGTCTTTTTGGCTCTGACATTTTCATCTCCCAGTTCTAGGTCAACAATTTGGATTCCATGCTCGTAGACTGCTATTGTTTCAGAAGCATTGGAAAGGGCCTCAGGAAGGGGTGTGACAGAGCCAATTCTACAGAGTTACGTGTTAAATTGTTGTTCTAAACATTTACGCCTTAAGAAATGCTATAAATCAGGCCTTGAATTGCTTTCCTGATAATCTAGACTTAAGAAAGTAATAATAATGGATATTAAATTTTAAAAAGTCTTTCTTGGCTGTTTTTGTTGGATAGATGATTATTAAATGTTAACCCTTATACCACTGTGCTAAGAAGTCATTATATAGCTCCAGCAATAACTGAGTCATAGGACTCCATTTTTCCACATTCCCCTAGCTCATAAGTTCCGTGAGGGCAGGGAGCATCTCACTTTTGTTTCTGCAAATTCAATGTCTGGCAAAGTTCCTGATATATAAGAGGGATTTCATAAATACATGATTGCTTGAGGCTTAAAATGGCAACATCACCATCAGTTGGCATAAACTCATGGCTCAGGGAAATGTGTTGCAACACTTTGAAAACAAGTTGCAGAATGACATGATTATCTATCTATCTATCTATCTATCTATCTATCTATCTATCTATCTATCTATCTGTCTGTATCTATCTACTCCATCTACTATCTGTTTCTGTCAATCTATCAGTATTTAATGCCAGTTGCATTGAAAGTGGTATATGAACTTGAACTTAAATATCTTTGTGTGAAAACTAAAAGTACTATATATATTTTGTCTTAACATCATTTATTATGATAAGACCAATATATTAAGCTTATGTCCAAAATCCTTCAAAATTATAAAAAAAAAGACTTTTGTAGCAGTTTTCAAGTAGTAACACGCTACCCTTTCATCAGATAAAATCTCTTAGGTATTTCTTTCAAGTGTAGTTTAGGTTAGATAGCCACCAAGGTACCTTCCAACGCTAAAATTCTGTGATGAACACACACACAAATAATACAATAGGAATTTAATGGGTAAAAGAAAGTATTTCTAATGTATCAAATTCTGTCTCTCTGTAATGGGTGACACATGACCTATGTGACCTTGGCCTATGTCAGAGGTGACACTACAAAAATTCATAGGAGCTTTATGACTCACTTGGCAGCCACATGATATTATTGCTGAACTGTTTCCAGTACTGTTTTGGAGAAGAGATGAGAGGTGTCAGGATGGTTCTGGAAAAGTTAAGTTGATTTTCAAAAATATCAAGAAGTTAAACTATAGGTTAGAGAGATTGATTTTCAATCTTGGCAAAAGTTGTAGAACAGATTATTAAAGTAATGATATTCACTTTTTTTCAAAAGGAAGCATTTATCAGGAAGAAATAAAACTACTTATTTTTATTTTTAAATTAAAATTTAATTTAAACTAAATTTTATCAATTCATTTTATTAATTATTAATTGATGAGTTATTATTAATTAATAGGTTAAATTAAAATTAAATCAAATTAAATTTAAAATCAAAACTTAAAAGTACCTAAAATTAGCATTTCCATATTATATAACAGGAGAGGATTACACATAAAACTATAATTCCTTATTATGTACTCCTTACTATTTCTTTCTTTTAAATATGTAAAATATTTAATATGTAACTTTTAAAAACAGGCCTTCTGATTCCCTGATTGCTTCTGGCTTTCCTTCTGTTCTCTTCACTTTTGGGAGTGCATAAATTGGCCTTCCCTCCTGCTTCCTCCAATTGAAAAAAAGAAAAGAAAGACAAAACTTGTACAAAAAGTATACATACAACAGTCAAACCAAAACCAATTCCCACATTGGCCATATCCAAAAATATCTTTTTCTTTTTGCATCTTGAATGTATCACCTCCTTTTCAAGACATGGGTAGTTTATTTCAGTATTGGTATTCTGAGATTCTGGTTGAAGTTTTCAGTGAGCAGTGTTCTTAAACATTAAAATTACTTTTCTTGATAATGTTCCAACATAGTTTTTTTCAAGAACAGCTCATTTGAGAAAACTCATTTTCTTTTAAAATATGGTTATTTTACTATTACATCCAGAGTGACGAACATATTATACCTAAGTGTCATTAAAGTATTTGACAATCTCATGTAAAAATATATATTTTATTTGTGTCATTATTTCCCAAATAAATACAAAAATTCTAATAATCATTCTTAAAAAAATTTTCTTTCCACATTATCTCACTCTCATTCAACCCTGAGAAGACAAGTAAATTGATATTGATTCTATATGTAGTCATGCAAAATATATTTTCATATTAGCCATGTTGCAAAAGAAAACAAAAAAAAGAAATAATAAAAATAGAGTTAAAAAGTATGCACTGAGTATTCATCAATTCTCTCTCTGTTGGATAGCATTTTTCGTTATGGGTTTCAATCCTTTGGAATTATCTTGGGGCATTGTCTTGATTGGAGTAGTTAAATTTTTCACGATTGATCATCCTTACATATTGTCATTACTTTATACTACCACTTTTGAACCATTCCCCAACTGATGGACATCCCATCAATTTCCAATTCTTGGCACCAAAAAAAAGAGCTGATGTGCTATGAAAATTGTAGTACAAATAGCACCTTTCCCCTTTTCTTTGATCTCGTTGGGAAACTGATCCAGTAGTGGCATTTCTAGGTCAAAGAGTATGTACAGTTTTAAAACCCTTTGGTTATAGTTCAAGACTGTTCTCCAAAATAGTTGGACCAGTTCACAACTCCACCAAGAGTGTATTAATGTCCTAATTTTTTCACATCCCCTCCAGCATTTATTGTTTTTCTTTTTTGCCATGGTTTCCAATCTGATAGTTATGAGGCAATATCTTAGAGCTGGTTTAATTACAAATTCCTTAATCAAGAGTGATTTAGACTATTGTTCATGATACTATTGAAAGTTTTAATTTCTTCTGTTCATCTCCTTTGACCATTTATATTTGCCTCAGTATCCTATATATTTAAGAAATGAGGTCTTTATCAGAGAAACTTGGCATAAAATTTTTCCCAGGTTTTTTTTTGTCTTTTCCTTCTATTTTTTGCTGCCTTATTTTATTTCTGCAAAAACTTTTTTTAATATCATGTAATAAAAATAATATATTTTACATCCTGTGATCCTTTCTATCTTGTGTTAGGTCATGAACTCTGTCCTTATCCATAGATCTAATGGGTACATTTTTTCATGCTCCTTTAATTTACTTATGATATAACCATTTATGTCTAAATCATTTA
The DNA here is from genome assembly GCA_023548195.1 of Bettongia penicillata ogilbyi. Taxonomy (NCBI): domain Eukaryota; kingdom Metazoa; phylum Chordata; class Mammalia; order Diprotodontia; family Potoroidae; genus Bettongia; species Bettongia penicillata. The sequence continues at coordinate 1,285,455 of JAJHZJ010000048.1, read as the reverse complement.
TCCATTTTGACCTTATTTTGTTGTGCAGTGTGGGAAGTTAGTTGGTACCTGCTTTCTGTCAAACTCTCTTCCAGTTTTCCCAGCAATTTTTGTCAAATAATGAGTTCTTAGCCCAAAGCTTGGATCTTTGGTTTTATCAAAGGCTAGATTAGTATGATAATTTTCTACTATGTATCATCTACCTAATTTGCAATAGAGTTCTACCACTTGCATTTCTTAGGCAGTATCAGATTGTTTTGACGAATCCCGTTTTATAATATAGTTTGAAATCTGGAAATGCTAGGTTGTTTTCCTTCACAGTTTTCTTTCATTGATGCACTTGACATTCTTGACCTTTTCTACTTCTAGATGAATTTTCTTATTATTTGCTCAAGATCTATAAAATAATTTGCTAATTTGATTGGTGCGACACTGAAAAAGTAAATTAACTTACTAGGATTGTCATTCTTATCAGAGTCAGTCTTCCCATGAGAAATTACTATTTATACAATTGTTTAGATCTATCTTTATTTATGAAAAAATAATTTTATAATTGTGTTCATATAATCCCTGAGTTTTTCTTGGCCTGTGGACTCTCAAGTATTTTATATTGTCTGTCATTATTTTAAGTGGAATTTCTCTCTCTCTGGCTTTTGGGATTTGTTGATAGTATACAGAAATACTAATGATTTGTGTGGGTTTATTTTATATTCTGCAACTTTTCCAGAATTGTTGATTACTTCAACTACTTTTTTAGTTATTTTTCTAGGATGTTTTAGGTAAAATATCATAGTATTTTGTGATGGCAAACAAAGTAGGATATTTTGCTGGTTTAAGGATAATCAAGTACCTCTGATTGAATCTTGCCTTTATCATCTAAGAGTCTTTACCGCGAGTAAAATGCAGAAACACGAGTTTCTTTACTAGAAATAGTACATGTATTTGTATTGTTAATTATTCTAATGTGATTATAGAAGATCTTCCCCAACCATGAATGGGACAGGGAAGATTAGTAGGAAAACCTACTCCTTTTGTTAAGTTTCTAATGAGGCACTGGTTGTCAAGGATTGTGATGTCCTCTGGCTCTAAAAAATATAAATACTCTGAGGGTCAGGTTTTACTTTAGGGCTTACTGACTGGAAGGGTTTGGTCAGAAGAGATTCTGGGAGGCCACTAAGGAGCCTGCTGGCTTAGAAAACCCAGATGTTGGCTTTATCTGCTGATTTATGATGCATGTATTTCTTATGTCAGATATTTGAAAGCATATCTGTTGATCTGTATTTCTCTGCATTTTCTCTGAAGTTCAAGGTGCTGACTTTTCCCCTGAAATAAATGAATGATACATGGGCTTGATTAAAGTGATTGTTGACCCTTCAAGTTGCTTTCCTTTTTAGAAAAGCAGATCAAAGTATCTGTGATAGCAGGCCCCCTGGTTATGTTGGGGTGCTTTCTCTTACATGCCTACAAAAAGTAATAGTTTCATTTCCTCTTTATTCATTTTTATTCACATAATTTCTTTTTCTTGTCCTATTGCCATAGCTAGAATTTCCAGTATAGTATTGAATAACAGTGGTAATGATGGATATCCTTGCTTCACTCTTGAACTTACTTTGAAGGCTTCAAATTTATTTCTGTTATATATGATAATGCTTGTTCTTGTTTTTAGACAGATAGTACTTACAATTTTTAAAAAAAAGATTCCGTTGATTCCTTTGTTTTCTAGTGTTTTTAATAGGAATGTATGTTTTGTCAAAAGCTTTTACTGCATACATTGATACAATCACATGATTTTTGTTTTTTTTCTTATTTGTATGGTCAGTTATGCTGTCAGTTTTCCTACTATTGAACCAGCCATGAATTCTTGGTATAAATCCCACCTAAGCATACTCTATGGTCTTTGTGATATAGTTCTATAATCTCCTTGTGAGCATTTTATTTAATTTTTTATCAATATTCTTTAAGGAAATTGGTCTATAGTTTTCTTTATCTTGTTTTCTTCTCCCTGCTTGGCCACTGTTCTAAAAGAATCATGGAAACTTTCCATTTGACGTACAGGAAAAGCCTCTTATATGTTGTGGAGTCTCCCTCTATTAAAATTGAGCTCCTTGAGGATGAAGAATGTTTCCACTTTTTAGTTCATATCTCAATTTTTAGCACACACAGCTTTACATGTAACAAGAGGTTAATAAATGATCTTTCATTCATTTATGTCACCCCTCTACTTAGTAAACACTTGTTGCTTTCTATTGCCTCCAGGAGCAAATATAAAATGTTTGGGTTTTTTTTTTTATATTCGCAGCTGTTCCTAACCATCCCCCTCCTATGTTTCCAGTCTTCTTAAACCTTACTCCTCAGTACATACTCATCTATTCAGAGACATTGGCATCCTGATTGTTCCATAAACAAGATACTCCATCTCTTGGCTCCAGGCACTCTTTTGGTCTGTCCCCCATGTTTGGAACACTCTCCCACCTCCATTCCTTCTACTGACCTCACTGGCTTACTTTTAAGACCCAACTAATATCTCACCTTCTACAGGATACCTTCCCAAATCCCTCTTAATTCCTGAGCTTTCCCTCTTTTAATGATCTCATTCTTATCCTAAATATAGCTTGCTTTGTATATATTTGTTTCTTCCATATTCTATTAGTAAGCTCTTTGATGATAAGGACTGTCTTTGGTCTCTTTTTGTATCCCCAGTGTTTAGTAAGCAGTAGGCACTTAAATGGTTACTGACCTTACTGATTGATTCATTTAATTTATGTACTCAGATTTTTTTTAAGAGCTATGTGGAAAGTCAAACCACACCTTTGCAATTTTATGATTCTTCTGAGGAAACAAAAGCAAAATATATAAACCAACTACAGAATAATAAGTACAAATTAGAACTGGAAATCTACCATTTTACATATGATGCCCACAGAGAAATAACACAGGAACATCCACAAGAGGGCCAATTTTATAAATTCAGAAAACTGGGGTTCAAGTCCCTATCTTTGACAGGTAATACAGGACCCAAGGGGAGGCTTTAAACTTCTTGGTGCCCCAAATCACCTACACAATGAAAGGCAATAAGTACCAGATGATTTGTTAATTTGCATAGGTGCATGAATACCAAACACAAATGAATCCATTTGAAACAAAATCCCAGCAAAAGTATTTAGAAAAAATATGAATATAAAGAAGAGTTATTCATGGAGGGTGAAACTATTGCAGAAAACCTAAAGGAAGACATGGCAACATAATTTAAGCATAAATGGTTGGGGCAGTATATGGTTTAATGAAGGGGAGAAAAATAACAGAAAGATAACTGAAGAAAAGTCATCTGTGTTTGTGCGTGTGTGTGTATGTGTGTGTGTGTTTACACATCTATGGTTAGGGGTGTTAGAATAGTTTTGTTTTGTTTTGTTTTCCCTTGAAATCTGGACCACTTTCTCGTGGTTAGGAAAGATAATTTGAAGCCTCTGGATAAATTAGGCTGTCTATGTTTATGTCCCATGGGTAAAAAGCTCAAAGAACTCTTGCATTTGTTTTTTATCAACATTCAATGTTCAAAGCTTGTTAGGAAACAATCTATGTACCCAAATTATAACAGTATGTTTGTGGATATTAATACCAAAGCCCTTCAGAATTTTTTTTTATAGAAATTTTGTCTACAGTTGACTAAATTACTTTCCTTCTATCTCATTTTGGCTGTTAAATTCATTTGGACTTAACAGGGCTTTGTTTTACATGAGTTTACACTTATTCCACAGTCAGTTCTGAAATGCTCAGCAAGTTTAAACATTATAACTACATTATATGAATTGTGAAATGAGGATAAGAGAAAAAAGCCTGAATAACAGTTGATCTGGTAACAGAAAGTAGTACTTCCACAGAAAAATAGTACTGTATTGTGGTATAGATAGAAGAGATAGAATAAATTCTCCATTTACCTTGGGTCCTCATGGCCAAAGGTCATATTTTCTTCATCTATTTCATTCCCCATAGTGCCTATCCAAGAACTCAGGGTAAGTGCTTAGCAAAACTTTGCTGGTCAATGTATTTACAGTCATAGAAAATGACATATTTGGAAGTGTTTTTATTGTGCAAGGTTCCTAGGATACAATGTGATTCTGAACATATAACTCACTGAAGGATCTAGTACTAGGTCGATATTAAGGGATAGCCGGATCTCTGCCCATATGTCATTTAATAGATGTTTTAACCATGAAATACATAATATATAATAATCCTTAAGAGGGGACATGGGAGGAGCATTTTGATTAGGGAGGGAGTGTAATACAATGAAAAATTAGTGATTCTGGAGTCAGATTCAATTCCCATTTCTGTTGCTTTAGTGTCTGTATGACAGTGGGTAAATTATTTAGTTGCCCTGAGAACTAGCTTTCTCATCTATAAAAAGTGGGGGATTGACTAGATGGTGTCTAAGATCTTTTCTTTTGTAGCTTTGTGATGTTTCCCTTTGTAAAGTTTTATGGGGAAAAAATCTGGATATTGTGTGTGTGTGTGTGTGTGTGAATCATCTCTTGTATGCAGAATACCTTACTTGGTTTTAGACAGGAGACAAAATTTGGATTATGTTAAAGTCTCTCATTTTACTTTTGGTTAAAATTGTGTTCATTCTTTGTTGCTGAAGAAGACCATGCCATCAGAGAAATGGTGACACGACTTGCACTTTGCTTTGTTTTGAGTGAGGGAGGGCTGTGCAGGTCACCAGCCTCACTTTTCCTCCAGAGCCATTGGGGAATGGTTGAACAAGCTGTGCTATACAAATGTAATGGAATACTATTGTGCAATAAGAAATGATGAGCAGGCAGATTTCAAAAACACCTGGAAAGACTTGTACAGAGTAAAATAAGGAGAACTAGGAAAATATTGCACAGAGTATCAACAGCATTGTGTGATGATGAACTGTGAATGACTTAGATCTTCTCAGCAATATAATGATCCAAGACAAGTACAAAAGACTCAAGAAGGAAAATGCTATCCACATCCAGATAAAGAACTGATGGACTTTGAATGAAGATTGAAGCATGCTTTTTTTACTTTATTCTTTTTCATGTTTTTCCCCCTTTGATCTGTTTCTTCTTTCACAACTATGTATGCTGCACACACACATGGAAATATATTCTACATGATAACACATGTATAACCTATATCAAATTGTCTACCATTTTAAGAAGAGGGGAGGGGGAGGGAGAGAGGAAGAAAAGTTTGGAACTCAAAATCTTGTAAGAACAAATGCTAAAAATTGTGTTGACATGTAACTGGGAAAGAAAATAGAATTTTTTAAAAAAAGAATCTTTTACCTGCTCATGAAGCAAAAACTTAGGCTTCCTTTTGAACAATTCTACAATTCCTTGAAATGGATCAAAATACTTTGACTCTTGATGAAACCATTCTCTGGGACTATGAGGCTTCAGAGGCTTTGAAAACTTAAAATGTTCAATAAGTAGTGAACAGTAGGTATATTTGCAAATTTGCATACCCAAGGTATGAAAGGGGTTAAGGAAAGAGATACAGTATATTATGTGATGCCCAATTGTGGGTATCATGAAGGATTTGTAGGAGGGTAATACATTTTAGTTAAGCTTTAAATGTTGGTTAGTAATGCAAAGGTGGAGCTAATGGAAATAGTTTTAGTTGACAAACTTAATACATATGTGGTATAATCTAATGAAATCATTGTCTGCATTATTGGAAGTATAATACATAGCTGGATAGGTAGGTCAAAGCCACGGAAGGAAAGGATCCTTGACCTAAAAATTGTAGGATTCTGCTGTTTTCTTGAGTCTGTCATTAAATATATTGGCAAGGCAGATTTTTTTTCTTGCCGCAGGATCTTTATCTCTTAAAATGAAGGAATTATATTGTTTCTTTGGACCAATCCAGGCATAAAATGAGAAATAATGTCATTTTTGTTTGAGTCTGTCAGGCCGCATTTTGCATATAATGTTCGCTTTGGGGCAGTATTTTTATTTTATTTTTAATGTTTTTTTTGTTTTTTTTTTTTTAAATTGGTATCTTCTGGTTAGATCTCGGCACGTCCTAGGCGAGGAAGAGACAAGAAGGAGGAAGAAGCCGGAGCAGCAGCAGAAGCGGCAGTAAGCGGGCCGAATTTCGGTTCCGACAGTCCCGGACCCCGATCCAGCCCCGGTCCGAGCACCGTCCCCGCCGCAGCCATGGCGATGCAAGCGGTCAAAGGCGTGAATACCCGGCTCCTGCCCGAGGTGAACCGCATCCTCTACATCCACAACCTGCCCGACGAGACCACGGCGGAGGAGGTGAGCGACATCTTCGGCTAGTACGGGCCCCTCCTCCAGATCCGAGACCTGCAGCACAGCCTACCTGGTCTACGAGGACATCTTGGACTCCAAGGACGCCTGCGACCACCTGTCCAGCCTACCTCGTGGTGCTCCACTGCAGCGCCAGCCGGGCTTTCCAGAAGATGGGCACGGAGAAGAAGGAGCGGCTGAACGTGCTGAAGGAGAAAGATGGCATCAACACGGACCCCCCCAGTTCTCGGGGGCCCCCGCCCCACCCACCCAGCGCTAGGGGCCCTTTGGACTCGTGTGGTCTCCCGTCTGCAAAACCTTTGTTCCTGGACTCTGCGGGTCTTTCCCAAAGTTGCCCTGTGTGCCCAGGCTGAGGGCGTCGTGCCCTCTGCAAGAGAGTTGGCAGATAAAGGCCCCTGCTGGGGTTTGTGGAGTAGCATGCAACCTGATGCGATATCTTCGGTGTCCACCTGTGACCCCACCCTCTTCTCCCTCCGGACCAGACTGGAAGACAGGAGGACCGGGCCTCAGACACCTACTCCAGGGCAGGGGGGACCGAGTGCACTCCCCTGAAATGGGGAGATGTCCTGGGCACATTCCATACTTAGCGTTCCTAATTGCCATCCCCTACTAGAGACATCTAAGGGGCTACACAGTCCCCTAGAGCTGGACCTGGAGTCAGGAAGACCTGAACTCAAATCCAGCCTCAGACATTTCCTAGGGGTGGGACCTTGTGCAAGTAACTGAACCTCTGACTTCATTTCCTCCTCAGTAAAATGGGCACCATAATGGTGCTTACCCCCCAGGGCTGTGGTGAAGATCAGCCCCAGGTCTGGGGCCTGGATTGTCTTCCCATCCCCTCATTCTGCCTAGCAACCAGTAAGTGGCCTTTTAACAAAGAGAGTATGGGTCCTGCGAGGCATCCTTTGCTGAAATCTGGCCCAGACCTTCCCACATGTTGGCTTTTGGAAGAGCCTGTCAGCCCTTTCTCTAACTGCTCCAAATTTACCAGACCCCATCACAGAAGGTTTCCCAGTGACACTCAATGGACATTTGTTAAAAACCAAGGGTGGGGCAGGATTCCCAGAAGAGGAATCACCTTAACAGCCTTGATGGAAGACTAATAGAGGAGAAGGGGGTGCCTGGAAACTAGGAATCTTCCCACTTAAATCTGACCTTTCATACTTAAATCTGTTACCCTTAACCTAGCCTGTTCCACCCTTGATTACTTCCCACCCAAGTGCTCCATTGTCTGTTCCCACTGGATGGTCCCAACTGCTTTCCACTCATTGTCTAATACCTCTCAATTGCCGCTAGCTGTTTCCCACCATTGGTGCCATCACTACTTAACCCAGTCTCAGTTAAATCCTCCCAGACTACTAGATCACTTCTAGATCTTTCCTTCAGTCCTGTATAGAAATTCTATCTTACCTCCATGAAGGCGCTCAGGTTCAATCCAGTTGTTACTCTGTCTAGCTGAGATTATATTTGGCTAGCTTGTCAATACAAGTGTCACAAATGGTTAGGCTTCTAAAGAGTCAGCCCAATAGAGTCAACCCAATGTGGTGAATCTTTAAGAAACTTTGTTTTACTTTGGCTGGAAGAAAAAAAAATGATATCTTCTGTTTCTTACATCAGCAGAGTCATCACTAGTTTTCTTCTCTCCACCCTACCCCTAGAAATACTCCAAGTAAAAAATAGCGTTTTTATAAGAGGAAAATAAATCCACATATCTGATATATTTTTAAAAGTCTGAAAATATGCTAGGCAGTATATTTTGAAAGGGATTTTGACCAGCCAGTCTAGTGGGGAGTGACACATATGACAGATGAACTTGAAACTGGGTCACTTCAGGAGTATTTGAAAGAATTAGGGAGTATTGGGACTGAACAAAAGACTAAGGTTAGACCTGATGATATCAATCAAATATTTCTCATATGGAAGAGGGAATATATTTGTTCTATGTAGCTCCATCAGGCAGAAATAGTACTAATAATTGGGAGTTGCAAAGAAATTTCAACTCAATGTATCTCAAGCCATTGCCTGAACTACTGTTTTGTACATAGTAGGTAGTGAAATTTTTGCTGAATTGGATTAAAATGAACAGTTCTAACAATTAGTGTTCTAACCATAATTAATTGTTAATAATGGAATAGTTTGTTTAGGGAAGTAGTGAATTCCACAGCAATAAAAGAATTCAAGATGTGGTTAGATAAATATAGCAAACATGATGATGATGATGACATTTATATGGCCCTCTAAGGCTTGCAAAGCACTTCACAAATATTATATCATTTGATCCTTACAACAGCCCTGGGAGGTAAGTGCTATTATTACTCACATTTCACAAATGAGTAACCCTAACCCAACCTTAACCCTAAACCCTAATGCCAACCTTAACCTTAACCCTAACCCTAAGCCTAAATTAAGGTTAAGTGACTTGACCTGGGTCACAAAAATACCAAGTGTCTGAGGCCACATTTGAACTCAGGTCTTCCTGACTTGAATTCTAGCATTATATCCATGACAAGTAGCTATACTCTGCATAACAGTGTTGGACCTAGGGTAAACACTCAGAAATTCTTATGATTTTATGGTGTCATTGAAGTAGATACTCCTAGTGATACAGATTGTAACTCATTCTGTAGAACTTTTATCCCTGTCCTATCAATTCACCATAAAGGGCCCAGGCATAAGCTTCTTCAATGGTGCTTCTTGTCATAAGGCTACAGTGGAACAATGAACAATGTGATTATCGAACAAGGTAGATGTTCTAAAAGCATTGCTACAGTGTGTAAACAAATGCCCAGCAATAGAAATAGAGATCCATTATATAAGTTTAAAAAAATTTACATATGTACAGTGTTTTAGATATTTCAAAGCCCTTTTCTCACAACAATCCTGAGGCAATTAATATAAATACCATTATTCCCTTTTAACACACTAAAAACCCAAGTTTTTGTGAGACTAAATATTTTATCCATTAATGACCACACAATCATTAAGATTATAAGAAAAATTTGAACCCATGTTTCCTGACGCTAAGCCTCGGTTTCTATCTATTATTCTACGACTCTTTGCATAGAATCATAAGTACATGGAGATTTATTCATTCCCCTGACTAAAATGATTATTTTACTTTTAAAACATAGGGCAGGAATGTCTAAGTGGAATCAATGTCTGTGAAAATAAAACAGTGGTATGGTATTATATCATATTATTAAGTAAAAATTTCATCTCCTATTATCCTTGAAAGACATCAGGACATTGAATGAGTTACGTGTACCGTGTACAAAATTTCCAAGTTTAAACATTCCCTCCTCTGAAGTGAAAGACAACAGCTGTTTGAACACTGTACCTTATCCAAATGAAAGCACAATGGAAATTTGTGGCACGCAGAATATAATTAAATAGGTTGGAGACAGATGAGGAGACTGATTATGCATTCTTAATATCAGCCCTTTATTTTGATTCCCTGACCAAAAAATACTAATAAGACTAAAATGGTTGAATCTTTACCAGTCTACTTTCCAGAACGAATGAACGTGATCTCTAGTAATCCTCCATATGCATGGACTAAACATGATCCTCACAACCTTTTTTTTTTTTTTTCATAATCTTTATAGGGACAAACATAGCTGAGAATGCCTCTGGTCTCTTAAATAATTATGACTTGTGACTTACACTGTAACAAATGACCAAGGTACAAAGTCTGCTGATGAGCTATCACTTGTTTTCTTTGTATAGGATCAGTGGCAATAAATATAGAAATATTATTATCTTTCTTGGGCTTGTGTGTTTGAATAATTTTAATGTTTTAGGGAACATGATTGATGCCTTTTCTCCCATGCAAGTGTGTTATTGTTGATGTATTTTTTTCCTTCATGGTAGCACAGTGAGTGAATACGTTTATTATTATCAGTACATTTTGCTTTCTATTGGGCATTTCAGTCTTAACACATGCTTTTCAATATTCAACAATTGTGTGCATTTATTAAGTACCTATTTACAAAGCATTGTGTTGACCTCTGAAATTTAAAGATTAATAGGTATAGTCCCTGACCCAAAAGAGCTTTGTCGGTGTCATTCAGTTGTTTCAGTTGTGTCCAATTCTTCATGACCCCATTTGGGGTTTTCTTAGCAAGGATACTAGAATGTTTTATCATCTCCTTCTCCAGCTCGTTTACAGATGGGGAACTGAGGCAAACAAGGTTAAATGACTTTCCCAGGGTCACATAGCTAGTAAAAAGCTAGTTTTGAATTCATAAAGATGAGTCTTCCTGACTTCAGGCCTGGCACACTCTACATTATGCCCCTTCATTGTCCCTCCCCTCATTTACAATTCAGTAAATGGTAAGGGACACAATTATATATTAAAAATGAATTAGGTCGATGGGTGAAATACAATGTGCTATGAAAAACATTCCTGGAAACTGGTTTGTATGCAACAAAGCAATAATGTTGTAAAGTAAATTTGTCATGTATTATTACTCAAGCACACACAAACATATTTACACATTTATGTCTCTAATTTACCTGATTATTCTCAAGATTAATTCACTATATATGTATAGACCATTTTTGCCTATGAACATATAGGTAGGGAAGGAGGAATCTGCATAGGTATGTGGTAGTAAATTCTCAAAAAGTAGAGCCAAAAGAGGAGGAGTAAAGGCTGGGGAACTTCATCAAAACAGGTTCCAAGAGGAATTCACCAGGTAGAGAAAAAGATGGCAAAGATGGAGGGGTTGTCCATAGTGAGAAGGCCATAAGACAAGGCATTGTAAGAAAGATTCTGGAGGGAATGTTGAGAAATATGGAGCATGAGCAGTGAAACAAGGAGAAGAGTAAAGGAGTATGGCTGTCCTGGACCCTTCTGCAAAATATGTCCTAGGAATAACTCAGAAATCAAAGGAGAGGATTATAGGGCTCAACAGCTTTTCCAGGGTGAGAAGCAGGAAATATTAAGCCATGTTTGAAGTTGAGAAGATAATTCTAGATGAAAGTAAACTCAAGCTGAAGAGAACACCTAAATGGATGAGTACTTAAAAAGTTCCTCTTTAGTATGAGGAATCTGTTCATCTGTGCTTGACTCATGGTAAAGGTACTGACAACTGGTTTGAGGATATAGCTAAAATACTATAGGAATATGGGAAATCCAACATCTTGCAGATCCTTCAAAACCTGTAAGACTCTCAAGTAAAGGCAGAGGGGGAGAAGTCAAAACTGAAGGCAAGACCTCAAAAAGAGATGACTCCTTAAATTAAAGAAAGAAAGAAAGAAGAAATCATCTAAGTAAAACTCCCAAACTTGGAAAAGGGTCAGCAAAAAAGATTAAAGGTGGGAAAGGAAAGAGAGCTTGTGGCAAAAGAGTTATATCAAAATGGTTTAAAAATATAACAATAAAAAAAAAAACAAGGAATCTTTGGGACAAAGTATTGACTTAAAAAGGAGAAAAGATAAAAATATTTGAAAACATACTGATCATTATGGTGTGTGTATGTGTGTATGTATGTGTATGTGTGTGTGTATTTTATGTCAGGTCTGCATCTCTGAACATTCAGACATTGAAAATTTTTTTTCTCATATTATGCTCTGTATTTGGTATTCATGTTTGAGAGCATTTCATCCATGATTAATTCCTTTAGAGAGACTATCATGCATTAAATTTTTGTATAATGCTCAAGTTTAACTTTTAATTATACACCGGAAGGTCAGAATTCTGGCTAGCTTATATTTACTCCTGATTTATTTGTTTATGGATTATATTTCTCTTTCTATCCTTCTGAAGTTTCTTTTTGTTGTTCCATAATCTCTTAGGAATCCATATGATTTTATATCTCGACTATAGGTCACTTTCTTTTCTAATATTTGGTAAGAGAGCTTTATGATTTCTTTGAAGTTTTAGTTCTCATATTTCTTTCTAGTTTGAGAAAATATGCTATTGATTTATCTGCTTGTTCTCAGCCCATATATTAAGGGCTTTTCACTTGAAAGTTTTGATTTTTAAGTCTTTTAAAAATCTTTCCCAATCATTAAAATGATGACTTCTTTCTCTTTGTTTATGGGTACATCTTCATGATTCAGCTTAAAAAAAGTTAACCAGAAAAATATCTTCAACTTCTGCATGTTGGTGAAGATAGGGCTTTCTGAGATTTCCTCCCTGGTCATTCTATTCTAGGGAAGGCATGGTCACAGCTGAGCTTCAACTTTGTTTTTTTCAGATTCACAGTCTTAGTCTTTGCTTGGCTGTCCTCTTTTCCTTCTCTTAACTGGGGTGAATTAGTGTCTGCCTCACCCTCAACCTTTGTACAGTTAGAGGATGGGCAAGCTCTTTGTGAAAGCATCCGCAGAATTGTGAATCTCAAACTACACATGGACTTCCTTCAGATGGCACCATGATTTCAAACCTCTTTCTGTCCTTAATCCTCATGTCTGAGAAGTCACTGCCTGAAAGAAACTTGCTGCAGTCTGGAGCTGGGAAATAGGGTGTGCTCTCAGAGACTCTGAAGTAAATCTGGTCACCCTGTTAAATCCAGGTACAATTCTGTGAGTGAGATTTTGTTTCTAGTGAGGAAACTTGGAGGTTGTTAGGGAATAGGTACTGCCTGAGTTATCTGAGAACCCTATTTTTCTGCAGTTAATCCATGAGGTTTTGTTTTTCTTTCATTGCTAGGGTTTCTTTTTTTTGCTTTGTGGATTAAATCATCATTCTACTGGCACATAAACCCCTCTTTCTGGTAGAAAATTAGAAAATTAAGGAGCTCTGTAAAAAAATAAAAATAAAAAAACAGGAGCAAATCTGCTACATGGTGTGTTGCATTACCTGGAAGTCTCGTAAAGATTCTTCATTGTATCCCTTCCTTTCCATGTTCTTTTCTTAATTCATGCCCTTATTACCTCATTCCTGATCCTGTTGCCTTCTGCTAATGTCCTCTCCAGTACATCCATACCATCATTGTTTAATCTCCCCTATTACTACTTTCCCTGCTGAAAACAGTTAATGATCTCCCATTGCCAAGAGGATGAAATCAAACTCCTTAGTGTGACATCCAAATGATTTGTCAACATAAAAGCTGACATTAGACCTCTTCTCGTTTTGCTCCCTTTGTTTTACTGATGAGAAAACTTAAGTGAAAAAAAGTGATGTGATTTGCCTACAGGCAGAGGTGGGAGTAGAATTCATGTTTTCTAAATCTTTGCCCAGAATAATTTTCCTTTATTGTACTTAACTTCTTATGTTAGCTTTCAAAGAAAAATAAAATTATAATTCCCAAAATGTAGACATCCTCCTTTGCAAAGTACTGCACTTCTTCACTGTTTTCTCTTTCACTCTCTAGGGAGAATTCTGTGGCATACCTTGTTCAGTTCTGTAAGTCAGCACCCCTGGTATGTGTCAACCTAGTTAAAGAAAGAAAATGTGCAGATCCACAGATCTAGGTAAAGGCCCCTGCCTCTCTGAGCTATCATTTCTGAGGTGATTGCTCAACAGCCCCATCCGTATCTTTGTATACTTGGCTTCCTTTTTATCTTGCCAGTGGGATGGTTTTCAAATTAAACCTCTTTATAGAGCTGCCTTGCAAGGAAGCGATAGGTTTGATTGTCTTGGCTGTTGCTTTTCAAGTGGACTGATGAACACCTGCCACTTTTAGACCCATATAATATAAGGCACTGTTTGTTTACTCTCAGCTTCACCTCCTAATAAAATTTTCCTTTGAGTCAAAAATTATCATCCACTGCCCATTGACCCCCTCCTCTGCCAGCAGAGGGAAACACAACCTGGCTGTTTTTATGTCTGATTTGTTTATCTCTATGAGGAATGGGGGAGTGTTTGGTAAAGATCATTAATTTTATGACTTGTGTTTCAAAAAGTGGTGCCTTGGCTATTTACATCTCTCCATATTAACACCTGAGAAAATGAGTCTGCTGAAGATATAAAACCTAAAGTTAAAGTGTGTTTACCATTCTCCTCTAAATATAATTCATGGCTCAGAACAGATCTTTATGGCTTATGATCAAATATTTTCCTGGGTCTGCATTTGACTTTTGCTGCAGTGACACTGAATGTCTTTGAATCATTTGATTTCTTATACTTTGCATAGTGTTGAGTTTTAATTTTTCAGCATGGAAGCTGATGGAGGGCAGATGTTATAACTTTTGGACTTGGACCAGAAGGATGACAATCATTCTTTAGAATAAGAAGACCCTATTTTTCTTTACCCTATCATTTGAAGAAAAATAAAACACAGCAATTTCACTTTCTCCTGTCCTTTCCCACTCATTCAATAGATTCTAATGATGTCTGAATGGAGAGAGTCAATAGTGCATTCACAGTAAGGATTTCACCTTGCAGAAATCCACTTTAAAGGCAGTGTCCCCAAACACATTACATATAAGGAAGAAAGACCACCTGTACTTTATAACTATGGCAATCATACGCTGGTTAATGATCCTACTAGGAATAAAGTTTCATTATTATGAATTCGCATTATATACAACAACACTGATCAGGAAGGCACCTGGAACATAGTTCATCTAAGATCTAATTTTCATTTTTACTCTTCGATGCACTATAGTCCTAATAGCAGTCCAGATCCAGGAATGACTTTTTTTGGTGACAGATACAGAAGGAATCTGGTTATAATTTTGTCAGTATTGCAAATATGATTGCTGTTCTTGATGATGATGATGATGATGATGATGATGATGATGATGATGATGATGATGATGATACTGCTTCAAAGTCTTATTCCAGTGCCTGACTGTGATATCCAGGATACCCTGAATTCTGGAAGAGTATGCTAATGATAAAGAAACTTGGGCAGTTTCTGCCTGGTAAAGCTTTGGGTATGGGCCTAATAATAGATTACACCTGCTTTCTGAGGATAAATCTGACTAATGGACAGTAAATTGCCTACCAATTGGTTAATTATTTGTTCATTACAACTCGTGTAACAAAATAAAATAGTAACTGGATTGTAGGCAATTTTCATCTCATTCCATTTTTGCAGTGATGGTAGACAAGTAAAAAAGATGTTAGAATGGGTTAAGAAACACAGTTCTTAGACATTCTAAAAACATTAATTTTCAGTGCTTTAAATATGAAGTCCCTGGCAAGTGACCAAACAGTATAGGAAATAAATGATATGAATATTAGCCTTGCCACTATAAATGATCCAGGAAACAAGAAGAAATTGCAGCTAAATTGAAGCATGATTTTTAGGACCTCCTTGGAGACCCTAACAAAGAAATTGTTAGAGTTGGTTTTATCATTCACTCAAAGGCAAAAGACAAACACCATTTCATGTGATACTTGTTAATCTCACATTGCAATATTCATGATAATCATTTGCAAAATGATTTTCATGAAAACAATTTCAGTTTATTATCCTAACATCTGTTAAAGAGGTTTAGGAGATAAATAAAATCTTTGAAAAATAATAACATTCTAATTGTCAAATTATACTTTAATAACTCATGATTTACATACTTTAATGCAAAGATGGTCATGGGGGAAGACCATATGGAAAAGAGTGCCCAGTGGATAGAATACTAGGAGGCAAGAAGACACAAGTTCAAATCTGGCATCAGACACTTAGTAGCTTGTGACCCTCCTCAAGTCACTTAATCTCTGTCTGTCTCAGTTTCCTCAGCTGTAAATTGGGAATAACAACAGAGCCTACATCAAGTTGTAATGATAGAATGAGATGATATGAATTAAAAGTGTTTATCAAAATGAATAGCACAGATTAGGTACTCTAAAAGCTTATTCTTTTCCCCCTTCAAATATATAGATAGCTAAATAGTTCAATAGATTAATCAGTGGATAAGTAGATAGATACAACTAAGTTGATACAGAAATATAGAGGCCATATATCATATAGAGATATAAGTCCATGGCCATAATTTTATAAATTCTTCAAATGTGACTGTTGTTTTAGATGAAGATGATGATGTTGCCTCTTCAAAATCTTTTTTATGTTTATTTATTTTCAGTCTTCAACATTCATTTTCACAAAATTTTGAGTTCCAAATTTTCTCCCCATCTCTCCCTTCCTCCCACCCCAAAACACTGTGAATTCTGGTTACTCCTTCCCCCAATTGGCCCTCCCTTTACCTTATCCCTATTTTCTCTCTTTTCTTATAGGGCAAGATGGATTTCTATACCCCATTACCTGTATTTCTTATCTCCCGAGTGGCATGCAAAATCATTTCTCAACATTTGTTCCTGAAACTTTGAGTTCCAACTTCTATCTCTTTCTCCTCCCCTATCCATCCCTGAGATGGGAAGCAATTCAGTATAGGCTATATATATATATATATATATATATATATATATATATATATATATATATATATATATATATATATATATGTGTGTGTGTGTGTGTGTGTGTGTGTGTGTGTGTGTGTGTGTAGCTTTGCAAAAGATTTCCATAATAGTCATGTTGTGTAAGACTAAAAGTATTTCCATCCATCCTATCCTGCCCCCCCTCATTTATTACATTCTCTCTTGACCGTGCCCTTCCCTTTGACTGTTTACTTCTATTTACTCCCCGCCTTTTTCCCTTTCATTGAAAAAGCTTTTTCGTGCATCTTTTATGAGAGATAGTTTGCCCCATTCCATTTCTCCCTTTCTCCTCCCAATATATTCCTCTCTCACTCAATAATTTTATTTTTTAGATATTATTCCTACCTATTCAACTCACCCTGTGCCCTCTCTTCATGTGTGTGTGTCTGTGTGTGTGTGTCTATGTGTGTGTGTATAATCCCTCCAACTACCCAAATACTGAGAAAAATTTCTAGAGTTACAAATATTATCTTTCTGTGTAGGAATGTAAACAGTTCAACTTTAGT
>JAJHZJ010000048.1:1249038-1265331 GCA_023548195.1 Bettongia penicillata ogilbyi | reverse complement strand
TTGGGAAGGAGCAGATGAGAGCTAGGAGATGCCGGGCTACATCCACAGCGAGTCATGGCATAGATAGGAAGCTAAGTGGAGTAAAAGCCATTCAGCTTGCAATGTAAATTAGAAACCATTGAGTGGAAGAGCAAGCTAGGGAGGAGGAAACTTGTTAAACTGCATTGGGTAAGGCATAGAGAATGAGAATGTGAAAAGAGAGTATAAGACACTTGCAAACTATCCTGAGAGAGATTTAAGAACAGGGCTGTCAACAGAGAGCCCAGGCAATCACATCAAATCTGGTCTGTTGCTGATTGGGATTACCCTGCCTGCCTGAGAGTGAGTGGTGGGGCAGACAGAGGCTGGGGAGGGGAGAGCTGTCATGAGAGGGACCTGGAGCTGCTGATGTCTGGGTGATGGGATTTCAGAAAGGGCTTTAACTAATGCACTTAACTGGAGCAGATGAGAATTGAAAAGTGATTTCATTAGAAGGCAATGTCATGCGTGAATGCATTATAGCAGAAAGGAGAGAAGGATGCTGGTGAGAGTGGGTAGAGAAAAGTCACTGCCAGAATGAAGTCTACAGTAAACAGGCATTGCACCTGTACCCTGTTTCATTGATTGAAGTTGAAGGAATAGATTTCAATGGAAGACACTGGAGGGCTGATGATCCACCTTTTTGTTATTCCCCTACTCTTCAGCGAAAAGGAACGACATGTACATGCCTATGCCAGAATCACCCGTTAAATGCCTTCTAAATCCAGACCTTATCTGGGGCAAAACTCCATTTACCGTATTATGGATTTGATCTCTCACAAGGAACCAAGCGGTAGCCTGAGTAGGTCCAATTTGTTCAGTCATTTTTCAGGCATGTCTGACATTCATGACACCAGTTGGGGTTTTCCTGGCAAAGATACTGGGGTCATTTACCATTTCCTCCTCCAAGTCATTTTACAGATGAGGAAACTGAGGCAAACAGGATGAAGTGATTTGCCCATGGTCACACAGCTAGTAAAGCTAGTGCAAGGTGAGATTTGAACTCAGGAAGTTGCATCTTCCTGACTTCAGGCCTGGCATTCTGGCCTCTGTGCCACCTTGCTGTCCTAAGCACACCCTATTACCTTGGCAATATTTCTATGCTGTGCAGTTCCATTAACTAGTTTCCTTCTTTCTAGCAATTTGGTGCCTGACCTTTTCTTCCTAATGAGTGTTATGGGTATTGGTAGTTTTCTAGGACTAGACTCTGATTCAGTGTTCTCTAAAAAAAATGGGATTTTCTCAAGGTGCCCACCATCTGGTAGTATTAATAAGAAAAGTTCTTATTTCTCTGCCAGGTGTTCTATGTAAAGAAGTAAGTTCGTGATGCCTTAGAGCAGAGGCATAACTAGGATGTATTGCACCTTGGGAAATTCAGTTAAGAAGGGGACATGGGTGGGCTGTAGTCAGATTTTCTGATTGTATAGGTAAAATACTGGCAACCCAGAGAGCAGTCCAACTGTAGGTACAGCCATGCTTGTAACAGGGTAGCCAATCCTCTTCAATCACACAGGGATCAGGAAGGAAGACAGCTTTGGGAAAGACAATGGCAGAACCATAGAAGTGGTAGTATGGGCCATTAGAAGATGGCCTATAAGATAGGGTGTAGAGACGGCAATCACCACAGGAAAGAAAAATGCCATTCAGCTCCCTGGGAAAATATCCATTTGCTCCTGTTTAGTTATGACTCTGCTTGACAGTTACTGTCTAGCAAAAGCCAATTTGGCCTGGTCTGGAATTTGGTTTCATTAATGATTGCTACCACCTAATTTGACCCAGAGGCAACTAGGAAATGATACTCCCAGTACTCTGCCAAGGAAACCCCAACTGGGGTCATGGAGAGTTGGACATGACTTAAACGAATCAAGACCATCAACAAAAGAGCAGTAAGCCACAGAGTAACCTAGCTGACCATGGAGCAAGCTAGGGTAGAAGGGGAGATGTTCATCCAGGGACAGTAACTAGCAGTGAAGGAATCTCCTGAGGGTTACTTACAGCTGGAAGCAGGAGCTGAAAGGGAACGGGCTACCTTGTGTGGGGTCCTGGTTTAGAACTCTGGAAGTCAGGGACCGGGCTGGGAAAGGAATGAAAGTCAGCCTGGGCTCCTTCACAAAATGGAGGCTCTTAGAAGAACTCACCAATAGAAGGCAGGGGGAAGGCCTTTTTGCAGAGGGATGTTCTAGGTTGAGAAGGCCACAGGTTAGAGGTGAGATAGACATAGATATAGCTAGATGTATCTGTATATATCACACACACACACACACATATAAATAGGTAAATTATTATAGTATGCCATATAATTTATATATTCATTTATTTCCACACGCTCTATATATGTATATTTACATATACATCTATTACTCTATCAATCTATAAATCAATTGATTGGAATAGTTTGATTGGATAGATCAGTTGGTAGGTAGAGAGATGAGGGGGAGAGAGAGATGAGAGAGAGAAAGAGAAAGGTTTGGCAGCCTTCTGCAGCATGGGTTCACCAACAGGAGCCATTTCCTGCTGAATCAGGGACCAGAGCTGTTGACAGTGAGAAGGCCACCAGGGTAATATTGAGCAACAATCTGAATATAGGAAGTAAAAGCTGCAAAGGGGTGAGAGATGTCTTCTGTGGGGGAAATGTAGAAATAACCCTCCTCCAACTGTAACATCACCACGCACACTTATTAAGGAGGATTGAGCGAAGGCTTGTTTTTTGTTTTCTTAAATAATTCTTGGTTTCAGTAAAAGGTATGAAATAATAGAAAGCATAATGAGGTTGGAGTCAGATGACCTGGTTTGAGTAGAAATTCTCTCCACTGACTGTGGTTTGGGGCAAGTCACAGGCCACAAGCTCCAGTTTCCACATGTATAATTTAGAGATGATCACACACACACACACGCACACACACGCACACATGCACACACACTCTCCACCTCCCTCTTGGGGCTCTTGTGAGGAAAGTGCTTTGCAAGTCTTGAAGTGTCATATACCTAAGAGTTACTCTTTGGAGTTTTTGCTGTTTTTCCTTGTATCTTCAGTACTTGATTAACTCAATGGTTGGCACAGAAGAAATGCTTAACACATGCTTTTTGATAGATTGCTTAGTGTCCTATACACAGGAAGAAAGTCAGGCTAGATGATAAGACTTGGACATGGAAGGAGCTTAGAGGCTGTCTAGCCCAACCCTCGTATTTCACAGATGAGGAACTGAAGTCTAAAGAGGTTATGTGATTTGTCCAAGAGCTCACAGGTAGGAGGCTACAGAATCCACATTATAACCCAGAATCCTTTGACACCAATTCAAAATTGCTTTCATTATGCCATACGAACAGGTTGCTTTACAATTACACAGTTTGTGTGTGTGTGTGTGTGTATGTGTGTGCGTGCGTGTGTGTGTGTGTGTGTGTTCGTCCTTCATTGCCGAAGAAGACCATCAGAGAAATAATGACATGACTTGCACTTGACTTTGATCTGAGTGAGGGAGGGCTGTGCAGGTCACCAGCCTGACTTCTCCCCCAGAGCCATCTGAATCCAGTGACCAGATATTCCTCAGGATGACTAGAGATGGCCCAGGATGCACTGGGAGACCTTGGGCCTTCTTAGGCCAAGGGCTTTGCAGGCACTCACTTAGGGTGAGGTAACGCCTATTCATTGAATAGGCCTGTTTATGAAGTAGCCAGGGCATGGCCCCTTTAATGAGGTCAAGAAAAAAGAAAGACATCAGGCTGGAAGGAAAACAGCAACAGTTACTACTGATAATCACTCCCAAGGTAGGAGGGTGCAGAGGAGCCCTCAGATAGGGCCCCAGTGGAGTTCCAGTTTCAGAGTGCAGTAGGTTTAAGGTTTTGGGAGAGGACAGAATAGGGAACAGGGCACAGGGGACAGGGGACAGGGGGATGGGGAGGGGAGGGAAGGGGAGAGGAGAGAAGAGGAGAAGAGAGGAGCCAGTAAAACCCAGGTCAACTGGGCATCTTTTGGCCATCCAAGTTTACCTTCCTTTGGAGAGGAGAAGGAAGGGGAGGAAGCGGTGAGTCACCCAGCTAGCATTTAATCAGATGCATCTACTCACAGGATTGTGTTTGTCCTTTGTTGTCAAAGAACACTATGCCATCAGAGAAATGACGACATGACTTGCACTTGATATTGAGAAATCCAGTGTAATGTCATTTTCCTCATCCCCCAAGACAAAAAATAGATGAACTAACCACAGCTTTAACACTGTGATGTTGGCCTTGCCTGACCCGTTAGCAGCATTAGGCAAGGTATTGAATGTCTGCATTGACTACCACTTTGTGGCAAACCTTATAGGGAAAAAAAATGGTCCAAGTCCTCAGTGAAGTTTTTGTTCACTGAGCAGATGACCCTCTCAGAGATCAATCTGTGGTCTCATGCCATGTCAGGGGTGGGAGTGGACACTCAAGACAAAATCTCAGCCAGTGACAAAATATCAGGGTAATATTTGATAGGGACTTCGTGCATCCTAATACTACTACGGTAGCTATGAGGCCCTGATTGAAACCGTGGAATCGTGGAGAACAGAGCTTTGGGGATACTCTTGATTACATTAGCCACCTAACACTATAGGCTAGCCCTACTCAAAACTAATAATGATTATCAACTTAACATGGAGAATAATGGAATGAGTGGTATTTATTTTTTTTTGTATTTTGGTTCCAAAAGAAGGCAAGATACATCAGAACAAATCAGAAATACCAATACTTCATCTGCTGAAAATGCTTCAGCACAGATGGTACAGGCTACTAAAGCAGCTAAACCATAAGCACAAGGAAAATGAACTGAAGATATGAATGCCTTCAATATATGCCAGGACTCAATCATAATAAAATTGGAAATAGATTTTACAAATCCATATGCAGAGACTTTCTACTGCTTTTGTCAAAAGTGCCCTCAGCTGAAAGTCACAAAATAATATAATGCAGACCAATGCAAGGCAATGTTAAAAAAAAATCATCTCTAAATCCAGATTAGAAGAAATTAGAGCTGAAATTATCAAGCTATGAAAATGTGAAAAGAGAAAAGTTGAAGAATCTGAGGTCACTGAAAAAATCTTCATTACATGCAAATTCCAGAAATTCTACCTAACCAAAAATAGATAATAAAAGCAAATCATGTCTTAAATGACTTGAAAGGGAGATGGGCATTCTTAAACTGGAATATTGAAAAGCAATGAGTTTGACAGTACAAATCCAACTAGTAGATCAGCTATACCAAAACACAGTATATATAAATATACAATTACATTATTTATATAGTATATAATGAAAACTATGCTATATTGTTTATATAACATAACAATTATGTTATATATTATAATTTATACATTTTATAATACATTATAAGTATATAAAATATATATATTTATAAATGTAAAATATTTTAACTAACTACACACACACATATACACACCCCTAGCATTTGCTATTCTATGCATTCTCCCACAATAATTGAAAGTGTAAAAACATTTCAGGACCAGCATACAAGAGTACTGACATTGGTCATTGCCACAGTAAGAACCATAAAAGGAAAGGTGAATCCACCAAGAAATAGATTTAAGGATATGCATGCATTAAGCACCACTGTGGAAGAAGCAATTTGAGAAAACTATTGAAGACCTACAGAAAGACCCCGGAAGATTAAGTTAATGTAAAGTTGGCACATGCAGTAGAAAATCTGAGTGCCAGATTGTACAATTAAAAGCAATAAAAAGAAATGTGGACAGGAATACAGAAAAAATTGTTTTGCAAATTCCAGATTTCATTTGAAAGCTGAAATCAAAAGGTTAAAGTCATGCAAGATACAACAAATGTCAGGTTTTCAAGTGATTCTGTTTTTGGTACAATTGACCTTCTAGTAGAATTTGTGTATTTTTAGAACTGGCACATAATGGACATATTTGTATCTTCAGTCTATTTCAGGTGTACAATTCAATACCAAATTTTATTTTATTATTTTACTTTTTAAAAAATTTCTTTTTAGTTTTCAACATTCATTTCCACAAGATTTTGAGTTCCAAATTTTCTCCCCATCTCTCCCCCCTCCCCACCTCAAGATACTGTGCATTCTGATTACCCCTTCCCCCAATCTGCCCTCTCTTCTATCACACCCCTTCCCTTCCCTTACTCCCATCTCCTCTATTTTTTGTAGGGCAAATTAGATTTCTATGCCTCATTACCTGTATTTCTTATTTCCCAGTTGCATGTAAAAACAATTTTTAACATTTATTTTTAAAACTTTGCATTCCAACTTCTCTCCCTTCCTTCCTCCCCACCCATCCCCACTGAGAAGGCAAGCAATTCAATATAGGTTACACATGTGTATCTATGCAAAAGACTTCCATAAAAGTCAAGTTGTGAAAGACTGTATTTCCCTCCATCTATCATTTATTCCGTTCTCTCTTTGACCTTGTTCCTCCCCAAAAGTGTTTACTTCTAATTACCCCCTCCTCCTATTTGCCCTCCCTTCTATCATCCCCCCACACTCCACTATCCCCTTCTCTCCTGCTTTCCTGTAGTGTAAGATGGATTTTCATACCAAATTGAGCATGCATATTATTCCCTCCTTAAACCAAAAGTGACGAGAGTAAGCTTCACTTTTTACCTCTCACCTCCCCCCCCTTTCCCTTCCATGGAAAAAGCTTTTTCTTGCCATTTTATGTGAGAGATAATTTGCCTCATTCCATTTCTCCCTTTCTCCTTCCAATATATCCCTCTCTCATCCCTTAATTTTATTTTTTTAGATATCGTCCCTTCCTATTCAACTCATACTGTGTGCCCTCTGTTTATACGTATATAATCCCTCCAGCTACCCAAATACTGAGAAAAGTCTCAAGAGTTAAAAATATTATTTTTCCATGTAGGAATGTAAACAGTTCAGCTTTAGTAAGTCCCTTATGAATTCTCTTTCCTGTTTACCTTTTCATGCTTCTCTTGATTCTTGTGTTTGAAAGTCAAATTTTCTATTCAGTTCTGGTCTTTTCATCAAGAATGCTTGAAAGTCCTCTCTTTCATTGAATGACCATTTTTCCCCCTGAAGTTTTGCTCAGTTTTGCTGGGTAGGTGATTCTTGTTTTTAATCCTAGCTCCTTTGACTTCTAGAATATCATATTCCAAGCCCTGTGATCCCTTAATGTAGATCTTGTGTTATCCTGATTGTATTTCCACAATACTTGAATTGTTTCTTTCTGGCTGCTTGCAATATTTTCTCCTTTACCTGAGAATTCTGGAATTTGGCTACAATATTCCTAGGAGTTTTTCTTTTCAGATCTCTTTCAGGAGGTGATTGTTGGATTCTTTCAATATTTATTTTACCCTCTTGTTCTAGAAAGTCAGGGCAGTTTTCCTTCATAATTTCATGAAAAATGATGTGTATTCCCTTTTCTTGATCATGGCTTTTAGGTTGTCCCATAATTTTTAAATTGTCTCTCCTGGATCTATTTTCCAGGTCAGTTGTTTTTCTAATGATATATTTCACATCATCTGCTATTTTTTCATTCCTTTCATTTTGTTTTGTAATTTCTTGATTTTTCATAAAGTCATTAGCTTCCATCTGCTCCATTCTAATCTTTAAGGAATTGTTTTCTTCAATAAACTTTTGGATCTCCTGTTCCATCTGACCAATTCTACTTTTTAGGGCATTCTTCTCCTCATTGGCTTTTTGGATCTCTTTTGCCATTTGGGTTAGTCTATTTTTTGAAGTGTTATTTTCTTCAGCATTTTTTGGGGTCTCCTTTAATTTTCATGATTTTCTTGCATCACTCTCATTTTCTCTTCCCAATTTTTGCTCTACTTCTATTATTTGATTTTTAAAATCCTTTTTGAGCTCTTCCATAGCCTGAGACCAATCCATATTTTTCTTGGAGGGTTTGGATTGAGGAGTTTTGACTTTGTTTTCTTCTGTTTGCATGTGTTGGTCTTCCTTGTCACCAAGTAAGATTCTATAGTCTGATTCTTTTTCGGGTTTTTGCTCATTTCCCCAGTCATTTACTTGACTTTTGAGCTCTTTGTCAAGGTAGTTTTCTGCTTCTAGTGGGGAGGTGGGGGTGTACTGTCAGCTACTTGATCCCTACCATAATCTGTGGCCTAGAGCTCCAGAAACTGTGGCTGCAGCTGCAGCCCGCTGCAGACTTTTTCTATATTCTCCTTCTTTGAAGGTTTTCTTCTGATTGTTTTTTGCTGTGGCTGTGGCTGCCATGTGTTCCTTCACTCCCTCTTCTCTCTGCTGTCCTGTTGCTGGGCCTGAACCCTCCACTTTCCTGCACTGGTCCCACTGACTTTTTCCTCTAATCTTCCAATTATGCTCAGCGTTTTGGGGCCATGAAGTCTGAAAACCACAACAGGTGTGAGAGATTCAGTCTCCCCAAGGCCTGCTCATGTCCTCTCTGTGCATTACTGGACTGCTCTGCTCCCAGAGAGGCATGTTAAATACTTATCAGTGACCTTTCAGGCTGTCTTGGGCTGGAGATTTGCTTTACTCTGTCATTCTTTGAGTGCTGCAGCTCCAGAATTTATTTAGAGCAATTTTTTCCCCAAGTATTTGGCTGGGCTTGGCAGGAGTTCTCTAGAAAATCTGTCCTGTTACTCCACCATCTTGGCTCTGCCCCAAATTTATTTTTTAAAATAAGATTTTATTTTTTTCCCCAATCACATGGAAAAACAATTTTTAACATTCATTTTTAAAAAGTTTAGTCAAAAATATTTTATAGAATATTAAGAAGCAAAAAACAATCAGAAGAAAACCCTCAAAGAAGGAGGCTATGGAAAAAATTCTGGTCATCTGTATGACCATTATAATAATATGATACTAGCTAACTTTATATAGAGCTTGCTACTACATGCCAAACACCGCATTGAGTGCTTTATAATTATTGTTTAATTTGATCCTCACAGCAGCCCTACGAGGTAGATACAAAGGGAATTAAGTCAGAGGTTAAGTGACTTACCCAGGGTCAGTAAGTCACTAAGTGTCTGAGGCCACATTTGAACTCTGGTCTTCCTGACTCTAGGCTTGGCACTGTATCCACTGAACTACATAATAAAAAATAATAACTCACATTGATATAGTGCTTTAAATTTTACAAGGAGGTTTTTTTTTTACATTATCTCATTTGATTATAAGAAGACCAACACAATAAAAATACAAAATAGCTCAAACATGAAACTGAAAATTTATATATGGTAACTTTAACAACACGGTGGTTTTGTCAAAGGAGATGACTTACATGTTTGCTTCTCTAGAAAGCAGCAGAGGCAGATAAGATCCATAATTATTGGATCCGGTATTGCCCCATGGTATATGAATTAATAGCAAAGCATGTTACTGGCTTCCTTTTGGATGAAAACCTGATCTAACTTTTTTTTTTGTTATCCATTCACTTTTTTTTAATAAATTAATTTATTTGTTAACAATCACTTCCATAAATCTTAAATTTTCTCCCCTTCCCTCACCCCTCCCTCCCTGAGATGGCATGAAATCATATATGGGTTCTACACATACATTCTTATTAAACACATTTTCACATTAGTTATATTGCATAAAAGAATTAAAATGAATGGGAGAAACCACAAGAAAAACCAAACCAAAACAAAACATAACCCAAGAGAAAAAAGTCTGCTTCACTTTGCATTCTGATTCCATGTTTTTTCTCTGGATATGGATGGCATTTTGCCTCAAGAGTCCTTTGGGAATGTTTTAGGTTGATCTCACCTTTCTTAAGAGAAGGTATCACTTTCTATTGTCAAGAGATGAGAATGCTAGTACCCTTCAGGTATAGGCCAACTCCATGTATATGTATTTCATACAAAGCATTCATGATTTGTATCACACACACACAAAATTAAAAACTATAAGTACTCATAAGAAAATAATACACTAACAGAAGGGCACAAAGATTGTATAAAAAAGTCCCAATGATGTAAAAACCAATATTATTGATTTGGTAATTGTTGCATGAAACTTCACCACAACACTTCTACTACTGCCTTTATTGGTTATCACAAAATTTTTGACTCAGTACTACACTCATGGCCAATTCATGGGTTGTACACATATAAAATAAACCCAAGTATACTGAGAATGTTAGCGTATTTGGTGTCCAGATAGAAAACTTTTCTCTATTTAAAACATAATACTAATGTAATAATGAAAAAAAAATTGTCATTAAAGATCCAGCATCTTTCAGGGAGACAATTTAAGCCCATTACGGTTCTGCTTAGATTTCAATTCATTATCATCTCTCAATAAAACTGAACAGGGCTTCCAGGTTAAATGGGGGAATCATATCTAAACATATTATTAATCACCTGATGTACAAAGATGTCATTATATTTTATGACTCCATAAAGAAAACATATTAAATAGCTTCTTCACATTGAAATTTTTCTTTAATAATATAAAAATAAAATTTGGACTCAGTAAGTAACAACTGAAGACTTCAAGCTTGTATTTGGGATTTAAATGAAAACAATGGGTAAAAGCAATCAAATATGTCACTTTCCCATAGTAAATATAGTCATTGAGGAGAAAGTAGGCTATGTTGACATTTTCTGTTCACCTAAGAACATAAAAAGGCTCAACCACATAAAGTTGGCCTTTTAGAGTTCACAGATATTCTAAGACCCCAAGTTGCTACATCTTGGTTAGCTGACCATAAAGTTTTATCCAAACTGGTTAAATATTCTCTCAGTGCTATTCCTAAGTAACCCCCACCCACTTTGTTAATTGTTAAATGAGACATAAGAGCCTCATTTCATTCCAACACTGAACCTGAAGAAACAGGCTAGTGGTCTGATCCAAGGCCACCCATTTACTATCCTGATTGTCATTTGCTCTGAAAATATCAGTCCTCTTTCTCTTGACAAGGAAGTATTACTTTCTATAGCTGCCTTAGGTTGATGGGCCCTGTGTTTCATTAATATGATATGGGTTTTTTTATTAGGATATTTTCCTAATCTTCTATGTTAAATTTTACAATTCCAAATGTGCATGTCAAGATTGGTATTATGTAGGCATTAATTGTATCAAACATATTCTTCTAAAACTCTGATTTCAAGAAGTCACTTAGTCTCATGACCTACACAGCAACAGCTTTTTTCTTCATTGCTTTATACTTGGTGACTTGCCCAGAGGATGAGGTATTTCTGAATATTCCTTTCACTCATTGTTTTGATTGGAATTCCAGATTCAAGCTTGAAGTCTTCTGTCTTTATTTCATGTACATTAAGAATTTTATACTTATCAAATCTAAATTACAGTTTTACATCATTTAATGTGTTTCTTTGTGAAGCCAGGATGTGGGTTTCTGATCACAGGAGATTTCTGACTACCCTAGCACTTTTTTGAGGGAGCCCTCCACTCATCATTGTAGGACAAAGAACTTTACAGGCTACCAGTATCCCTGATCTCTCTGAAAGGTTACCAGCTTATTTTTCTGTACTATCACTTACTTCTCTGGCTAGGATTCCTTTCCAAATATCAGCAGGCTTCTGGCTGACTTGTACAGTTCTGAAATAGAAAACGTCACCTACCGTATAGTTCCTTATTGAATTTTTTAGTCATTATTTAACTTTCTGTGAGTTTGAGGTTTTTGCTATAATAGGTATATGGGAGCTGGATGGTCTGCTTCCTTTCTGGCAAGAAGCTGAAAACACATCTAGTTTCATGGACCAGTAGTAAAGGTTGACAATATGCCCAAGCTACTGGATATGTCAAATGTAAATAAAAGTGGTTAGCTCCAGTTGGAGCCTACGATATGGTAAAGATGCAAGAGTGGAATCAAAAGGCCATCTCTGGGTGAAACCCATATTAATTTAATCAATGACATGTCAATAAGGAAATATCTAAAAAAAGATCAAGTCTTACAAATATCTTTTTGACACAGAAAGGTTTATGATGTCAATTCAGGACCAGGTAATTGCCAGATAGGTTATCCTAGAGTTACTTTCACTGAGCCTATAAAATATGTACATCCTTATACTTTTATTCAATTACAAAAAGCAATTATATCAACTCCTGCAAAAGTTCACAGAACACTCAATAGGAACAAGAATTATTTCTATTTGAACTCTATCAAGAAAGATGAAAAGGATGAGATGAATACTAATATTTATGTAGCACTTAAAGCTTGCAAAGTTATTTCCTCACAGCAACTCAGTAAGACGAGTAATATTATTCCTAATTTACTGATGAGTAAACTGAGGGTCAGAGAAGTTAAGAGACTTGTTGATGGTTATAGCAAACACTGCAAGATGATGCTGTTAAAGTACTGCACTCAATATGCCAGCAAAACTCAACAGCGGCCACTAGATTGGAAAAGGTCATTTAATGTCCCAATACTAAACAAGGGCAATGCCAATTATTATTCAAATTATCAAACAATTGTGCTCATTTCACATGCCAACAAGGTTATGCTTAAGATTCTGTAAGATAAGCTTCAGCAATATATGAACCGAAAATTACCAGAAGTGCAGGCTGATTTTTGAAGAGGCAGAGAAACTAGAGGTCAAGTTGTCAACATTTGCTGTATTATGGAGAAAGCAAGGGGGTTCCAGAAAAACATCAACTTCTTCTTCATTGACTACAGTAAACCCTTTGACTGAGTGGATCACAACAAAATGTGGAAAATCCTCAAAGAAATAGAAGTATTCACTTGTCTTCTGAGGAGCCTATACATGGGTCAAGAAACAAGTTAGAACCAAATATGGAACAAACAGCTGATTGGGTGGGTTTAAAACTGCAAAAGGATTATGTCAAGGCTGTATATTGTCACCTAATTATTTAACTTGTAAGCAGAGTATATCATGAGAAATGCAAGCTGAGTGAATCAAAGCTGGAATCAAGGTTGGCAGGAGAAAAATATCAACAATCTCAGAGAGAGAGATGATACAATTCTGGCAGAATATAATGAGAAATTAAGAAGTCTCTTGATGAGGGGGAAAAAGGAAAATGTTAGAGTTGGTCTGAAGCTTAACATAACCGCCTCCCCCACACCCCCCAAAAAAACACCTAAGATCATGGCAACTGGTCCCATCACTTCGGAAAAAAAAGGAGAATAAATGGAAACAGTGTCACATTTTATATTCTTGGGCTCAAAGATCACTGCAGACAACAACTGTAATTAAGAAATTAAAAGACACTTGCTCCTTGGAAGGAAAACTATGGCAAATCTGGATAGCATGCTTAAAAGCAGAGATATTATCTTACCAACAAAGGTTTGTATGGTTGAAGTTATGGTTTTTCCAGTGGCAATTTATGACTATGAGAGTTAGACTATAAGGAAAGCTGATCACCGCAAAATTGCCACCTTCAAATTGTAGTGCTAGAGAAGACTTTTGAGAGCCCCTTGGACAGCAAGGAGATCAAATCAGTCAAAACTTAAAGAAATAAATCCAGGCTATTCACTGGAATGTCAATACTGAAGCTGAAGCTTAACTACTTTGGTTACATAATAAAATGGAACTCTGAAAAAGATCCTGATATTGGAATTGAAGACTGAATATTTGATTGAATCAGGTTTTCAATTCTGCCTCAGACACATACTAGCTGTGTGACCCTGTTCGCCTCAGTTCCTCCATCTGTAAAATGAGCTGGAGAAGGAAATGGCAAACCACTGAAGCATCTTTGCCAAGAAAATCTCACTCGTGCTTTTGAAGAATTGGACATGACTGAACAATAAAAATGACTTGTCCCTCATATAGGAATTAAAAAAAACAAACCATTGAAATTCTCTCCCGAGCTCTTCAAAAGGGGGGCAGCTGGGTGGCACAGGAGATAGAGCACTGGTCCTGAAGTCGGGAAGACCTGAGTTCAAATGTGACCTCAGACACTTGCTAGCTTCATGACCATGGGGAAGTCTCTTAACTCTGATTGCCTTGTGGACAAAAAAAAAAAAAAAAGATTGAATGCAAAAGGAAAAGCGGCTGCTGCTCTGGCAGAGGATGGGATGAATAAATAGTATCTTGGAAACAATGAATGTGAATATGAACTTGGACAGACAGACTGAAGAAGGTGATGGAGAAAATGCTAATGCAGATCAAATTTAAAATGTGTAAGAATATACACATACATAGTTACATATATATACATAAATACACATACTTTATATATATATTTATATAAATAAATATATGAGTATTCATACATACAAATATATATATGTGTGTGTGTGTATATATATATATATATATATATATATATATATATATATATATATATATATATATATATAAAATGTGTGTGTATATTTAGAGAGCCAGTTGCCAAACATTTATCTTTACCTTACCTTATATTCACCTTTTGGAAACAGTTGTGAAGGAGTTAAATTAAAAATAAGAAAACAGAACCGAAAAGAGCAAAGCAGGAGGTCAATTAAGGTTGTGAGTAGAGTACCCTGGTAGAAGGCAAAGTGGCCGTGTGCTGCAGTCTGTCTTGGGTTCCATGTAGTGCAAAAGAATGAACTTGAACAAATTAGCAGAGAGGTCATGATACAGACACATGGTCATGATACAGACTCACTGAGACCCCAGGATGTTTTTCTCATTGTTTTTAAATAGCAACGAGGTTAAAGCAGGGCCAATGATTAAGCAAGGACAAACAAGGACAAGTAAAAACCACTGAGAAAATGCCAGCTCCTCCAAGGTGCCCCAAAGCAGCATTGCTCTTGGTTTCCAGTGCCAGATGAATGGTGATTTCATAACTTTTTTTTGGGAGGGGGGCTAGGAAATAATGGTAAATTGCCAGGCTATTTTGGGGGGCTTGACGGCTCCATGAACCCGGAAGGAATCTTCATCCTGGCTATCTCAGTATTACCCTGCAAGTCCTTTGAGACTACAAGCAGGAAAGAGGGGGTTGGGGATCAGAGGAACAGGGGCAGCCTTTTCCAATGACTTCATCTTAATTCTGCCTTGAAAAGCACAGTACCATGACAGGCCTATGAAATTAAATGAAGAACCAGACCGAGCAGGCAAGGAAAATAACTCCAATATTAGCATTTAGAGGGAATGGAAGATGGCGATAAGCCAGGGAGGCAAAGAACTAGTAATGCAAGTGAATACAGAGTTCTTAGGGCCAGTGCTTGTTTTGTGAAACACAGCTCAGGGAATCCAAATGCATCTGACCCTTACTTCCTTCACTTATGCATCCAGTTCATAAGTGATGCAACGAATAGGGTACCAGGCCTGGTGTCAGGAAGACTCCTCTTCCTGAGTTCAAATCTGGCCTCAGACACTTACTGGTTGTGTGACCTTGGGCAAATAACTTATCCCTGTTTGCTTCAGTTTCCTCATCTGTAAAATGAGCTAGAGAAAGAAATGGAAAATCACTCTAATACTTTTGCCAAGAAAACCTCTAAATGGGGTCATAGAGAGTTGGAGGCGTCATAGAGAATTGGAGGGGTAAAGGAGAATTGGACGTGACTTAACGACTAACCAACATGTTAAAGCTGGGGGGTGACCTTCAGAGACAACTATCTCATTTATTAGATGATGAAACTGAGGATCAGGCAAGGAAGGAGTTTTAGCTAAGGGTAGTAAGTGTCAAAATTGGGACTTAAAACAAGATCTTCTGTGTCGAAAACTAAAAGTAAATAAACTTAAAAAACACACAACATAAACAAAAAACCCCAAGATCTTCTGGCTCCAAGCTCAGTGCCCTTTCCACTCCACTGAAATGACTCTCTTAAAATTGAAACTTGTCTGTCTACTTTTTCTAAGACTCCCTTCTCCCAGTCCCTTTATCCCCTTAATAAAAAAACCCCACATCTTAAAATAATTTAGAAATAAAGAACTCTTAAAATCTTGCCCTCAAATTGCCCTGCAAAAGCAAAGGCACCTTTCAAGAGCACTTGAAACAAACATTTTGCATTTCTACATATATTTAAACATTTTCAAAGTGGTTAGATTGTGTGACACTGTCTGACAATGAGTTCATAAGACTCTGGTAATATGTTTAAAAAAATAGTGATGAACTCCTGGGCCCTGAATTTTGAATCTCAGGACCTAAATTTAAACGTGCCACTTATTATCTATGTGATAGGGGGGGGTAAGTCACTCAGTATATCATGTTCTGTCTCACTTTCCTCATCTGTAAAATAAGGAATAGATGACCTCTGAGGTCCCTTCCAATGTTCAATCTATATTCCCCTGTCAGGTGCCCAGCTGGGTCTGTCTTTAAAAGCCTCAAAGTCAAAGTGGAAAGAATTATGTTGAGAGCTTTCAGAAACCTCTCTCTGTCTCTGTCTCTGTCTCTCTCTCTCATACACACACACA
>JAJHZJ010000048.1:1142758-1249015 GCA_023548195.1 Bettongia penicillata ogilbyi | reverse complement strand
GTAAACAGTTCAACTTTAGTAAGTCCCTTATGACTTCTCTTTGCTGTTTACCTTTTCATGCTTCTTTTCATTCTTGTGTTTGAAAGTCAAATTTTCTTTTCAGCTCTGGTCTTTTCATCAAGAATGCTTGAAAGTCCTCTATTTCATTGAATGACCATTATTTCCCCTGAAATACTATACTCAGTTCTGCTGGGTAGGTTCATGGTTTTAATCCTAATTCCTTTGACTTCTGGAATATCATGTTTCAAGACCTTTGATGCCTTAATGTAGAAACAGCTAGATCTTGTATTATATTGAAAAAGTGATTGTACATCACTAGTACTTGAATTGTTTCTTTCTAACTGCTTGTAATAATTTCTCCTTGACCTGGGAACTCTGGAATTTGGCTACAATATTCCTAGAAGTTTTCCTTTTTGGAGCTCTTTTAGGAGGTGATTGGTGGCTTCTTTCAATATTTAATTTATCCACTGGTTCTAGAATATCAGGGCAATTTTCCTTGATAATTTCATGAAAAAGGATCACTAGGTTCTTTTGTTGATCATGGCTTTCAAGTAGTACCATAATTTTTAATTTATTTCTCCTGGACCTATTTTCCAGGTCAGTTGTTTTTCCAATGAGATATTTCACATTGTCTTCTATTTTTTCATTCTTTTGGATTTCTTTTATAATTTCTTGGTTTCTCATAAAGTCATTTGCTTCCATCTGTTCCATTCTAATTTTTAAAGAACTATTTTCTTTAGTGGACTTTTGAACCTCCTTTTCCATTTGGCTAATTCTGCTTTTGAAAGCATTCTTCTCCTCATTGTCTTTTTGAACCTCTTTTGCCAAGTGGGTTAGTCTATTTTTAAGGGCATTATTTTCTTCAGCATTTTTTATATCTCCTTTACCAAGCTGCTGACTCACTTTTCATGATTTTCTTGCATCACTCTCACTTCTCTTTCCATTTCTTTCCTCCACCTCTCTTACTTGATCTTCAAAATCCTTTTTGAGATTTCCATGGCCTGAGACTATTGCATATATATTTTGGAGGTTTCTGATGCAGAAGCCTTGACTTTTATGGTTTCCTCTAATGGTATCCATTGTTATTCTTCTTCTGAAAGGATGGAAGAAAAACCTGTTCACCCATAAAGTAATCTTCTATAATCTTATTTTTTCCCTTTTTGGGGCATTTTCCCAGCAAGTTACTTGACTTTGGAGTCCTTTGTCAAGAGGAGGGTGTTCTCTAGGGATCTGTAAGTTCTCAGTTCCTCCCAGGTGGCACAATGAAAAGAGAGGAGTTTACTCCTCTCCTGGCCTGTGCACTGGTCTGTGAGCAACCAAAAACTATTCTGCCCAGGATATGTGAGTGGAATTCCCACTCCACTACTGCTTCCAGCTCCACCACAACAGTGCTCCTCCTCACCCCAGGGCCACCACTCAGAGCTGAGATCCAGATCAGGTGCTCAATTTCCCTAGGATCTTTAGGCAGAGGGTTCCAAAAATGGATGCTTCTGTTGTAGTAGCTGCTGTCTGCAGGGCCAGAACACATTCCATTCTCACCCAGGTGAGAGAGCTTTCTCACTGACTTTTGAAGCTGTCTTTGGCATTTGTGGGTTGAGCAATCTGGGAACTGCAGCTGCTGCTGAGGATTTTTCCTGATGCCTGCTCCAGTCCTATCTGAGCCATGCTGCATGGCCAAGTCTGGGCTGTGCTCTGATCTGAACCTTGTCTGATAGACCTTTCCTGTCAGCCTTCCAGGCTGTCTTGGACTGGAAATCTCTTTCACTCTGTTGTTTTGTGGTTTCTGTTGCTCTAGAGTTTGTTCAGAGTCATTTTTACAGGTATTTTATGGACTATGAGAGAGAGCTTTTATAGGTCTGTGCTTATACTCCACTATCTTGCCTCTTCAAAATCTTACTAACATGCATCACTTGACACTGATGACACCCTGAGTTCTGGAGGAATATGACAATGAAGTTGAAATGTTGGCATATTGGCAGATATACCATCTCTTTTTGTATCTCTCTTTAGATAGATATGCATTTGTGTGTGCATGTATATATATACATATATATGTGTATGTATGTATATATATACATATGTATGGATATATATATGGATATAGACCTGACAAAGAAAAGTTTTCATGATGGAGTTTAGGTATGAAGCTGAAAGGAGAATAATCAAAAATTGAAAAATAGAAAATGTATGTTAAGATTTCTATAACATTTTTTCCATCAATGATAGTAGACTCATCACAGTTAGATTACATAGAAATACTATAGTCCTTAATGTGCTACACTAGGAAATATTAAAGGCACTAAATATCAGAATATCTGTAGGGCTAAAAGAAGCATATACAATGTAAGTGGACTGGAAGCGACATACTTTTGAAGTCACTGAGTTATAAATTGTCAAGATATTTGAAAAAGGGTGGCATATCAAAATGCTTGGGGAGGGAAGCACCTTTTTCAAATCAGGGTGATTAAGAAAATAAAACTACCAGTCATTCTGTTCATCCATCTCTACAATACCTTTGTAAAAAAAAATCTACAAATACAAGGAATGACTGAAAAATTGAGAAAAAAACAGAAAGGTTTTGAGGAATTATATTCTATGCTAGAGTCCATATTTAAAGTCACTTGATTTCAGATAATATAAGATATTACTGTGTGTAACATTTGTTGATGATAAAGATTTTCGTCCAACAGGGTGACAACCATGCATGTATCAAAATCATACTATGTTCTTACTTAATGTCTATTATTACATAATTTCTTAAGTACCTGACTTTTTTTTCCAGTGACTCTAATTATTAATATAAAATTGTTATAAAAAAGGTATATTTCCACACTAACTATATTTGCCACCAACATGGAAGATTTGCAGTATAGATTCCAAATAAAGAAAGATTTTGATAAAGTCCTCCAGATACTACTGTTTATATATAACATTGATCTCAGATCAAGAATTAAACACTTAGATAACAGGCTGGATTTTCTTAGGGAAAGCGTACAGCATTTTTAATGGCCAGAAACTTCTCCCAGAACAAAATCAATATGCTTCCTCTTACACAGCATGGTTCCAAAGTCATAGAATATCTTCATTTCTGTTTAAAATTGAGACTTAGTCAAAGAGCAATGAAGAGTTATTTGATGGGTATAAGTAGACTATAATTTATTATCTACAATATATTTTTCAGGAGAAGTTTATAAGTAATGTTACCTGAGAAGTTTATTGTTGGAAAAAACAAATGTGTTGGCCTTGTCATAAGCATACTGGATAATTGATGGAGAATCTTGATGCTTATTGGTATCTGCTTAATGTCTAGATATCTAGATAAAGACCTCTAGAAGTGGATCTCCTATGATTTTTTATGACAAATAAATAATGAATTGAATGAAATGAGAAGGTGCTGATGGTTTACAATTTCCACTGCTGGAGGGAATACCAAGGATGATACCATCACAGACCTTTTGAAAGACTGAAGCAATAAGTAGAAAGAAATATTTAGTATTACCAGCCCAGAGGCAACTTATATCAGGGATAAAATTAGAAATAAATTATATCTCAAATTTTACTGATCTAGAAAGTATGAAGTGTCATCATACATCAAAATATATCATAAGTCAAGGTCTCATATGCTGTAGAAATCCTACACCTATGTCTAAGCAATATCATGTTCCTCAATCTTATTTGAGGTTCTCAATTCAGTCAATATTCATAGAAAATAAGGAATGATGGAGCAGAAGGAACTTTAATGAACACCTAACTGAGCACCAGCATATTATCAAAGTAAAAAAAATACTGAGTTTGAGAGATATTTTCTGACTTAACTAATGACTTAACTGACTCAACTATGCAGTTAGTCACAGAGTAAGGACTAGAACCTGGTCTTCTGACTCCAGGTCCTGTGTTCTTGCTACTGAATCATCCTGGATCTGGATGCTATGCTTCAATGGTGGGGAACATGCAGCCTCAGGGTCACATGTGACTCTCTAGGTCCTCAAGTGCAACCCTTTGACTGAATCCAAACTTCACAGAACAAATCACCTGAACAAAAGGATTTATTCTGTAAAACTTGGATTCATTTAAAAGGGTGCAAAATCAAGGACCTACAAGGGCTCAAAGACATGGATTTCCCATCCCGGGTGTGATTAGTTGGGAAGATATCATAGAAATTCTTTGTCCTTTCAAGTGAGTCATATTCAGATGTAGAAACATTAATATTGTGATAATTCCTTTTTTTTTGGTCAGAACTTCCTATACACTACATTATTACAGGGAATAATTGAGCTTACACATAGGTGAAGTAGGTTGTTTTTCTCTGAGGGTACATTTAAGGGAAATAGTGTAGGAAGCACTTTCTCCCCCATATGTCTTCTATTGACTTGCTTCGGTGCCTAAGACTTCAAAATTTTATCATCTCTTTGGGTCTTGAGGAGAATTTTCAATGTGCTCAAATTTAATAATTGCATTAAAATATCAACGATAAGGTTGGAAACTTATATCCTTACCATGTAATAAATTTATCAAGGATTAAATGTGACAGGATATATACCAGAGTGGAGGGGTCAGAACACTGGAATGGACTAGATGGGAGTAGAAGAGATGGCAGGAGTTCATTCAATGTGATACATTGAAAAATATTGATTCATAAGATTTATATTCTCATAGCAGTCCAGCCACCAGGGCAAGTCACTTATTCTATTTGGCTTAGTATCCTCATTGGTAACATTATGGCTTTGATTTTTTTCTTCTAATCTTACTTAACACTGTAATATAACCAAGTTCCACTCTCTATATATCTCATCCAGAGTTATAGAAGAATTGTTATTCAGTTATAGTTTTATAACATTAGCCAGTAACCATATCGGGGAAAAAAAGTTCTGTGCTACTATGTATTTTTCATGTCTTCTTTCTTTAATATGTTTATTTCTTGTCTTACTACCATTTTAAGTATGATTCTGAATAATGATGGACATCCTTGCTTTACTCTTGATTTTTTTTGGAAAAGGGTTCTAGCTTGTTCCCATTATAGACAAAGTATACATATTATTTTAGGGAAAATTTCATTATTCTTATTTTCTACTACAATAGATGTTTTGTGAAAAGATTCTGTTCTGTATTTATTAAAATATATTTCTGTTGTTTTTCTTAATGTAGTTCATTATTTTTGTGATTTACCTACTATTGAACTAACTGAATTCCTGGCATAAATCCAGCCTGGATAAATAACGAATGCTGTTTGTGACATATTGCCATGATCTTCTTACTTCTATTTTCTAATATTTTATTTAAGATTTAGAGGAATTGGTCTGTGGTTTTCTTTCTCTCATTTGCATCTCCCTTGTTTAGGTATCAAGAACATATTTATGTCATAGAAGGAATTTGTTAGGATCCATTCTTTACCAACTTTTTTCAAATAGTGTAGGTGGTATTGGAATTGGTTGTCTGTAATAATTCTTTAAAAAAAATGGGGTTATAATTTTCCTCCATTGGAAAATTAATTTATGAATTGTTCAATTTATTTTCCTAAGATAGTTTTTTTAAAGTATTCTCTTTCTTGTTCTATGTGATGTTTTGGCAAATATTTATACATTTTACTTAGAGGATTAATTTTATTTATACATAATTGGGTGAAATAGATCCTAATTGTATTTTTTTCTTCTTCATTGGCTTTGAATTCATCTTTTTTTTGTTTCAACAGCAATTTGGTTATTTTCTTTTCAAAATAAAATTAACTAATTGCTTATATATTTTCTTTTCAATATCTAGTTTTATTTTTGGTTAGATATATTTTTTCAATTTTTTGAATATTTATTTAAAATTTTTAATTTGTGGCTTTTTAGTTGTTTAAATTAGCATGCACAATACATTGATTTATTGGTATTAATGTTACCTTTTAGAGATAAAAGTTTCCCCTAAGGATCACTTTGGTCATATCCCACAAATTTTGATTTGCTGTCTCATTATCATCTTCATTAATGTAATTATTGATTGCTTCTGTTGTTTTGATTCATCCATTCCTTAGGATTAAGTCATGTTAGTTTCCAGTTAATTTACAATCTTTCTTCAAATTACCTTTAATTTTATGTTAGTATTGTTGATAAAAGGTTCATGTAATATTTCTATTTTCAGCTTTTTTTTAGGGGCAACCAATCAGATGTAAGTGACTTGCCCAGGGTCATATATTTAGTTAATATCTGAGGCCAGATTTAAACTCAGGTCCTTCTGATTTCAGGACTGGTTCTCTTTCCATTGCACTGCCGAGCTGACCCTCAACATTTTTTCTGTGACTTTTTATGCCTTAATACTGATTCACATATTGTAAGTATGTCATGAATAGCTGAAAAGTACATATTCTATGGTCCATTCCCATTTAATATTTTCCAGGGATCTCACATATCTAAGTGTTCTAGAATTCTATCCACAATATTCTTGTTTATTTTATGGTTGGACATATATATCTGAGAGGGATAAATTGATGTCCTCTGCCATTGTATTTTTATGGTCTATTTACTCATCTAGATCATTTAACTTTTCCTTCAAGAATTTAAATCTACTTGTGATCATGTGCTTGTGCCTTATATTGTGGAAGAGTTCAGTTCAGTGTGCACTGTATTACCTGAACTCAGGACTGGATGGCAATTGATACTAATTGTACCTATGGGTGACCCCAAATGATGGTACCTAATTTTGTATAAAGAGCGTTGGAAGGAGGCTTGTTGCATTGTTACATTTGTTTTTTAATCTGTTAAAAGAATATTAATAAAAGCCCTCTTTCTAGCAAAAAAAAGAAAAAAGAAATTAGATCCTATGCCTTTTGGTGCATATATGTTTGATATTGATAATACTGCATTGCCTGTGGCACCCTTTTATCAAAATGTAGTTTCCTTGAAAATCTCTTTTAATTGGTTGCTGATTTTTGCTTTTACTTGGTCTGAGGTCATGCTTACTAACTTTCCTTTTTAATTATATCTACCTTTTTTTTTCACTTCAGCTTAAGCCAAAGAGATTCTGTTCAGCGCTAAGTTTAAATTATGTATAACTTTCTGTTTATAAACATCACATTGTTAGATTGTGGGTTCAAAGACATTCTACTATCCTCTTTTGTTTTGTGGGTGAGTCCATCCCATTCCCATCCACTGCTATAATTGTTCTGTATTTCCCTCAGTTCTTTTCTTTTTTGCTTTCCCATCTCTTTTTCGCTCATTTTCTTCTTTACAGTCTTATTTTGCTTCTAACTACTGTTTACCTTATTTTATCTTATGTCTTCCCCTCCCCCAATCCCTTCACTTAATCTATTCCTCTTTCCCTGTAGGGTAAGATATATTTCTGAATCCATATATATGTGTATCTGTGGTCTTCCATCTTTTCACTAAGCCAGATTAGAGTGGAATTCAAGTGCTATCCCATCCCTCTACTCTCTCTTATATAAACTCCTTGCATATTCCCTTTACATGAGATTTTTTTCACCTATTTTTTCCCTTGTTCTCTTTCCCAGTGCATTTTTCTTCCTCATACTACTATTCTTTTTTTTTTTTAGATCATCCAAACCTAAGAGATCCAAATTCAGACCCTCTGTCTAATTATTAGACACTCTATAAGATCCCTGATGATAGTAAGTTCTGAGGGGGTTACCTGTATCATCTTCCCTTATGAGTGTAAACAGTTTAACCTTGTTTATTACCTTATGATTTCTCATTCAAGTTTACCTTTTCTGTATTTCCTCAAGGTCATGTGCTTTTATGTCAAAATTGTTTCTCTTTAGGGTTTGTTTTTTTTTCAATCAGTAATGCTGAAAAATTTTTTATTTCATTAAAGGGAATTTTCCCCTTGAAAAATTATACCAGTTTTGCTGGGTAGGTTGTTTTTGGTTGTAAGCCTACATTATTTGTTTCCCGGAATATATATCAAGCTCTCTCTTTATAATGGTAAGCATATTACAGAGTTGAATTAAATAGAAAGTATGATAGGTTTGGGTAGAATGACGATTATTGACTGTGGGATCAGAGAAAGAGAAGAGTGAAGATAATTTTCACAGAAGGACTGAGACATGAGTCGGATCTTATCAACAAGAAAGAATTTCACCATCTTAGGGTTGAGGAAGGAGATAGAAATAATTGAGACAGACGGATAAACAACAAATAGAACCGTGTATGAAGCCAGTAGGAAAAACAGCTAGCATTTATCCTCCTTTAACAATGAAGAAACAGATATTGAAGTTAAATGACATGTCAGATTTGAATTCAGGGACTCGAGTTCAAGTCTAGGCTTCTTTCCACCTAGTTTATGGGAAATTTTAGGAACTACAAATAATGTACTAAATGTAGTACAGATTAGAAAGAAGTGTTTGGGGAAAGAGAGAGAGAGAGAGAGAGAGAGAGAGAGAGAGAGAGAGAGAGAGAGAGAGAGAGAGAGAGAGACAGAGAGACAGAGAGAGAGAGAGAGAGAGAGACAGAGAGACAGAGAGAGACAGAGAGAGAAAGAGGGACCAGGAGTTGGGGGTGAGCCATATCTCTGATCCTGGGTGATCACGAGCAAGAATCTTATCAGTTTCTTCACCAGGAAAATGAAGATAGTAGCAATTTAAAGATTATCTACCCAAAGATGGTCTAATTCAGAAAGAAAACATTTGTTAAAGTCTTTCCTCAAAACATTCTTGTTCTGTGATCCTAGGCAAATCATCGGTGCCTTCAATGCCACAATGTTAAAAATCTCAGACTACAAGCTGAAGAATTGAATTGTCAGAGAGAATTTTCTCAATGGGATTTTTTTTATACAAATGAAATAATTGGTCTGGACAAAATAAAACAAAAATCCTTATCCCATAAGATGACTGTGAAGAACAAATAAAATTATGTATAGATATTCTTTGAAAACGTTTATGTGGATTATGAATGTATTTATGAATTTTTATTTAGTGAAGTTTTGTCAAAAAATCATTGATGACTTTTGATAGTTTTGATATTTTCAGTTATAAATAGGGTTTATTCTGACATTGACTAATATTTACCTTCCTTTTTTCTCCTTCACATATTATAAGTCTTATTAGGCTTCCTCTATTGCATGAGTCCAAAATTCTCACTTGGCAATATTTTAAGTATCTATTTGTAACAGTAAAGAGGAGAAAAAAGGCCTTACCTGGGTGAAATATTTATTTGATTTCCATGGCTAGGAAATAAATAAACATAAATGATATATAAAGAGCATTCACAAGAGCCTGTTTTTGCTTCTAGTTTATTTTTTCTAGCTAGAAGGAATATGATTGTATATACTGAACCTGAAATTCTGGAATAATAAAAATACTTGTTCCTCTCATGTCCAAATTGTTTGGTGAATCCACTCTGTCAGTGATTAGGATTTTTCTTTCCCCACCTCCCTCTCAAATCTTCCCCAGCTAACTATGTACATTCTTGTATTAGGTAATTGGTTTTAGTTTTAGAATATCTGAAACTTCCTTTTTTACATCAGAAGAAAACAGGAAGAAAAAAGGCATCTGCAAATTTATATTTTTATAAATTGGGACAGGCTGTTCCCAGAAGACATATCCTTCTTCCCTGTCACCAGTTCTGCATATTATTTGCAAAAATCATCAGACTTTGCGAATTCTATTTGTGCCTGAAAAATTTATTTGACCCCATTGATGTGCATTCTGTACCCTTCCATATCTACAGCATGCATTCTTTCTCTACTGAGAAGTAGAAACTATATTTTATCATATGTTATCCAGGACCAAGATCACACAAATATTTTCTGAGACAGATGTGCGAGCAACACAAATTTATCAAACTAACTCTATGCCAGTCTCTGCTCTAGGTGCTGGGGTATAAATACCAATAAAAAAGAGAATCCCTGCTTTCAATGAGCTTATATTCTTGATGAAAGAAGATGATACATAAGAGGAAACTGAAAATAGGGGAATGGAAAGTGGAACAAACACACGAAATGGAGCTTGAAAGAGGAGAGGTTGGAAGTAAGTATGAGCACAGGGGCAAGGTTCTTGTCCTATACTTACTGGCCCTTTCTTCTTAGATGGATCAGCATCATCTTGAATTGCAAAAATTCATTAGTTAAATCATCAGCATTCATGAATTTGATGAACCCATGCTCCTGATCTCTGGCCCTTCCAGGTCTAGGCAGAATGGATCTGGTCCCTTTTTTCACTCACTATTTAAATTACATGAATTCATCTATTGTGTTTCAAGGAAATTCCATTAATGTTTTTTGAGTACCTACTGTTTATAAAGACTCAGAATAGAATTTATGCGCACTATTCCTTAAACCTAGAATGCATGGTCTTCTCACCTTCATTTCTTTGCATTCCTAACTTCCATCAAAGCACTGCTCCTACACAAACCCTTTCATGGTCTCTTACTCCCTCAAGTTAACGTGAATTTATTTGTACATATTTGTGTTTACTTATATGTATACATACTATTTCTTTCTTCTCTCCTTCAGAGCAGGAATTATTTTTTCCTTCGTTTTTTACTCCCAGATACTAACAAAGTCACCAATATATAATAGTTGGCAATTTTTAAAAAGTGCTTCTT
Organism: Bettongia penicillata ogilbyi; assembly: GCA_023548195.1. Classification (NCBI taxonomy): domain Eukaryota; kingdom Metazoa; phylum Chordata; class Mammalia; order Diprotodontia; family Potoroidae; genus Bettongia; species Bettongia penicillata. The sequence continues at coordinate 1,238,480 of JAJHZJ010000048.1, read as the reverse complement.
GATTGACTAATCGATGAAGAATCAGCAATATAGAGTGGAAAGGATCTAGGATTCTGAGACCCAAATTAGAATCCCAGTACTGCTACTTACGAACTCTCTAATCACAGATTTCTCTGTGTTTTATTCTTCTCAGCTGTAAAAATGAGAGTGGGCAGGTTGATTAGGTGATAACCTATGATCCTGTATCTACATATTTGTGAGTGCAATGCATGTACTCCCTCTCATTCCAAAGCCTATCTGCTCTTAACCTCAGCATGCAGTTTAACTGAGTTCAGTATTGGGAAGCCTAGGCCTTAATTAGAGAACCATGATGATATGTATGGGGGTGGGGAGGCAATGCTCCCTTTTCTCATACTCTTCAGCCCATAAAACCCCAGCCCTAACACTCCAGAGACAAATTTCTTGAAGATTAGCTGTTTCGTTCATATCTAGGTCCCCCCAAAGAGGGAATTAGAAATGTCCTCAATATAGAATACGAATCAGATATAGGACAGGTATTTCAGTCACAAACATAAAAAAAATGCTTCCTCTAGAGAAATTACAGAACATTTTGACAAAACAACTTAAGACAAGTTTCTGTATTCTGTAACTATTAAAATCTGCTGGGAGGGTGAAATTTAACCTCATCAGAACACAAAGCAGTTTATATACCTGAGGATAAGACATTTTATATTTTGCATAGGTTCTACATTGTCCCACTTAGTTATTTTCTATAATGCCAGATTAGGGGCTTTGTCTTCGTTGACCAGTTTTCACTTTCTCCAATGGGGGCAGTTAGGTGGTGCAGTGGATAGAGCACCTGTGCAGGAGTCAGGAGGACTTAAATTCAAATCTCACCTCAGACACTTGACACTCACTAACTGTGTGACCTTGGGCAGGTCACTTAGCCCCAATTGCCTCATCCTGGGTCAACTCCAATCATCCTGATGAATGTCTGGTCACTGGATTCAGATAGCTCTGGAGGAGAAGTGAGGCTGGTGACCTGCACAGCTCTCCTTCACTCAGAACAAAGTCAAGTGCAAGTCATGTAATTATTTCTCTGACAATGTGGTCTTCTTTGGCAACAAGGAGAAAAACACACTTTCTCCAATGAAAGAGCAAACAGATTAACAAAAGTAGTTCCCTTTGTTAATAATCATCTATCCTCAATGACTGCAGGACTCTTAAACTCAGAGTTGTTTCAAAGACTAGTCATGTCCATCTTAAGATGGATGCTCATTGAGTAATCCATTGAGGAATGAAAAAAAAACAAGACCAGCAATGATTGTCCCCAGCATAAATTGCCTTGTAGAATCCCTATTATACCTGTAACATGAGAGCAATCCATATAATGCCAAGATGAAATGGAGCCAGGCCATTCCTTACTCCTCACTAAAAGTCTCTGAGTTACATGATTCCATCTGAAAATTCCATGGAAATTAGAACTGGAAAAAATCCATGTGTTTCTCTTTTTAGCTGCATAGCATCCTTTCATTTTGAACCATGAGGCCCATCCTGCGTTATCTGCAACATACCAAAATGAAAAGGCCTTTCACTGCTGGGAAACCACATGGCCAGTAATAACAATGCACTCTTATCATCCCCAGAAGACCCACATACAGCATCATCATATCCCTGGAGTCCCTGGAATTTTTTTGTTTTGTGATTTCTTGGTTTCTCATAAAGTCATTAGCCTCCATCTGTTCCATTCTAATTTTAAGAGAACTATTTTCTTCAGTGAGCTTTTGAACCTCTTTTTCCATTTGGCTAATTCTGCTTTTGAAAGCATTCTTCTCCTCATTGGCTTTTTGAACCTCTTTTGCCAATTGAGTGAGCCTATTTTTCAAGGTGTTATTTTCTTCAACATTTTTTTTTTGGTCTCCTTTAGCAAGGTGTTGACCCATTTTTCATGCTTTTCTTGCACCTCTCTCATTTCTCTTCCCAGTTTTTCCTCCACCTGTCTAACTTGGTTTTCAAAATACTTTTTGAGCTCTTCCATGGCCTGAGCCCACGGGACATCCCCCTGGGATGTCTGGGATACAGAGGCCCCGACCTCCACGTTCTTCCCCGATGGCAAGCATTGTACTTCCTCATCAGAAATGAAAGGAGGAAGAAACATCTGTTCCCCAAGAAAGTAGCTTTCTATGGTCTTATTTTTCTTCCCTTTTCTGGGAATTTTCTCAGCCAGTTACTTGACTTCTGAGATTCCTCTCCACCCCACCTAGATCCACCCAGCTAGGCCTTGGGGTCTGAGATTCAAATGCTGCTCCCCAGCCTCAGGGCTTTCCGTGGTGGGCACAGCTGCTATTCAATGTGAGCTTAAGTTCTGGTGCTCAGGTGGGGGCAGGGCCACCTCCCAGGCTCAGTTCCCTCAGGGGGTTTATGCAGAGACATTTGGTAATGGCCCTGAGCTCCTGCCTGCTCCGGGAGCACCTGGACGCCGCTGTGTCTGCCACTCCCTCCGCCACCACCTCCCGAGGGGCCCGTGTCACAAAGACACCCCACTCCCCTCTCGACCAGCCCAGAAGTCTCTCTCACTGACCTGTAGCGCCTGTGGGTGGAGGGACCTTTACTGCCGCCGGAGGTTCCGTCTCTGAAGCCTGCTTGGATCTGCTCCTCTCCGGCGGCATGGCCAGGGCAGCACAGGGGTGGGCTCCGCTGTCCGATGCGTGATGGATCTTTGGGGTCAGTTTTTCAGGGCTCCCTGGAAGGGAAATCTCCTCCACTGTGTTGGTGCATGGCTTGCACTGCTCCAGAATTTGTGTGGAGTTCTTTTTACAGGAAATTTATGGGCTGTAGATTAAGAGCTAGCATACATGAGTCTTTCTACTCTGCCTTCTTGGCTCCTCCCCTCTCTTGGCTCCTCCCCTCTGGAATTTTCTTGCATGGCCTGGGGAGTATATACCCTTGGATGACCCCTTTAGGTCTTAACCTCCTCTTAAGAAATAAACACAAAATATCTCTGAAATTCGTATTGACATACCCCAAAATACACTTAAATTTATACAATTTATTCAGAAAAAAACACTTGGTCTCTTACTCAGAGCCCCTATCAATTCTAACAAGGACATACATTTTTGTTCTAAGAATTATTATTTTTGTTCTTATTTTAATAATTTGAAGTATCCATATCTGATACACTTAGTAGGTTAATAGTAACAAATTAAATGTGAAAGCAGGGCTGAAAAATCAAGTACATTGTCAGCAACAAGAAGTACTATCTAAAAGTCTGATGGTGAAAGAAGAGAGAAAATCTATTAAAAAGTGACATAGAAGTCAAGAAGTACACTCATTTGGGGAAATTTAATATAGGGACAAACATCTATAGTTCTTAGAAGAGAGGGTGCCATTTTATTACCACACAATATAATCATTGTTATCTATAATATCTTTGTAGAATTTATCAAGGGAAGGTTAAGTTATGTTTAGTGTGTACTGTTTATGAAGTTGGGTATTTTACCCCTGTCCTTTGGAAGGAATTGTGTGGTCAGGCATAGTGTCAAGAACAGTCTACAGTAATTAAAGTAAGAATGCAGCTTTGGACAAATGATTTAGGTAGCATCTATTTTGATTCCAGCAAGTTGCTTGTGTGGCATTCCAGGCAGAGGGACAGTGTGGTAACAGTGCAGAAGCCCAAGGCAATTTGGGATCAATGGCACAATACAAGTTTAGTTTTTGGGGAAAGCAACACTAGGAAAATATGACAAGGGCTGAGGGAGTCCTGGATGTAGATATTTTAAACGAAAAATATTTAAAACAGAAAACATTATCTTTCCCCTTTAACTCTTGTTATCTCCTCTCCTCCTTATTAGTATGGAATTTCCAGATGGAATCCTTCCATTCTCATAGGCTCATGATGTAGAAGTTATCCTCAATTCTTTACTGATTCTCCCTCCATAGCCAATCTCTTGCCAAGATCTTGTCAATTTCACCTCTACAATACCTCATTTATGCTCCCTATACTCTGACTATGTCATACTCCAGTGCAGGGCCTCATTACCTACATCTAGATTATTGCAATAGCTTGTTGGTGGGTCTGCTTGCCTCAGGTCTCTCACCACTCTAATCCATGTTCCATTCAGCCACTAATGTAATTTTCCTAAATCCCAGGTCTGACCACATCATATCTCTACTCAATAAACTTCAGAGCCTCACCATCAACTACAGTATCAAATGCAAAATTCTCTACTCAACTTTTAAATCTCTTCATAATCAAGTCACCTCCTACCTTTCCAGTGTTCATATGTCTTACTCCCCACCATATACTCTTTGATCTAGTGGCACAGTCCTTCTACCTGTTTCAAGGTGAAAATACTGCATCTCTAAGATCTAGGCATTTTCTCTGGCTGTCTTTCATGACAAGAATGCTCTGTCTTCTCAATTCCATCTACCAATTTCCTTGTTTTTCTTTAGGCCCCAAATAAAATCCCATCGTTTTCAGGAAGGCTTTCCCAATCCCTTTTAATTCTTGTGTTTCTCCTCTGTTAATTGTTTACTATCTATCATATATATTGGTTCGTTGCTGTCCTTCATTCTCAAAGAGTACCAAAATGACATCACTATGTTAGAATCAAATTTCAGTGTGTCCAACTGTGGCTGATCAGATCAGTATGAGATCAGAACGCTCTACCATAGATCAGGTACAAATTATCCGTGCAAAGATTTGGGATGGATTGTCTAAATTTGATCATCCTGCATTTCCTTTAAGATATTTTAATTCTATTTTACTCATAGAGCACAGCATCTTCTCTGATGTGGGAACGACATGCTGAGCACTCTTGTGACAGTGTCTCCCATGTCACATAGTCAATTCCACAGTTCTTAAAAGAGTCCTTGAGAGTGTCTTTACGTCGCTTCTGCCTACCATAATGTGAACAGTTGCCCTGTGTGAGTTCTCCATAAAATAGTCTTTTTAGCAAGCACATGCTTTATATTTGAACATTGGGACCAGCCCATCAGAGTTGTGCTCTCTGAAGTAGAATTTGCCTGTTTGGCAGTTTAATTCAGTGTCTGTATCCTATGCTGCCAGATGATATTCAGAATCTTTCTCAGACAATTCACATGAAACAATTCAGTTTCCTGGCATGGCATGGTGTACTGTCCAGGTTTCACAGACATACAACAATGAGGTCAGCAAAAGTCTTCAGCAATAAGTGACTATTGCTTTTGGGAGGAATGGAGTTGGAAACAGCAATAGCAATGGTCACTTACTACTCAAGACTTTTGCATCCCAGGACCTCTTCATCATCAACACTGTGTTGTGTTTACCTAAACACACTAAAACTTCATGGATGCACCCCCACAGCAAACATTGGCATTTAATAGACCATGTGATTATAAGGAGAAGAGACAGAGAGGATGTGAGAGTAACAAAGGTAATGAAGGATGCAAAATGCTGGACCAATCACAGACTTATCCTTTCCAAGCTTAAGATTCACATTCAAGAAAAGTGGTGGCCTGCAAGGCAAAATGACTATCAAAAGAACTAAGGTCAACAGGTTAGAGTGCTTCTCTGAGAGGGAACAGTTTGTTGCTAACTTGGAGGGAAAGTTGAGCTAACACACCGTTGGCAACAGTGGACCAGAAAAGTAATGGGCAGCTTGCAAAGATTTTGTGTACAGCACTGTAGCTGCTCATCTGGTTCGGAACCCTAGAAAACATCAAGACTGACTTGAAAATGATGGAGAATGCTGAATGAAAAAATGAAACCTTCACAGAGTTTACCAGCAGGATAGTTCATCTATCTCCAAGAAGACAGCATTTAATTCCATCAAAAATAAAGCACAAGCGAAACTTGGAGAGATGCAGGATTCTGGCTCAGTAAGAAGGCAGATGAAATTAAATTGCATGCTGATAATAACAATCCAAAGTATTTTTATGATGTCCTGAAGGCCAAAGACCTATGATGTATCTCAACTACTCAATGTCTTTGGAGCTATATGGATTAGTGATAAGGACATGATCCTAGAGAAACAGGCTAAACACTTCCATAGTGCTTTCAACAGATCATCATCAATCAATGCTGATGTCATTGACTATTTACCTCAAGTTGAAATCAATCCCTCCCTAGCTGAAGTTCCAACTGAAGAAGAGGTTTTGAATGCCCATTAGTCTCCTTTTTTTGTGGCAAAGTACCTGATGCTGACTCTATTGCGACTGAGATTTACAAAGTAGTGACTCCATGGTTCATACAAAAGGTGACTGAAATTTTCCAGGTTATAAGGCAAGAGAAGGTAATCTCCCAGGAGCACAAGGATGCCTCCATTATCCATCTCTATAAAGGAAAAGGAAACAGGTTATCTTGTGACAATCACAGATGGGGTCTCTCTCACTTAGTCATTGCTAGCAAGATTCTTGCCACAGTCCTCCTTAATGTGTTAATCCTTCACCTGTAAGATAGTCATCTATCTCAGATCCAATGAGATTTCAGAAGGGGCCAAGGAACAGTCCATATGGTGTTTGATGTTTGATGTTCTAGGATAAAAGCCAAGAATTCACCAGGGTCTGTATATATTGTTTGTAGAAGTGACCAAGGCCTTTGATACCGTCAGTCGAGTTATAGAAAATGATGTTAAAGCTTGGCTGCCTGGAAAAATTCATCAGGATTGTACGTCAGCTTCACAATGGCATGTTTGCCCAGGTTCTGTATAATAGAGTATGCTCTTTTTGCTTTCTCAGTCACCAGTGAAATGAAACAGGGCTGTGTGCTTGTTCCCATGCTTTTAGCATGATATTTTCAGCCATGTTGTCAAATGCTTTCAATGAAGATGACCATGGCATCAAGGTTACCAACCACGTTGATGGTAAATTCTTCAACTTGAATAATCTACAAGCCAAGTTCAAAGTGGAGGGAGTGAGAGTGCCTTATTTTTTTTTTTTTTTGTGACAGATGATTGTGCACTCAGCATACCCTCTGAAGCTGAGATGCAACAAAGTATGGATCACTTTTCTGCTGCTTGTGTTAATTTCGGTCTAGCAATTAACACCAAGAAAACACAGGTACTCCATCAGTGAGCACCATACCAGCCATAAATGACAGCATTGGTTCCAGGAAATGGAGAAATTTTGAATGCTGTAAATGTTTGTTTCCCTTGGCAGTATACTTTCTAGGAATGTACACATGGATAATAAGGTTTATACATGCATTGCCAGAACTACCTCTGTGTTTGGGAGGCTCCAAAGAAAAGTGTGGGAGAGGAGAAGTATTAGATTGACTACCAAACTGAAAGTCTACAGAGTCATCGTGCTGACCTCTTTGTTGTATACCTATGAAACCTGGACAGCATATAAGCATCAGGCCAGGAAATTGATTCACATTTCATTCTTAGGAAAATCTAGAAGTTTACATTGCAGGATAAGATACCAAACACTGAGGTGCTTTTTCAAACTAAACTGCCCAGCATTCAAACTCTACCAGAGAGAGCACAATTATGATGGATTGGTCACATTGTTTGGATGCCAGATGTACAATTTCCTAAATGACAATTTTAAGGAGAACTCAAAAAGGGCAGGCACTTACATGGTGTTCAGAAGAAGCAGTACAAGGACACTCTCAAGGTTTCTCTTAAGAACTTTGGAATAGATTGCATGACATGGGAGACACTGTGACAGGACTGCCCTGCATGGGACACCTGCATCAGAGAAGGGGCTGTGCTTTATGAGCAAATCAGAAATGAAACAGCTCATGCATGTGTGTTTGAGCCCCATTTGATTGTAAGGTCCTTAAGGAGGATAGAGACTGTCTTTTGTCTCTTTAGCACTTAGCACAGTGCTTGGTACATAATAAGTGATCAATTAATATTGATTGATTGAATTAAGAAAATATTTTTATACTTAAAGTGATAAACATTCAATGATCTGGACAATCTGGTTTCTGACACACACATATATATAGACACATACGTATATGTGTGTGTATATATATATATATATATACATATATGTGTGTGTATATATATATATACACACACATACAACATACACATATATAATATTATTTATCTACTTTTATTCATTTATTCATTAATTTATACTATAAGGGATGTGGCTGAGATTTCATTTTACCCCTCATATCTACCAAGTTACTTCTCTTTCTATAGAAGTCGGAGAATAATTTTTCCCTCCTTCTATAAAGCTTGGGGAAAATGCTACTTTTCTTCAAGTGTTGGAAGAGATATCACTTGGCTAAGGAATTGTACCTGTTCTGGTTGGCCTCAGAGGATGAAACAAGTAGCAGTCAGTTAAAATTGCAAAGAGACAAAGTTAGATTTAATGAAAAGAAAAACTTTCTTAAGTGTTAAAGCCTTCAAAATTGGAAAGGAGCTACTTTGGTTAAGTGGTGCCTTCCTCTCCTTTGGAGTTTCTCAGCAAAGTTGGTAGCTTGTTCTGTAAAGTGATCATAGTATCACAGAGAATTCTGTTTCAAATATGGATTAAACTGAATAGTCTCTTGGCTCCCTCACAATGCTGATGTTCTATGGTTCTATGAAACATTCTTTGCAATAATATCTTGCAAAGGCACATTCCAATCAACAGGAAAGAGGTTAACTAAAGTTAACTCTTGCGAACTGCAGAATCATAAAAACAGGGAAAATTTGCAAAGGGGAAAGAAAAAGAAAGCTTAGTAACTGCATAAAACCTGATGGGTTCCTGACCTTGCACTAGTTTCACTTAACTACCTTAGATGATTTTGGCCTTTTTAAATAAAATTTCAAAAAATGGCAATTTTGCAATCTCTCAAGATAATTTGCCCCACTGTTTAAAAACCACTAGATATGCTGTACTCGTAGTTCTTTCTATTTCAGTAACTACAGAGCAGACAGATGAGCCCTCAAGGCTACACAGTTTTCATTTCTGGGCATTTCTGACAAGCAGTACAATCTTTTGCAATTGGACTGTGAGTTACGGTCTTCTTAAATTGAATATGGTAAGGAAAAAGTAGAATCAAAGGAGACAACTCAAGAGTTAATTATGTTTTCGTAAAACTAAGAGATGACTAAATGTCAAAAGAATGATAATTAAGCTAAACAAATTGATAGAAAGAGGATGAATTTACTTCAGTGGAGAGAAAAATATTCTGGGAGGCAGACATGCAATTTGATTTAAGGAGAGGGAAAAATGAACTATAATGTTAAAACAGGCATTTCATTGGATAGTTTTAAAAAAATGTTATTTTTTGAAAACCAACGTTCCTCTCAACTCAAGCAATAGACAGTTGATAAATAATTAAGACTTTGTGAATAAAGATATTGATAACTTACAGGTAATGGTTCTCTGGCATGCTCTGCAGATGGGTGATTGAGTGCCTTCAAAGTCTATGATTAATGCATTCATCAGGCCACTCGTCGTCCTGTCTGAAATATCTTCAAGTAAGAGAAGATTGAGAAGATGGAAAAAAGAAGACTAATGGGACCCTGACCTTCAAGTTGAAGAAATAGAGACTGATCCTGACAATCAGATCGAGAATATTTAATGTCAGCTGCTAGGAAAAGTACTTTGAAAAGTGTAACAGGGAAATTTGTTTAACTCCAAGAGAATGATACATTTTTGATGATTAAAATCTAAATGGTTCCAGCACAAACCCCCTCCTTCTTCAGGACTTGCACTTTTTTAAACAATAGACAAAATATCTAACATGTATGGATGATATTAAAAAAAAATTGATGCAATGAATTCACACTGGCTTAGATTTTTTGAGTGCTTTCTCATGGAGTGATGAATAACCAATGGGATAGAATTAAAAGTCAAATGATATATAGCAATCTATTGAGCTGGGAGAATGCTCTGTGAGATGCTTCAGAGGTGGGAGTTAGATTGGTTTTAATTTGTCATTTTTATTAATGATATGGTGAAGCAAGTAAGCAACAGATAAATTAACTCTGCCGGTGATGATCGAATGGAAAGAAGTGCATGCCAATTTAATCACAAGGTGGGAACAAAAATAAGTTGGAAATACATACTACATCCAAAAGATGACTATGTGATATGCACTGTAGAAATAAGGAAAATGAATATAAAATTAACCGAAGCACCATGATTAAGTGGAATTGAGAAAGATGGAAGAATGATTAAAAAAAAAAAACAATTTGAGTTTAGTAGCCAGCAATAATATTTGTTTTCAATGTGCTATCATAGCCAGCAAAATTCAAGTAACACCTGACTCCATTGGCAACCAAATTGCACCCTGCACTGAGATATGACAACCTCTCTATCTCTTTTGTTTTCCTTCTGCACATTTCATGGACAGTGTCAGGTACTGTCAGGTACAGTCAGAACCATTAGTTTTCAAATTCAGATGACTGTCCTGAATTTTGAATCCTAGAGATTTCTTTAGTGTTGCAGCTTGAAAAATAAAGAAACAAAAAGGGATCAGAAGGAATCAAAAGATGAAAGAGAAGTAAGTGGAATCTGGGAGCTGACATTAAAAGAGAACACATACACATGCATGCACTCACATACATGTATATGTGTATATCCACTCACATACTCATGTCCCATGAATTTTCCTCACCAGTACCAAGATAAAATGTTATATTAAATTCTTCCTTCCAATACAACCTCTTAGTTCATAGATTTTTGAGATGAAATGGTGAACCATTGTGAATTCTCTTGTGTAATTATTGGAGCAGCAGAGTTGGAAGGGTGGTAATAAAGCATTTTCTAACCCTATATTAGAACAATGATCATTTTTTAGCCTTTATTTTGTTTTCTGGCAGAGAATCTGCCTATTAAACCTTTCTTTCCATCTTGCTGGGTAAGATGAAATAAGAAATGTTTGTATAGAATTATTGATGTTTCAAGATGAAAGAGACCTCAGAGGTATCTAGTCTAATGCCACTCAAAGCAAGAATTTGTACTGTAACATTGCAGACTCATGGCCATCCAACTTTTACTTAAACATTTTAACAAAGACTATATGAATCAGAGTTTATTCTATTTTATTTTGCAACCTTAGTTATTATTTCTCTATATCAGTGATATAGATATCTTTACATCTAGTTATGATTGCATGATTAACATAATGATCAGGAAATTTGCCTGCATTAAGAGACATAATGTTGCAAACATGAAAGGTGAGTATGCCACTGCATTCTGGGGCAGAACACATGTGTAATGTTGTGTTTCTTTCTGGAAAACAGATTTAAGAAAAGACATTATAAAGCTAGAACATAGTCACAAAAGGGAGACTCCTGAGAACAGCCATAAGAGGATGGTTTGAAGGACCTAGAATTGCATGGCATAGAGAAAATAAGGCGTAAGGGAGTGATATGATAATTTTCTTTAAGTATTTGAAGACTAGACATGTAGAACAGGCATTTGACTTCTCATCCTTAGAGGGAACAACCAGGGTGGAAGTTTCAGAGACTCAAGTTTTATGTAATAAAAACCTTCTTAATAAACATAAATATTTAAAAACTGAACAGATCACTTTGAGAAATAATGTGTTTGCCTCTTCCTATGGTCTCCAAATGAAATCTGCATGAATTCTTGTTACCAATAACTGAATGCATTGTAGAGTGTCTAGCTACATAATTATGGGTGCATTAGATGTCTTCTGAAAAATTTTCTACTTTCTTCCACATTTTTGTGATCAATCAGTAAAGTTATAAATCTCTTTCATTTCCTGAATGAATCATTCAGTTATTTGAATTGTATGTCTCCTCTAAATCTTAGAACTTTTAACCTATTCTCAGATGATACAGATGTCAACATTCTTCATTTTCCTTCTCTGATAGCTTATAATTTTGTCAATAGCCCACTGAAAATTCAGCTCTTACGAAATTAATAATCTAAATCTCATCTTCTCCAAACATTCTAGGTTACATAGACCATCTTGTTTCAAAATACAGAAACTCCAAGTCTTTTGGGGGGACAGGTTTGAAAGAAAATGAATAGGCAAATTAACTATAAAAGAATTATGAAGCAAGATACCATCTGCATCCAGAGAAAGAACTGATAAATGGAAATATTTATATATAGAATATATATAATTATTTGTATATATTATATCTATATATACATCCATGTATATACATAATTATATACACATAGACACATATATGTATACATATACACATATATGTATACATATACATATACATATATATGGGGAGAGAGAGAGAGAGACTAATGGTAGCCAACTCTAGGGCAGGGGTGTGGAGAGGGCAGAAAAAATATAAATGGGCATGATAATTTTGTTGTATATTTGAAAGGAATGAAAGTTTTTCATAGTAAATTTCCAGTTTCATGTGCAATCATCTTTTTTATTATACTGTCATAGAAATATATGTTTTATTCCATAAATTAAAAATAAAATTTAATAATGAAAAGAAAAAAAGAAAGAGTATGGAAGGGTAGACTGGATCTTCTTGCAGAGAAAAGGACTATTTTTTGGAGGGGGGAAGGCAAAGCAATTGGAGTTAAGTGATTTGTCCAAGATCACACAGCTAGCATGTGTGTCAAGTGTTGGAGGACAATTTGAACTCAGGTCCTCCTGATTCCAGGACTGGTACTCTACTCACTATGCCACCTAGCTGCCCCAGGAAAGGATTTTTTTTAAAGCATTTTTGAAATTTACCTCTTTCCGTATTCTGTCATTTCTCTCTTCCACAATATTATAATATTTCCCCAAATTATCCTTAATTTTTCTATTTCCTTCCTTCCTTCCTTCCTTCCTTCCTTCCTTCCTTCCTTCCTTCCTTCCTTCCTTCTTTCCTTCCTTCCTTCCTTCCTCCTTCCGCTCTCTCTTTTTTCCCTCCTCTCTCCCTCCCCCCATTCCTCTCTTTTATTTCCTTTCCCACCTACTGTCTGTCATTCCCTCTTGCCACATTCCATGATTTTTCTTTCACTTATTCAGACTTCCTACCTGTTATACGAATTTCAAGTTGCCTTCTTCTCCTTTTCCTTTATAGAGCTAGTATAACCATTCAAACAGCTTCTGGTGTTTGTCTGCTTAATGCATGGACTCTGTATAATTTGAAGAATTATTTCTCATTCCCTCTCAATTTCAAATAAACTTCCTAGGCTAAGAAAAAAAAGTCAACATTTTCCTATGGTTTTCTATGGTTATTTTGCCATACTGGGTAACAGTTTCTGAACAAAAAGGAAGACCATTGACACAACATTAAAAAATAAGCTATTTCTGATTGAAATAAAAATACTGGATACTTACTAAATATTGTTCTGGTCATAGGGAGGCAAAAAGGATGAATAAGATACAAAATAAACTGTAACACAAAGTAGAGGGATGTTTGATAAGAACACAAGATATATGAGATTTAAACACAGTGCCATGAGGGACAGAGAAGTGAGAAATTTACAACGGGTTATCAGGAAAGATTTCACTAGACATGTAGCACTTGTGCTAGGCCTTGAAGGATAGGTAAGATTTTGATAGGTTTCAGTGGAGTAAAAACACATGAGATGGAGGGAAAATAATAATTTTTTTAAATGGGAGGAGAAAAAGAAAAGAGGCAGAAAAGTACAGATAATGGTTTAGTATTGACTGTTTGGAGTGCATGGTACATGAAGGCAAACAGTAGGGAACAAGCAGAAAAAGGTACCTTGGAGCTATATTATAAGACAATTTTAGTGCAAGATTAGAACTCCATTTTTTTTAGAAATGTGGAACCTACTGACTTTGATTAGAACAGTGATTTTGGAAGATTGCTCTGTGAGTGGAGTACAAAATAATAATAGCTAACATTTGTAAAGCTTTTACTATGAACTAGGCACTATAGTAAGCACTTTAAAATTATCTCCTTTGATCCTTAGAACAAGCCAGGGAGGTAGGTGCTATTATGATCCCTATTTTATAGATAAAGAAACTGAGGCAAATTGAGGCTAGTGATTAGCCCAGGGTCACAAAGCTAATAAACGTCTAGGGCTGGACTGGAGTTCAAGCCTTCCTGACTCCAGGCCCAGGACTATCTCCTATGTCATCTACTGCCTCAAAATGAATGGGAGAAGGGGAAGGGTAATGAAGAAAGAAGAAAAAGAGATCAGTTAACAGGCTACTGAAGTAGTCCCAGAAAGAGAAAGTGATCATGAATCTTATTTCTTCTGTTGTAAAGGGACAGCATCTTTTTGCTACTTGAAATATTATCCCTCTATGTTGCATATTGTAGAAGTAAAATTGGAAGACTCACACCTGATTGACTATAGGGGAGAAACTTTGAGGTATCGAGTTTGAATGAGAGGAAGCTGCCATTAATGGAAATAGGGCAATCATCGGGGCGAGGTGGGGGAAGGGTGAGTTCAAACAGATGATAGCTATTTTTGGCCAGGTTGTGTCTGTATAATAGAATAACCAAATAGAGATTTTTGGCAATACATTGGAAATGTGAGTCTGAAATTTAAGAGAAAACAAAGAGCTAGAAATACAGATATTGCAGTCTCTATAAAAAAGTAGTTGCTGAATCTGCGGTAATGGAGAAGTAAAGAAAGAAGAGAAGAGGACCAAGGACAGTGTCTTCTGGGATATCTATATATAGTGGATGGTAAGAAGAAATGAACCAGTAAATGATCTAGAGAAGAAGATAGGAAAAGTAACTGTAAGGTAGAAGAATATCCAAGAGAATGTAGTGTTATGCAAAGGAAGACAACGAAGGAAGGGAATGGTCACTCTTGTTAAATTTTGATAGGGAAAAACAGTGACAAAGTTTTTTGCAGGAAAAAAGTAATTACTGTTATTGAATTTTTTTCTAAATGCTATTTTTATATAAACAAGGGGATAAGTTAAGGAGTCACTGAGAATGATTGGTAAGAACCTGAAAACTGACACATTGAGGGGAGTGGACAGACTGTTAGGAGAACAACAGCAGACACTTCACAGATATAGGAAAGGTACATATAAATAAAAGCCTGAAATAGTGAGTTTCGAAATTTGCATTGTGCTTTATAATGTTGCCATTGACTGTCATGTTTCTGGCTTAGGTCTTCCTGAGCACTGCTATGCTGTACACACTTGTTTACAAAATCCTTAACAGTGGTTGAAGCCGTACAAGTGAAAACTTGTATTATAAAATCTCAATGAAAATTTTACTTTTGGGCAAGGGTAGCAGGAGAGTAGAATTTTGATTAATTATCCTTTAAGTCTTAGACTATCAGTAATCCCCATGACCTCAATTGGCAAATACATTCTTTGAATCCAGAAGAGAACTCCACTGTAAACATTTCTCTATAACCAGATCATCAAATAACATTTCTATGGGAATTGCTTATTTTTTTTGTTTTTGGTAGTAGTTTCCATTTTTATTCAATTGTAAGTCCTACCTAAATACAGGTTTTCCATATAAAATGATATCTTTGAAAAAACTCATATATGAATATTGGCACAATTACATAAAATCTTATATGACAGCAAAGTGTCATTTTATCATTCGAGAAGTGAAGAAACTGGGGCTCAGAGAAGTTAACTGGGTTTCATAAGGTTATGTTCCCAATAAGTCTAAATGCTTATATTCAAACCCAAATCTTGTGACTGGAGGTCCAGTATTCTCTCCAATATATTATACTATCCATCATCCATTGGAACTAAGAGAATGATTTACAACTGAAATCAGGCTTTGTACAATCCATTTTAGAGGGGGAAAATAAAGCCTATTTTTGAACTAACATGCTCATTAAAGTAGGATTGTCAGGTGTGACTACGACTAGATATTGCGACGAGAGGAGTGAAATAGCAAAATATCTGACAAGTTGAGCCAACAGGAGTAGAATATCAAGAGAAATAAATAAGAGAAAGGTAAAGTTATAGGGAATTTGTGGGGAGTTTGTAAATGAGCAGTGAAGTCAGGGATTTTCTTTTCAATGATGTAAAGAAAATGGAAAATATGAATGCATTCTAGAACAACTAAATACTCTCTCATGTTTGTCATTCTCTTTTTTAGGCTGCTTTCTTAAGGGTCATGGTTCTGTAGATGGAAGTTTGGTTATCTACACATGTTTATTCAATTCAAGAAAAATGTATTCCAGTATCTACTATATGTAAGGGAACATGGCAAAAGTACAGCACTCATATTAGATCCATGTTTGAATGCTTTTGGTAATGTTAAATAGTTTTGTTAGCTTGAGCCAGTCAACTTAACCTCTAAGTGCTTAGAAATGTGTGAGGAGTTGGCATTTAACTCACAAAAGGTGCAAGATATGCTTGGTGTAGGACATTCTCCTAAAGGAGTGTGAAATGAAATATTGCTATTTGCTTCTATTTATATATGTGGAAGGCAGTAAAGGTCTTGTGAATGTCAAGACAAACAACATAGTAGTTGCCCTCAAGGAGCTTATGGTCTATTAGGTTGGATAGAAAAATGAATGTGAATAATTGTAACCTAAGTCAACTGAACTAGATCCAAAGAAGAAGTCTAGACCAAATGATCTAAGACATTTGAGGAGAGAAAGAACATGTTCTGCTGTAAGAGTCAGTGAAGTTTTCATGGAGGAGGTAAACCTGATATGAATCATGAAGGAACAGATAGATTTTGTCAAGTGTAGATGAGGAGAACATACAATTATAGGCATGAGTACTGATCAGTCCATACAAATACATAGAGTTAGAAATAGTAGGAAGAGAAAAGAGAATGCATAGTAATTCAACTGGTTGGAACGTTGATTAAACAAACTATCTCACCATTCAGTCTCTCCAAAACATTTGGATTTGTCCTCCTTTCAAGGCTGTTTTGTCTGGATGTTTTTTGAGGAATGCAGATTTCTTGATTATGTATGTATTCAGAGAACTGTAGAGATTGGAATCAAGTTCTAAAACCCGGAAGCTCTTCAGGCTATGAAAACAGTGTAGATATGATGAGCCTCTTTGGGAAAGCAGTATCTCACTTAAAAATCATGCTACAATAGCATTTTGGAAATATTTCAGACTTTTCATCCATATGCTCCTAATTCCTTCCAACCATCTGGCCTAGAGAAACATCCACATGGCACCACCAATTATGAATGGCATTGAAGGAGAAAAACTAGAACACATCTGGGAGAGCCAGCAGAGAGAGGGGATGCTTCTGAAGGAAGCTATGTCCGTCTATGTCCATATTTTTGCTAGTCAAATCACTCTGTAAAATATTGGAGACAAATTCTTGGAATTTTGCCGTAAGTTATAGAAAGGCAGTCAGAGTGTTGAATCAGTCTAGTAAGTCAACTAAAAAAATATGAAAATGGCAGGTTTATTGGTTTGTTTTAAACTTGAGTCTGCCAAATCATACACAGGGCACTGTGGCACAATACAAAAAACACTGAACTTGTAAACAGAAGATCTGGCAAGTTCAACTCTATCACTTGCCAATTATGTGATCTAGACCAACTTCTCTGGAACTCAGTTTCCTTCTCAATTAAATAAGCATAATAATACTTCTAGTATCTACCTGTTAGAAATGTTTTTAGCTCTAAATTTCAATATAAATGTAAGCTAAAAGGAACGCTTCCATCAAATTTGCACTTTTCCCATTCATAGTAATATCTTCAAACTGAGCTTTCAACTACCAAGATATGTAATTTAAGTATGTAATATCATATATAATATATATTATGTAATTTAAGTATATAATTATAGATAATTTAAGTATTTAGCATTATCATTATATGCACCATTATAAATATATCATTATGACTTCAGGAGTATCAGGCAGGACTCCTCTCCATGTTTTCCCCATCTCTTCACTAATGCATTAAATTCCTTTATTATTGAAGAAGTTGTTTTTTTATTTTGCTCATTTGTTTTAGTTTCTTATTTTTAGAAGCAAAGGTAAGCTTGTTTTTTTTTATTTTTCTTTCTTTTTGGGGTGAATTTAAACCCCTTTATAAGCCTCCCAGGTTATGAAACATTATTTCTCTCCACATATTCTAGATCCTATTGAACTAGCCTTCTTACTCTTCCTAATAAATGGTAAGTCACTCAGTAATCATTTATGAAGTACCAATTATGTGCCAAGGAATGTGTTAAATGCTGGGTATACAAAAAAAAGGCAAAATACAGTCCCTGTCTTCAAGGAGCTCACAATCTAATGAGGGAGACAAAAAAGCAAAAAAAAACTATGTATGAACTATATACAGGATAAATAGGGAATAAGTTATGGAGACAAGGCACTAAAAATAAGAAGGCTTAATCTTCTGTAGAAGATAAAATTTTAGTTGGAACTTAAAAGAAGACAGGGAAGTTGGTAGGTAAAGATGAGATGGGAGATACTAGTAGCTTTGGAGAAAGCACTTTTGGCAGAATTTTAAGAACTGAAGTCTGATTGTATTGAGGTAAGAACAGAGTGAGAGGAGATGAAGTGAAAGCACGTATTGTAAATGATCTTTTCAAGGAGTTTATCCACAAAGGGCAGAAGAGATATAGGACAATGGTTAATGGGGATGGAAGCACAAGATGAGGAATTTTTGTGGATTACAAAGGCATTGAAATATTTGTAGACAATAGAAAAGGAGATAGTAATTAGGGAGAGATTGAAGATAAGTAAAAGAATAGGAAAGACAAAGAGAGTAATCTAGTGGAAGAGAAAGAATGGAATATTGTTTCTTGTCTACATATATGAACTGAGAGACTTGCTTTAGCTAGTAGTGGAGTCACCCCCTTATGTGAGGCAGAGGTGGAGGACATAGTAGCAGAAGACATGAGTGATATGAGATGAAGAGCAAGTAAGAAGAGGAAATTCTTGGTAAATGACTTCAAAAGTTGTTTTTTTTCAGTAAAATATAAGACAAAATTGTCAGCAGAAAAGTGGGGGGGTAGAGAAGCAGACATGGAAAGTTTGAGGAGGGATGAAAAGGTTTGGATGAGCTGATGTGAGGAGTGGAATAATGGGTTGAAAAGGGAGGTGTATAAGGATTGCCTAACAGTGGTGAGAGATCAATTGAAATTATATAACACAATTTTTTAGTTAAATTGGTTACATGGTTTTCTCCATGTTTGTTGAGTAGCAGATGTATAGAATGAAAGCAGAAGATAGTGGGAATAATCCAAGGGTAAGGCTTTGCAGGGTACAATGTGATAAGAGGGTCAAAAACTCAGAAGAAAAGGACAGTTTTGAGATGGACTGGTTCACCTAGGAGTCAAGATGGGGAAACAGTGAGACAATGACTAGGGCAAGGATGACAGCTTGGGAGAGAATTGAGAGTTCAAGGGATTTCAGGTTAGAGTGTGGATAGAGAGCAGGGTTTAGTTAAGGAAGGCAGAGAATGAGGCAGGAAGATAATAGATTATGATAAAATAAGTGAATTTCAGAGTTCAGAGCTCTTGAACATGGGGGAGGTGTATTTGTGGATGTTGGCAAAACCAAGATATTTTTTTTTCCTGTTGCTGAGATAGGGTGGAAGAAAATAGGTTATGAGAGGTAAAGAGGTTGTGGAGCTGGGTGGTTAGCATGTTTGATGAAATATCAGTATGTATATTGATATCCTCTAGTATGAGGAGAGGAGTTAAGGAGAGAATAATTAATTGTGAGCAGCCATAATTAAATGACTGACCTCATTGAGAAGGGAAGATGTTGTACTTAGAGGTCTGTAGACAATAGCTACCATGATTTTGATTTTGTGGAAGTTGTGGAATTGTATGGAGGAGAGATTACTGAGGAATAGAAGGAGAAGAAAAACCTGAAAGCGGCAGTGGAGAACAAAGAGTATTCTAACTTTCCTGTTTGAATGAGTGAGACAAAGAAAATGAGTGGAAGTCCAACAAGTACTGAAAGGGATAGCAGAGAGGCTTTGTCATCAGGTAGGAACCAGACTTTGATAATTGCCAGAAGAGAGAAGAAGCATAATTGCCAGAAGAGAGAAGTGAGAGAGGTATACTCTTATGCTGATATTCCATTTCCCTTTAAAGTTCACTTGCAGAGGATGGAGCCAAGATGTAGGAATAGAAAGAGACATATACGCAGGGTCTCCCCACACAGCCCATAAAATACCTGTACAGAGGGACTCTCAACAAATTCTGGAGTAGCAGAAGTGGAGAAAAACAGAGTGGAGGAGATTTCCAGCCCAGGGTGACCTGAAAGGCCCACAGGAAACATCTATTGCACCAGACAAGGAGTGGAGCCCAGCCCAGCCTGGGTTGCCCAGCACACGGCTCACAGCTTGTGAAGAGTTCTTGGGGATGGAATCTCCAGTTGTGGAATCTTCACTCCTAGCAGCAGCGGGTTCGCAGATCCCTCAACCCACAGGCACCAAAAGTCAGTGATGGGTTTTTTAAGCTGGCCAGGAAGGGAGAAGAGTCTTCAATAGCTCTGGCCTTAGGTAGCTGCTTCAGAGGCCACATCTGCAGGCACAGTATTGGCTTCCACTGTTGGAGGGTAAAAACCCCTGGGGGCATTGAAAAGCTAAGTCTTGCCTCCACCCTTTGTGGAGGTGCTGGGGTAGTTGGTCTTTGTTTCACACTGAATGGTGGCCATCCCCATCCAGTTTATCTGAAAATCAGCCCCCAGTGCTGACTTGGCAAAACTGGAGGTCAGGTGGCTGTGGAGAAGTAACTGTTAAGATTCTGGGCACAAAAATCTCTTTCTGCACCCAGACCAGTACACGCTTGATTGTGCCACCATGGAGGAACTGGGATCTTACAGATTTCCAGAGTATACCCTACTCTTGACAAAGGAACCAAAAGTCAAGTAACTAATTGGGGCAAATGCCCAAAAAAGGGAAAAAAATAAGACCATAGAAGGTTACTTTCTTGGTGAACAGATATCTCCTCCCATCCTTTCTGATGAGGAAGAACAATGCTTAAAATCAGGGAAAGACATAAAAGTCAAGGCTTCTGTATCCCAAACATCCAAAATAAATATGCAATGGTCTCAGGCCATGGAAGAGCTCAAAAAGGATTTTGAAAATCAAGTAAAAGAAGTGGAGGAAAAATTGGGAAGAGAAATGCAAGAAAAGCATGAAAAGCAGGTCAATACCTTGCTAAAGGAGACCCAAAAAAATGCTGAAGAAAATAACACCTTGAAAAATAGGCTCACTCAGTTGGCAAAAGAGGTTCAAAAAGCCAATGAGGAGAAGAATGCTTTAAAAAGAAAAATTAGCCAAATAGAAAAAGAGGTTCAAAAGCTCACTGAAGAAAATAGCTCTCTCAAGATTAGAATGGAACAGATGGAGGCTAATGACTTTCTGAGAAACCAAGAAATCACAAAACAAAACCAGAAGAATGAAAGAGTGGGAGATAACATGAAATATTTCATTGGAAAAACAACTGACCTGGAAAATAGATCCAGGAGAAATAATTTAAAAATTATGGGACTACCTGAAAGCCTTGATCAAAAAAGGAGCCTAGACATCCTCTTTCATGAAATTATCAAGGAAAACTGCCCTGATATTCTAGAACCAGGGAGCAAAATAAATATTGAAAGAATCCACCAATCATGTCCTGAAAGAAATCCAAAAAGATAAACTCCTAGGAACATTGTGGCCAAATTCCAGAGTTCCCTGGTCAAGGAGAAAATATTGCAAGCAGCTAGAAAGAAATAATTCCAGTATTGTGGAAATACAATCAGGATAACACAAGATCTAGCAGCTTCTATAATAAGGGATAGAAGGGCATGGAATATGATATTTCAGAAGTCAAAGTAACTAGGACTAAAACCAAGTATCACCTACCCAGCAAAACTGAGTATAATACCTCAGGGGAAAAAAATGGCCTTTCAATTAAATAGAGGACTTTCAAGCATTCCTGATGAAAAGACCAGAGCTGAAAAGAAAATTTGACTTTCAAACACGAAATGAAGAGAAGCATGAAAAGGAAAACAGCAAAGAGAAGTCATAAGGGACTTACTAAACTTGAATTATTTACATTCCTACAGGAAAAGACAATATTTGAAACTCTTGAAACTTTTTTCAGTATCTGGGTAGTTAGTGGGATTACACACACACACACACACACACACACACACACACACACACGCATGCATGCACACATACACACAGGCACAGAGATAGAGAGCACAGGGTGAATTGAATAGGATGGGATCATATCTTAAAATAACGAAATTAAGAGGTAAGGGGGAAGTATTTTGGGAGGAGAAAGGGAGAAATGGAATAAGGCAAATTGTCTCTCATAAAAGAGGCAAGTAAAAGACTTCAGTGGAGGGAAAAAGCGGGGAGGTGAGAGAAAAAACATGAAGCTAACTCTCATCACATTCAACTAAAGGAAGGAATAAAATGCACATTCATTTTGGTATGAAAACCTATCTTACAATACAGGATAGTGGGGGAGAAGTGGATAAGCAGGGGCGGTGTTAATGAAAGGGGGGTGATGGGAGGAGGGAGTACCCTTGGGGAGGGATAGGATCAAAAGAGAGAGCAGAAGAAATGGGGGGCAGGATAGGATGGAGGGAAATATAGTTAGTGTTACACAACATGACTATTATGGAAGTTATTTGCAAAACTGCACAGATATGGCCTATATTGAATTGCTTGCCTTCCGAAAGTGAATGGGTGGGGAGGGAGGGATGAAGAGAAGTTAGAACTCAAAGTTTTAGAAACAACTGTTGAGTATTGTTCTTGCAACTAGGAAATAAGAAATACAGGTAATGGGGTATAGAAATTTATCTTGCCCTACAGGACAAAAGAGAAGATGGGGATAAGGGAAGGGAGAGATATTAGAAGGGAGGGTAGATTGGTGATAGGAGTAATTAGAATGCTTGGCGTTTGGGGGTGGGGGAGGGGTGAGATGGGGAGAAAATTTGGAACCCAAAATTTTGTGAAAATGAATGTTGAAAACTTAAATAAATAAATTTAAATACCAAAAAAAAAATAAAATTCATTTGCATCAGATTCTTCCATTCCTGGAGTACATTGTCTTCTTCCTCCCACTTTTTGAAATTTATAAATTCCATTTTAGAGTCTCTAGAAATATAATAGTCTACATGAAGCACAGTCACATCATGCCAACTTCCAGTGATTTCTCCAACAAAAATAATCTTGTATCTATTTTATTTATGCATATATTTACTCTTTTCAGACTGATAGAATATAAGCCCTCTGAGGACAGGGAGTATTTCAATTTTAGTTTTGTATTCTCATCAGCTAGTACATAGTAGGTTGTTTTTTTTTTTTTTTTAAATTGATTCCATGGTGAGATATCAGGTCAAATTACATATATCCTTAGGAGAGAGAACATACTGATTGGAATTTTAACACCTTGGAGTACAAATGACTGATATATGTTCTTTTATTAAAAGTAAGGAGAAGTAGAATAGAGTAGGAGAATCCTGGATGAATGGAGGTTCCGGAAGTAGGTAGAGGGAAGGAAAAAAATAAGGGAACCTTGATGTGAAAGCTAAACATAATCTACTTTCCAGTTTTACCTAAACTTCATCTTATTTCAGAGAAAGAGATTATCAGCATCTTGGTTTTACAAAATAAATTCCCTTTCCTCTTTAAAAAATGTCTCTCAGGAACAATTTGAACATAAGTATACCTGCCCATATGATGTGATTTAAAAAGATATAAATATTTCTCAAAAGTATTTCTCTTATACAACTGCCATAACCATATATCCCACATTTGTATGTATACATGTGTATGAAATTCATTGCTTTAGATTTAGATATTACATTCCAAATCCGCTTTTTAAAATGAAAATATCTCAGAAAGAGAAGCCTATGAACCTGCTATCATTCATTAATAATTTCTTCAAACTTATTCCTGGCTTTCCTCTGAGATTGTTGTCTGAGAACAGTACATTAAGGAAATCAAAGAAATACAAATTCTTAGAGTTGGAAGTGAACTTGAAACCAAATGTAATTTTGTTGAATAGGAAAGACCTCTCTCATATCCTCAAAAGAACGGTCACCTACTTCCTCTTTAACTATAGTTAGGGGGACCTGGCTATATTCTGAGAAAAATCTATTACATTTGTTCAACGACTCTGATTATTAGGAAACATTTATTTACATCACTCCTAGACCCTATATCTGTGATTCTCCAATTTCTATCCATTGCTTTTCTTGGGCCATAAGCAATTTAATTCTCCTTTTATATCACAACTTTTTAAAAAATTGAAGATAGTTATCATGTCTCCAATGTCTTCTCTTTTCTGGAATAAATATGTTCAGTGCCTCCAAGCAATCCTTATGTTTTGGTATTTAGTTCCCTCATGATACTATCCCATCTTCATTCGATGAATTCTAGTTCAAAAATGGCTTTCCTAAAACATGACACCAAAAACTAGATATTACTTACTAGACTTACTTATCTTGATTGGATCTCCTTTCCAACCCCCCCCCCTCTCTCTCTATCTCACACACACACACACACACACACACACACACACACACACACACACACACACCATAACTTATGGTGGACCAGACTGTTTTCTCATTTCATTTTGAAGCTTGGTGTTTTCCCATTGCTTGTAATGGTAAGCTTACCAAGGGTACAGCAGTGAACCAGAGCAGAACACAGTGTACCTGAGGACTAGATGGACAGTGACCCAGGAGAAGTGAGCTAGACTTGATTAGAGCAGGTAGAAAAGTGCCAAAGTTATAATCTTGAAAAAAATCATGGAATTTAAAAGGGTCCTTGGATCTCATCAAGTTCAAACTCTTTCTCTTTACCAAGGAGAAAACTGAAGTTCGAGAAACTGTCACTTACCCAAGATCACAGAACAAGTTACTGGCAGAATCAGGGCTGGAAACATGAGCTGCTGTTGCTTCTATTTTTGTTATTTTGACATTCTGCCCTGTGCTTTTTCCACTGTACTATCCTGCCCTACTTTGAAATATTGTGCAAGGGTAGCTCTGCAAAAAATAGCCATAAAGCTAAGGCAATTCTAAATCAAATTCATTTCATCTCTCTGTCTAGTGCCCTTTCTGTTCAATATTTTCCCCCTGCCAAGAAAGCATGAGAAGTTCACTAATATGCATGACTGGGTTAAATACCAACACCAAAATTGTCATGAAAACATTAGCGATAAATAATGAGAGTGTTATTTAGCTCTGATTCCATAAAACAGAATAGGCGGTGATTAGTTTGTCAGTATTTGAAACTGCTCCTGAATATATTGTCCTTGTTACATTTGCTAGGGATGCATATTTACTGTGCTTAGCAGTTAACTTTTACCTCCCAATATGCCTGAATGCTGCTATACTTCCCAGCTAAGGAACTGTGCTCATTCTTTAAAAAAAAAAAAAGTGCATGAGAAAAATAACCCTTCTT
The DNA here is from genome assembly GCA_023548195.1 of Bettongia penicillata ogilbyi. NCBI lineage: Eukaryota > Metazoa > Chordata > Mammalia > Diprotodontia > Potoroidae > Bettongia > Bettongia penicillata. Next base: position 1,213,352 of record JAJHZJ010000048.1, on the reverse strand, counting down.
GAAGGGATGGGGGCGTATTTTGAATGATGAAATCCATAACACCATTTGAATAAATAAGGTTCTAGTTCCTAGGGACTGCAATATTAGCATGCAATCGCTATTGGTGGTGCTCAAAAGGCTGCCTTAAAGAAGAAAGCTAAAGGTTTATGCTTCTATTTCTGTCAAGTATTTTTATTTCAGATATATAAAATCTGTATTAATTGAGAAACTTGTTCAGTTGTGGTAACATACAAACTCAAAAAAATATACTCATAACACAATGATCTCCAATGATAATATCAACTTTAATTCTCAAATACTTTTAAATTTAGTTTCTTTTCTCTTAATAACATTAATTCAGTTATGTCCTAGGGACTGAGGAAGGCATATATATATATGCATGTATGTATGTATATATATATATGTATGTATGTATGTATGTATTTTTGATTAAATTGAATAGCATAGGATCCATAACCTCCTGTACTTGATAGTCTAGTAGGGGAGATAAAACATAGGCATAGCTAATTTTAACTGACACTAAAATTGATCCTGGTATCAATACTGCATATTTCTCCTTCTTAAGTGAATTAGTTGCATTTTGAATGGTGGCTTTCATTCTTTCAATTTTGATAAGACTGGAGAATCTTTTTTCAAAGGTATGTTGAGCCTCCTATTGATGTAAGGCTTATCTAAAGCAAGCCACATCTAGGCTGTGTAAAGGAAAAAGTCAAACAAGAGCAAAGAAATGTCTGTACCTCGCACACGGTAAATAAGTGGAGATTGGATGATGTTAGCTTCTGCCTATCCTCTGCAGACAGGAAAAGTCCATATATCATTCTGTCAATGGATGGCAGTTTAAGCTTGACAGCATCTCTAAACAAGCTAGCTCAAAGTGCAGGCTATAGGAGATAAAGTTTGAATGGGTATTTCTGCTAAAGAATTTCTTTCCCTCTGCACAATTCCAGGAGGTGGCAGGATATCTGTGCTCCTACCAATAAGTTCCAAAGACCAATTTTTTTAGGAACCTTTAAAGATCATATAGTTCAGAGACTTATGACCTTCATAAATCCAAGAAGGGTAAATCATGTAGGAATTAAAAGCTTTTGTTGTCATTAACAGTTGCTATTGCCCATCTGCCTCTGGCATTTGTTGGGGACATTGATTGTTTAGCAGATTCAACTGCCTTACCAATGTTAGTCCCCGCTTCTCTTTTTAGTAAAACACAAACCAAAGGGACAGAAGAGTTGAATACTTCAACCCAATTTCACAAAATCTTTAGAAATATATCCTTCTCTGTGGGTCCATTTCATTAAAGAAATTAAACAGGACCACACTGGAATTCACACAGAGTCTAAATACAAGGGAGCATAATCAGCTTTGACTTTATGTTGTTACATTGTTTTCTCCCTGAATTCATCATCCATGAAGAGCCATTTCTGTATAAAGAATATTAGTAATATTTTTGCAATGTTTAGATATTTTTCCTAATATGAAACAGGCTCAGTGATATTTGTAGTTCAGTTGGATGTTGTCTAAGCCATATACTTTTGAGGTATTACAAGAAAGGCTCACCTAAGTCCCAAGCCCTGAGAGCATTAATATTTTTGCTGGCACCTAAATTCCTTGATAACAGAGAGCTTTTCAATACAGAGATTTAGTGTTCAGGGTTAGAAGGCAAATCACACTGGCAAAGGAAACACTGACAAATTTCTACCAATGGGCAAATAGCTGGCAGTAGAGTCTTTCCTGAGACTTCTGTTGATATTGGAGAATCAGGAAAGAAAATAGCACCAGAAATGTGAAAATCTGTTACTTAGAAGAAGTAGCACTGAATGGGGAATGAATGAAGCATAGGGGAGGCACAGAAGCCTTCCCCCCTATTTTAGTTTTACAAGATTCCATCCCCAAATGGGAGATATATTAAAATAAAATAATGATGGTTATATGGAGCAAGATAAAACATGGACAATGTGAATAGGGTCAGTCAAATTCAGAGAGAGACAGAGACAGAGAGAGACACAGAGACCCAGAAAAAGAGACATACACAGAGAGACATGTGTAGATAGAATTTTCCCCACATATGAAGCAAGAGTTATCCCTACATGCAGCATGAGAGTATCCTTATGCGGCTTGAAGGTAGACAGAAGAGACATCACAAAACTTTTCACTACATCCCTTTCCAAGAGATTCCTTCCAGGAGAGGAAGCAGGAAGCCAGAACTATAACCACTCTGTTCTACTAAGAGAGAGAGAGAGAAATTACCAGGCTAGAATTATATCTAATTTAAATTTATTATTTAAATATTATTAACCAAGGGAAGGTGATTTTTCAGGTGTAATCTAACTTCTTCTTGCTATTTCATTCATGGAAGAAGAAGTAACCCAAACATTCATTCTATCCAAGCCCTTTCCACCAATGTTGATCCCACAATGAATACCCCGCCCCTTACTTGAGCAGAAGATATTGATCTGCACCAGAGAGAAGATAGCCTCATACCAACTTTAGGACTCAGTTCGCAAACATACATACATTTGTACATACATAAATACAGCAATATGCATATCTATCTACATGAAAACATATCTTAAAAAAAATCTATTTTTAAAATTGATATAAAATTGATATAAAAATCTATTTTTAAAATTGATATAAATTGATAAAATTGATATAAAATTGATAATTTTATAAATTGATATAGGAACAGCATTTTCAAAAAGGAGTATAATTCTTGATATCTAAATATCTTCATTTTAATAATATGATCAAAAGATGGGAAAAGAATGTGAGATATCACAAATGTGAGACATTTGCAACCTCCTTGAAAACCTGAAGGAGCATTTATGAAGCAAATTCAATGTATAGGGTGCTCTAATTTTACAGATAAAGGAACTAAAATTAAGAGAAATTAAATGACTTGTCTATCACCATGTAAATAAATGAGTCAGTATATGAATCAGTTTTACTAAGTCCAAAGTCAGTGTCATGTTTCTTTCCTTATTGCCAATTTCTGCGTAAATAGTATATAGAAACAATTTATATGACTTATTTTTTGGTTCATATTAAAAAAAAACAGGAAAAAAAAAACCAACCCAAAACAAAACACCATGTACTGACTAACTTCATGAATTGTCATCCTATCTTCATAGTTTATATAGTGCATGTGAACAATAAGTGGGAACCAAAAGTGAACAGAAAGGTAAGAGAGAGAGATGGCATCCTGTTCCACAAACAAGATACTCCATCTCTTGGTTCCAGCATTTTCTTGACCTATCTCCTATCCCTGGAATTCTCTCTTTGTTCAGCTTTGACCAGTAGCCCTCTTTTACATCCTAACTAAATGTCTTCTCCAATTCCTTTTTATTCTTGTACCTTCCCTCTTTTAATCATTTCTCATTTATCCTATATGTAATTTGTTTGTACATATTTATTTGCTGGTTGTTATAGACTGTAAGCTTCCTGAGAGCAGGGACTCTCTTGTCTTTTTTTTTGTACCCCCAGTACTTAGCACAGTGCTTTGCATTTAATGAATGTTTATTGATTGATGGCCACCTTTGGGAGCTGCGCAGTGCTTCTAAGCTTCCTCAATATTTTCAACATCCATATGTTTTTGATATATAATTGTGTGGTGCAAACTACCTGTCTCCAAATGATTATTAGGTGCTTTCTCTGGGTCATCTAAGGGACAATGGAGAGATCCATGGAAGAAATGAGTAGTTCCGAAAATTATCAATGAAGAATTACACAGGAAAAGCATCAAGACTGCAAGGAGAGTTGTCTGAATGGAAAAGTAAACAGGCCAGTAATATAATCAGAATGAGACATAATAGATGGATAGCCCACATTCTTCATTGTTATCCATGAAATGGTAAGAGGTCCAGAGGAAATCCTTCACTTGATAAATTTAAAGGGAGTCATGGGCAAAGGTTACAGAGAATATCAAAGCATGGATGGGTTGTGATCTGCAGAGTAGATGTTTAGATGGTAGAAAATTGTATTCTAGAATTATAACTCTAAAGCTGAAAGGAATCTCTGAGGCCATTTAGTTAAACCCTCTCATTTTACAGTCAAGGAAACTGAGGCTCAGAGTGGGCCTCGCAAATCGTAACCCAGTGAGGTAGGCAATATCACATAGGAATAAGTGTCAGGGACAGCATTTTAACCCAAACTCTCTAACTCTGGTCAGTATTATTTCTACTGTTGTGTTCATAAATGCACATATGTGTGTTTATGACTTAGTAGACTTGGATGCTAATCCCAGCTCTGCTGCTAACTTTCTGTGTGACCTGGCAAAATGTTACTTTCTTTTCCTTTGTCTGTAAATGAGAAGATCTCTAAGATTTCTTAAAAGTCTGTCTTTATATCAGTGAACAGTATAAATAGAACTGCTTATCAGTCTTCCTCCATGACTTTGTAAGGTAATCAATGATATTATTTCATATGCAACAAAAGCACAATATAGCAGAATGCGTATTGAATCAAAAAGGGGAAAAAAAGAAATAAAATACTTGTATTCTAATTCTATCACCGCCAACTTTCTTCAGCTTCCACTAAACCTCTTTACACACTCTGTGACAGATTCCTGAGAACTATGTACTGAAAAGAGCACTGGGCTCAGGATCAGAAGGCAATTCAGCATGCATGACCTCAGGTGGGTCACAAGACCTTCTACTTATTCGTTTGAGAGATCTGGGCTGGAAAAGTCCACACCATCCTTTCTATTTCTGACTTTTTATAGAATCATAAGCCTTGATCCTATCTAACTGACAGGGCTGTTTGAGGAGTAACAGATATGAAGCACTGCTTTGTATCCTTAAAACATTATATAAATATGAGGTGGCTTTCTTGTTTTGTTTTCTTTTGAGGATCATGGAGAAGAATGTTCAAGTACAAAACAGTGCATTGAACTATTGCAGCTCTTAGTTATACTGTGGTTACTGTCACCTTTTCATTATTTCACAGCCCTGTCTCAAGGCATTGCCTGGCACCTGTGTTTACTTTGACTGGCAACAGTAAGACCCTTCTTAGTGGAGAAACAATTTAAGGGAGTCCTTTCAGTGGATAGTAAGCTGACTTTTGAAGTCTGAGTGTGATTTGAAAAGACATGGGCATATATATACATATATATGTATATATGTATGTATATATGTATGTATATATATATGTATACACACACACACACACACATATATATATATACATATATATGGAGAGAGAGAGAGAGAATTTATTGTGTTTATTTTGTGCCAGGTACCAGTATATTAAATGCTAGAGAAGATATAAATATAAGCTACAACTCATAATCTCAGGAACCTTATATACTAATGGGAAAAGACAGCACATGTAAGTGTACCGAAACAGGGCACAGACAGCAGGAAAGGTACTTATTCAGGCTAAATTTAGCATTCAAGGAAAAGGAAGTGTAGTCTTAAAAGACGGAGGTAAGATAGAGTTGAAAAATTTAGAGTTTCTAAAGTAGTGATGAGAAGATGTATCCAGGACAAAGGTGAGGAATCTAGATTTGATAAGACCTTCTTCAGAGAGTGATGCTTGCCCAAGTATCATATAAGTAGCCCATAGAGTATCCAATTGCTACATTGTGCAGTATTTAACAAAGGCATTGGATTTAGGGGGGTGTTATAAATAGTATGTTTTGTTTTGTTTTTAGCAAATATTATATGCTATATGAGGCATGCAGGGAGAATTTCATCTATCTTGAATAGGGTCTACTTGTCTGTGAAAACTTTATAAGGCCTTGCAGAAAATTGTTCTACCAATAATCTTTCATATGTGATCTTATGACACCTAATGTACCAAATGAGTCATATAATTAGATCCCACATGCAGTCGTGTGATAGCTCATATGAGGTGAGGGGATGCATGTCATTGTGTGACTCAAAAGGAGACAGAATAGATAGAGCCTCTTCTCCCCACCTCTTTTCTTCAAGAAACACTTTATATCACTTTGAAGGTAACCAGGAAGCCTCAAACCTCTGTGGGCTGGGGGTGTGGGGAGTAAGGGAGTTCTGTTGTCCACATTCCTAGGTGATAAAAGGTTGTGACCTAGCATGGACAGGTTAGAGGTCAGAAACGAATGAGCACGCACAAGGAGCTGTGTGAGGAAGGGCCTATCAGAGAGGAGAACATGGAGTCACAGGACCAGTGGACTGTGTTGTTGGAGATCCAAAGTTCAGAAAACAATATAAGAAACCCTGTCTTCCTGCATATGTTGTAGTCTTACTGGGGGAGGCTATCTGTCCATTCAGTGGGGATAGACATAAAGATTAAAAAAGGCTTTCCTGATTTCACAACAAGTGTCATTCTTTATTTAAGGTGAGCATATTTTTCACTATTGGGGGTTTGTTAAATGGGGTCACTTCTAACAGGGGAATGTCTACCCCAAGCATATTAAGACTTTATTTGGCAGAATGGTCTCCCCTGAAAACAACTTATTCCAACGGCATAAAGGGGGCTGAAGGGGGTACAGTGGAGTGCTTAGAGATTGGTCAGACATCAAAGATGCAAATGTCATCCACTGCATCCTGGACATCTTGACGTTTCTCTTGCCTCTGGGCTTCAATGACCATGGAAAAGAGTTGAGGCTGACAGGTTTGTGCAACTCTGCCTCATTTAAATCCAATTCATGTAAAGTCAAGATGTCACCCCATGATATCATTGATCTTCTTCTAAAGAAAGGACAAACAGAAAATCCTGCCTCAACAGGAAGCTGAGACTAGAGTCAACTCATTTCTTAGAGAGAAGAGATACTAGAATTATGTCTCCCTGCTCCCTTAATGAGTTCAGATTCTACCTAACTCCTGATCACTTTTTAGTTATTGAGGTAAGGACCCCAAGCTCTATATCTAAGACTTGACCCCTTTCCAACCAAATGCTAGTTCCACAGTCAACACAAGAACACTTAGCCAAGAAAACCCATTCATCAAATTTGATAGCAAAACAGAAATAGGAGAAATTATACATAGGAGCATATACAACAGACATTATAAAGTGAGGGAGTTCTTTTATTGGCAGTAAGGTAACTCAGCTCAATCAAGAGAGAGAATCCTGAATTTCAACCAAGGGGAAATTCCCTGAAGTCTCTACAGTAGCAAGTTGGAGATAGAAACAATTGAAACTGCTGGATCATGTGGTGTCTTACCAGAAACTTTTCCTTCAGCAACCTGAAGTGGGATTGGCCTCATCCATCTTTTTTCTTGAAACTGGAAGCCAGAAGCCCCCAAAGAGACTGCAGGACTTGAAACTTAAAGAGAATTTAAAGGTCTTCTCAAGAAGAACTGAAGAATTCTCCTTTCTCTTGCTCTGTACAACTTTGCCCCACCCTTTACACTGATGCAAAATATTGCCCTTTACCAAGAGTCCCATAACAATGAGCTGTGAGTCTGCATTACAGTCAACTTGCTAGAATAATAAATTAAGCAAACTGAATAAAATAGCCAATCTTTTCTCAAAATGGTGAAGACTTGAATCCCTCAAAGGTTCTGCTTCAAGTGATAGTGTGAATTATCACAGCAAGATTCCAAGATTTCCCAGCACTGAACTTTCTTTGCCCAGATTACACACACACACATAAACACACACACACACACACACACACACACACACATGCATGCACACTATACTGTATTTAACAAGGAATTTGAAACAAAGCAGATCCTTATCAATTGTGGAATGACTAAACAGATTGTGATAATGAATATCTATCTGAATATTACTGGGCTATAAAAACAAATATGAAGAATTCAAAGAAGTATGGGAAGACTGTGTATGAATTACAGTAAAGTAAGCAGAACCAGAAAATAATATATACAGTGACTAGAAAAGGACAAATAGGAAAAAAAAAATAAAAGCTTTAAAATTATTTGTGTGTTATTTGAAAACTTTGCAATTAAAATGATGAAGCTTGGCCCAAGAGAAGAGTTAGGAAGATCCATCTTCCTATTCATTTTATGGAAATCAAGGACTATGGGTGTGGAATACTGCATATACTATCCTGTCAAAAGTTATTGATGTTTTGATGACTTTTGCTGAACTTATTTTTTTTCTTTTTTTCTTCTATTAAAATAGTTATTACAAGTTATGTCTCACAGGGTAAGAGAGGAGGTATATATGCAGAAACAAAAGCTATATAAAACCAAAATCCATCAATAAAGATAAGATTAAAAAAGCAAAAAAAAATTCTTTTTTTTCCCATGGAGTAAAAATTTAACTGTTTCTTCATTTAGTTGAGGTTTCAGTTTATTTCTGATATGAGCATAATGTGAAGATAATGCCTTTTCCTAAAAGAAAATATCAATCCAAAAGCTACACCCTTTTTTTTCCTGCTGAAATAAAGTAGTATAAAATCTCATGGGCTTGGAGAATATTTCTCCAAAGATTAAAACATATTGTAGTGGAGGGAGTCATGTGTTCTGTTATTGGGTGACCTGGTATGAGTTCCTAGCTATATCCTTGTGTGACTTTGCTTAAATTGCTTAGTGTCTCTGATTTTGTCTTCCATGACCCTCATAATACCAAATTGATATAGTTGTTGTGAGGGAAGCACCTTGAGAATCATAAAATATTTTCTATATATGAACTGTTAATTGACAGTGAAGAGCATATGGATAATAAAAAGGGCCAAATCATCAAAATGGAACCATACCTTTAGAGATAGAAGGGAACTTCTTAAAGATTTGTATCTGCTAGGACTTGAAGAAAGTACTTTTTACAATTGGAAAAAGAATATAAAGGGAAGATTTTTATCCTAATATTGGAAATTCAGGGTAGAGATCAACAAGTCACCTGTATTGCAGTCAATGTTGTTAAGCACTTCCTTGAGGCTTAATGACATTTCAAATTAATTCATAAACCCTAGGTATTAGCTAATAGAGACTTGATGAAAATTGAAAGGAATTCACTATTTGTAACAACATGGAGTGAATGTTGGGGAAAGAGGAAAAACAGTTGACAAAAGAAATAAAAAGGTTTGACTACAAGTTTTGTGAAACAACTAGATTATCTAAGGAAGGAGCTGAGGGTGTATTGATAACCTCTCAGGTATGTTGGCCTGGAGCAAGCTCTTAAAAGATCAATGAAACACCCTCTGAAAAAGAAGTCATAGCATCCAAAAGATGGCAGTAACAGTTTAGTAGGAGAAACCTGTAGCATTAGATCAAAGCTGTGACAAATGGAGTAAAGTAGAATGTGAGTAACAAGGGGAGCTCTTGAACCAGATGAAAGGAACTGAAATAGACTGAGTGAAGAAGCAGCAAAACTAAGGCAACATCAAGGACACAAAAATATAAGAGATATTCCAATTTTTCTACAACCCTTCCTGAAGTCAGAATATGAGTTGTCCAGGTACTTTCTTCATCATGTGACTGCCTCCAGTGTGGGAGTCTGTGGAATAATGTATATATTTTATGATTAGGAGTTATGAAGGATTCTATTCCTTGATTTACCCTCCCCACCCCACCCCTACACTTCCTAATCTCATTTAAGTATCTTGGTGTTTGATTTATGGTCTTTTCCTGCTCTCTTGATAGGAAATCTACTCAATGTAGATTCAAGATTTATTTATATAATTATCATGATTCAAAGCACCTCAGACCTCAAGCTGAATAGCTTGAGTTATAGAGTTGAGGGGAACCCAAGTTATGTTTTAAGGTGAATAAGCAGTGACCTTTAGGAGAACTGCTATTGCTGTTGAGGATGGAGTATCCTGAGTTCCCAGGTCTCTAATGTTCATGCATTTCAGATCATCATTTTGGTAATGCTAAGTGTCAAGGGCACCTTTACTGAGATTTTAATTCTACAGAGGAGTGATAGAAGGTTTCCAACATTGTAAAAAGCCTGGAGAAGTTATTCTAGAAGCTGGTAGACATTGCATATATTAGAATAACTTAATTTCTCAGATTATATGAAAATCGTTTTAGTACATCTTTTAGTGCAGCTTATATTTATGCATTTAGATATGCTCCAAATGGATAGATGATCTACATAGAAAAAAATCATATTATCATCTACTTAGAAGCATAAATAAGAACTTTTCTTTCAGATGCATTTATGACCAAAATAAACAAAAAGAAAGATCACAAAAAGTTAAGTGGATGTATCCGCAAGGACCCCAACATATACATGAGGGCCTGTTGTACAGATTCTTAGATCAGGTTTTCTAAAAGGAAAGCAACTTTTGAAGGGTCAAGAATAACTTTAATCAAGCACATATATCATTCACTTAGTTCAGGGGAAAAAGTCAGCACCCTGAACTTCAGAGAAAATACAGAGAAATACAAAGCTAACAGACAGGGTTTCCCACTGTTTGACCATAAGCAATACATACATAGTTACCAGAGAGAGAAGCACCAATATCTGGGTGTTCAAAGTTGAGGGCCTCCTTAGTGGTTACCCTGAGTCTCATTTGGCCAAACAAATGCTGCCAATGAGTAAGCCCCCAAAGTAAAATCTCACCTCAGAGTATTTATACACTTTTCAGAGCTGGAAGGCAGGATCCTCTAACCCACTGCCTCTACAGAAGTTAACAAAAGGTATTGAGGCCTATTAATGATCTGGGAATATCTTTAACTCTTCCCCCCACCCACATGTAATCTTAAATTACCATTACAGTAAATTTGAGCATTTGAATTTCTTTATTTTTTTTTTTTTGAATTTCTAATACTATTATTCACAAGTTCCAACTCATGGGCTTTTAACTTATAATCAATAGACTCAATTAACTTTTTTTGCAAATGTGTCTACCAAGATGATATAGCAAGAATAGTAGTTACAAAAAGATCTCCTTCAAGTGTTTAGACTTTACTTTCAAACAATTATGTACTGGTTCTATCCGGGCTGAGTTGGCCCAACTTAAATCATGGTGGCAATGAGACCCAAATGAAGATAACATCTGTGGTGGAGGAACAAATCACAACTTGTAGTTATTGCAAATCCTTTTCCTTTCATAAAACTCATGAAGTTTCCTCCGAGTACAGTAACCTCTCAGGTTACATACCTTTATAGCATCCATAGGAGGACTTCAATCTCCCACTACGGATCACAGTCCATGAAGCTCCCTTCCCTCAGGTGACTATCATTCAGAGATGGACAGTAACTATAACTAGACTGGTTCTCTGCTTGACTGACTTGCTATTTTTAGACATAAATTTCAAAAAGTATAAATTATCCACTCAGTTAAGCCTATTTCTTTCATGATTTAAAGAAAGTCTACAACTTTTACTGAAATGTTAACATGTTCAGTGGTCAATTAATTTAACTGAAATGTCTGCATCTTCTTTGATTTTTTTTTTTTTGTAACAGGAATGGAGACCACCCTTATAGAATTATTGTTTCACAAATAACATACTGGGGCACTGAGGTTTTTGGACTCCAGGCTCTAACAGGTTCATTCTTCATCTGGTGAGATAGGAAGGACAGGAAGAGAGCTTTGGAGGGGTGAATAGTCTTGCTTTATTCCCGTCTAGTCCTTCTCAATGGGTTGCTGATAATGAGAGCACCTACTCCTACAGCATTCCCTAATCACTCTTCTTGGTGTGGCTAGTCTAGTGTGAAGGTGGCAACTACTCCTATGTCATGATGGGGTCAATGGAGACAGGCACAACTTGTTCACTCTTCTAAATCCCCTCAAGCCTCAGTGGGGGTCAGATAAGGCAGATACATGCATTTCTTTATGCATTACTCAAATCCCAAATAGTTTCCCTCCTCACTGACCAGTGCCCACTTGCTTTATAGGGCAACAGACAAAGAAGGCATATTGTCGGTAATAGCCTCACAGGTTAACTTTAGCAATATTATCATTCAGCACAAATGCAGTAAATATTATGTCATGTTATCCTTGTATCTCACTGTGCAACCTAGGTGATGTTTGCAAGTGATAGGACTAGGAAATATTATCTGACACCTGGAAGCTAGAGATTTTCATGACCATGAAGCTTGGGAAACTTAAACTCTATGAAGGATAACAAAATCCTCCTTACTTATAAGTATCATAATTTGTTGTACTATTGTACCCTACTAGCAACAGGCAAAAGAGCAAGGGACAATGAAAACAGAAGTGGTCACAAAACGAAATGTTGGTTCCTTCAAAACTTTGTCTAATACCATCCTCTTGCCCACTTGAACTCAAGAACTACAAATTGAAGGGAATACAATACAAGGAATCACTTGCCATGAGTAGTTCAACAAAAAGACATAGAATGTCCATAATTTTCTCAAACATAACTATGAGGGAATAAAACAGACAAATGATGAACGATAATAAAAGATGGAGATAATGACTATTTGAGCATGCAGCACCAAGTGCCCTGACACACATCCAGGATAACTTGCTGGCACAGGTTCTTAGATCTGCTTTTCTAAGGAAAGCATCTTAAAAGGAGGTCAACAATCTTCTTTAATTATATTCACTAACAGAAAAAATACAAACAGAGAAATAAAGAACAACAGGGTTTCTAACTGTCTGACCATAAGCAATACATACATTGCAGGTCAGCAGACATAACTGTCTATTACAGGTATACACAGTTACCAGATAGAGAAGCACCAACATCTGGGTTTTAAAAGCCAGGGGCTCCTTAATAGTTACTCAGAGTCTCATTGAGCACTCAAACCTTCTTCTAAAGTGTAAGCCCCAAAGCTAAAGAGCTGGAGGGCATGACCCTCTTGACCCAGTGCCTCACTAGCAATTAACAAAAGGTGTGGTCCTTCTTACAAAACAAGACTCCCCTAATCAAACTTCCCTTAATTCCCTTAATGAACTCCACCTGAGGCCTATTAATGTTCAGGGTAAAAATCTTTATATTATAGGGAATAACTGATGGTTTGTTCTTTTAATTGTAGGATGGATCATAATTGATTCTTGCTTTCTGCAATGGAGACTTGGAAGAAAAGATCAAGAGGGGTGTGAATTCATCAAAATGATTTTAAAAGTCCCAAAATATACTTCAATAAGAATGAACCATGTAGTACTTTGCATATAGATTAAGGGAATAAACAAAAAATACCTTGATCTATAAAGAGTTCTGGGGCTATATAAAAAGAGAATTCTTGTATTTCCTCTCCTAGATGTCTGTTGTCTTGAGGGATGTTAACTGAACCAATGTATGATGTGTTACAAATCATCCTATGTGTGTTATCAGGGAAATAGGTAACACCATAGAACACTCCTAGGTCAGCTCAATTTCACAACAAACCATCTATTTGATTGTAAGTCAAAAGTTAAACCTTTTGAGGAGACCCACTAGATATCAAAACACTCTCTAGTCTTAAAAATAATAGCATGGCAGGAAACAAAATAATCTAGAAAATAAAAATTGACCTGTGGCAACAAGTTACTTAACCTCTTTCCACTTCAGATTTTTCATCTGAAGATGAGAACAAGCCCCACAATGTGTACAATGAATGAAGCAACAGGAAGAGAAACAAATAAAAACCATCATAAAAAAGAAAAGCATTAGCATCAGATTCTGTCTTGTAAATTACCTATTCTCTAATTATTTCCTAAGCATTTGCAGAGAATCAATTGCCATGTAAACCTCCAAGTACTAGAATGCCTTAGTAAATGTCAAAGAGTAATGCCCTAAATGGTACCCCAGGGACCTGTACTTGTGACTAAATCAACCTTTGCGGTTCAGGCAGTATTTATCATCACAGGACCAGACTCAGAAAACATACTGTACTTCAGACAAATGATAAACCTATTAAATATCCATTAGCAATGTGGGTGATTTGAGTATAGAATTCTAGAGTTGGGGAGAAACGGCAACAATAATAACAATATAAACAGCTTAGATATCACAAAGTTCATTTTACTGATAAGTTAAATGAAGCCTGGAGGGCTTATAAAACTAATTTCGGTCAGAATCACTCAAGGGCAGTTCTCTCTGATATTGTGGGTCCAATTCAGGAGCTTTTTCATAGTAGGAATAGATATATTTAACTACTGCCTTGCTTCTTTATATTAACTGGTTAGATGGCCTGCTTGATGTAACTGCATAATTACTTTCACCAACTTCCTCAGGAGGACAAAAGTAAAACATTCCTCTTGATTCTAAGTTTCCGAAAAAGATGATGATGTGGGGAAGGGAGAGGGACTGGAAGCATTTTTATTGATTCATGGTTAGCTGACGATGATGATTATTCACAGAGTTATCACTAATGATTAACCAGTAAATTTAGAGACTACTTCCTTAAGTTCCATAAGAAGGTAAAGTGGAAGGTACAGTTCTGATATCTATGAACAGAGACTTGGGTTTAGTTCTGTGATCTAAAAAACCCAATACAACTATAGTTCCTTAAAACATGGGTGGTGATAGTGGGGTGGGGTGTTGCTCTTCCTGATGGTCATTTTACATGTCTAACATGTATTCTTACTGAAGAACTGAAATCTGCTTGAGTTTGTACTCCATTCCCTGGGGAAAAGTAGGAATTTAGGATGAGGATGAACACCATCTGTGTGTCTTATCTGTCTGTAGGTTGCCATCTTAGAATGGATTAGATCTCTGAGTCAGTTACGATTGCCTTAGACTCACAAATGTGATTCTTAACTGAAATTGCATTTGACTGAGGAACATATGAATAAATGTGTTCTTTTCAGTATTTCCTTTCCTCTGATTGTTATCTATCCTTTGGGCAGTGTCCCAGCAAACAACAATGGAAATAGTTAAGCCTTAGTTGAGGTTTAGGGGTCATGCTAAGCATTTTTAACTGGCCAACATCTAGGTATCTTGACACGGTTATCTGTCATATCTAAATCCCAATCATTCCTTTCTTCTAGAATGTTTACCTTTCTTAAAATTTCGTTTCAGGTGTCATGTTTGCAAGAAGTCTTTCCTTATCCCTTTCATTTCTAATGTTTTCCAATTTCAAATGATCTTTTATTCCTTATTTATCTAGGTAAATAGTGAATCTCCCCAGCACAACTTAAGTTCCTTCAGGGAAGGGTCTATTTTTTCCCTTTCTAATCATAGCAGAATTTCTTTCAATGTGAAGAATAATCTTTATCTCATTAGGGTTATGTTCTACCCAAAGGAGTATCATCATTAATCATCTATCTTCAAAGCATCCTTAACAGTACTACTAGAGGAATTAGAACAGTGAAGAAAAAGAAAAACAACTCACCACACTAGTGAATCCATAATGATTAGCATTTATTTGTTATGAGCTGTGGTCTCATATAAAGGGAAACTGTCACTGATGTTTCAGAGCAAGGAATAACTAAAAGGATAATGAAATTTAAACATGACCCTCAATTGATCTTTAGACCATAAGATTATTAATCTAATAATGGAAGAGACCTCAGAGGGCATCTGGCCCAACCACCTTGTGTTACAGATGAGGAAACTGAGGTCCATGGAAGTTAAAAGAATTACTTATGGTTACAGAAGTCTTAATGATCCAAGAGTGGATTTGAACGTATACCCTTTAACTCAGAGCCATTATTCATGTTATAAGTTGCAGGATAAGTTGAGAAATTGAATAAGGTGGCACAAGTGGAGGATATGAAATCCATGAACCATAGGATAAAGGGGTAAAAATATGACCTCCCAAAGGAAAAAAAAGCAGGAAAATTCCTCCATGAATGAGGAGAAATTAGCATGTGTGAGTGAGCTATAAGAAGTTTTTTTTTTTTTTTTAATCTCATGTATAACTGAAGCCATCAGGTCAGGATGGAATTCACTTTTTTCCAGTTGATTCACTAGGCTTTGGGCATCTATACCAGACAAATATGAAGACAGGCATTCCTATGAACAGCAATGAAAACATATTTAACCTAATTATTGCATCATGTGGGTCAAAGATAGACTTGTATAAACTCACAAAAGTCTTTTTCTCTCTTCATCTTTTTTTCCTTCTACTGGCTCCTACCCTCTCTGCTATTTCCTCAGAGCAGAGTGAGCTTGGATTTTATCACATGGCAAAAAGTAGCACAGTAAGAGATGACTCAACTGAAGCAGATAATCTAATGTCTGCATGGTCCTGTGCAAAGAGTGAAGACTAAGGAATCAGAGGACCTGGTTTCAAATCCTATCACTTGTGCTTGCTTACTACCCGTATAACCTTGCACCAATTTTTCAACCTAGCTGGATCATAGGTTCTTAACATATTAAATAAGTGGGTTGATCTGGATCTTCTTAACTTGAAATTATTCCATCTATCTATCTCTCTGTCTCTCTGGTTGTAATATAAGGGGACCAAAGGAAATCAATTGTATCGAAATAGTGTTATAAATATACATGTGCACAATATGCTTCTGTGCATACATGTATTCATATATATGTATAAATGCATACATGTGTATGTAAAAATCAATATTTCTCTTTAATTGGTGTCCATTGTAACATCTAGTTCTATCTATGTTACATGTAGTTAGAAAGATATATAGATAGAACAAATTCATAGTCCCAAGGTTAAGAACCCCTGATCTAAGTTAACCAATTCATTTTATATATGAGGAAACTGTGACTCAGATTTGTAAAATAATTAGCCCAAGGTCACAGAGGTTTTAAGAAAGCATGAGTGGTAGGATATGAACCCAGGTCATCTGATTCTAGAATTAACACTATTTCCATGTAGTCCATTGAGTACATATAGTCACTAGGTTGTCCATTAAATTGAGTTACTTTCGGCTGTTTTATTTGTTTCCATGTCATGACATGTTATATATGTATATACATATGAATACACATGTATCATATATTTCAATGTATTTGGTTTTGCTTTATATAAATACACATATGTTTATGTTTGTCTACATGTATATATTCACACATTCATATTAATATATGTATACTATTTCATGATAATTTATTTTCTTTGTGACTCTAAATACTTTATTTTCTATTTTTAAATACATTATTCTCTAAAGGGATCTATAGGTTTCATCAGACTATCAAGAGTCAGTGACACAAAAAAGTTTAAGAGCCTTGACCAAAATGGCCTCTGACATATTTTCTAGCCTATGATCTTATGGTATCTTATTATATCTATGATCTCTTTGATCTTGTGAAAATTGATAACATACCCTACTTTTTTAGGCACTGGGGATATAATATGTATTTTTTCATGTTATTGTTAAATGGAATTTGTACTTACCTTCAAGAAACTTGCATTCAATGGGATGGCAGATTAAGAAATTCAGGTTTTATTCCCTGGTTATTGCAAATGTGTGTGATCTTGGAGTAGTCAATAGACTTTAGATTTTACTTTCTTCATCTTGGATGACAGTTCTTTTTGTAAGGATCAAGTGGATCAAGCAATGCAAAAAAAATAAAATAAATGCCTTGAGAATTACAATTACAAAACTCCACAGAAAAGCTAGCTATCCTTCAATGTTATGTATAGGAGAGGAGTAGTCAGGTTAGATCCCACTGAAATTTACCCAGCACTTGTCCAAGGTAGGAGTGGGAATAAAGGAAAGAAAAGGGGAGAGTTTTCTTTTCCTTCATTAATGGGACATGTATTCTGATCCAAGTTATATAGGAAATGATTTTACAGAATGAGTTGGGATAGAATACTTGGATTAAAGGCTTAGGACTGCTCTGTATAAAGAAAAGAAAGCCTCATAAGTGATTTAATGATCACATTTCTATATAAGAGGAACAATACAAATAACTGTTTTCTACTAGGAGGTCAGAATTTTTTTTTCTTTTTAAATCAACTTTTTAAATCAAATTGTAATAGGAAGAATTTAGTTAAACATAAACAAAATAATCTGCTGGCAGAAGTTTTAGAAAGCTGAAAAGGATTAGTGAGGAAATTATAGATTTTTTTTCTGAAAGAATTTATAAAATGCCAGACAAATCTGGGATAGGCAAGGTTGAGATGACATGGGAAAATGAATCAAAAGGCCTCTCTAGAGGCCAGTCTGTACATTTAAAGATTTATTGAGTCATTGACAACCTAGTGACAACATTCATTGAGTTATCTCCTAGTCATCTTAGATACATCTTTCTCTTTCACATCCCATATCTATTAAATTAATAAAATAAGAAACAAGCGTTTACTATGCACCTATTATATGTTATATATATATATATATATATATATATGTATGTATACACACACACACACACACACACACACATATATATATATATATATATATATATATTCAGGGATAAATTGGATGGAACAGGGAGTCACAATACCTTGGGAATAATCAGGAAAGACCTCCTATAGAAGACTTTGCTATCTCTATAACATCTCTCAAATGTGTCTTCCTTGACTCACATGGCCGCTCTCTTATTTCTGGCTTTCATCACCTCTTGCCTGCATTATTGCTCTGGATTCCTAATCAGCCTATCTGTGGCCAGATTTTCCTTTCCTGTAAGTGGCTATTAAAATAATTCTTCTAAAGCACAGGTGTAAACCATGTCACCCCTTCCTACACTGTTTTTCCAATTTAGCATTACCTCTCCAAATTCCATGCCTTAACACAATTCCCCACATGTTTAAAACATAAGCCTAACTCACTCCTGCCTTCTAAAGGACCTTTATCTTCCTTCGAGTTTCATCTCATGTCACCTTTTATGAGAAACTTTCCTTTGTCATGTTAATTTTTAATGCTTCTTCTTTCTTCAAATTATTTTCCATGCACTTATCCATGTAAATTCCAAATCCCCTCAGCAGAATATAAACTCCATGAGGGAAATGTCATTGTTGTCATCTCTGCAATCATATTACCTAGTGGAAAATATTTTGCATACAATTGACAGTTAATAAATATCAAATTGACTTGAGTATAGAAAACAAAGTTCCCATAACTAACATGCAGTTTGTTTCTAATTACATAATCAGTTCATGAATCTAGCTATTGCAGCTTCCTGCCTTTGGAAAGGGGGAGGGGGGAAAAAAGGGAAAATGTATTCATTAAGTGACTATTATATGCCAAATACTTTTATGCAATTTACAATTATTATTTTATTGGATCCTCACAACAAGCCTAGAGGCAGGTGCCATTACTATCCTCATTTTACAGTAGAGGAATCTGAGTCAGATGGGGTTTCAGTGACTTGCCATGGTTACACAGGTAGTAAGTGCCTAAGGGCAGATTTGAACTAAGATCTTCTGACTCCAAGCCCCATGCTATATCCTCCAACCTGGAAAGCCATATAAAGATCCTCGCATTTGTATAGATCCCTTCTAGAAGCCTATGGAAGGACAGAAAAAATAATTCAGAATGCACAAGAAGAGGCCACAAAATATTTCAATGAAAATTGAAGACGACTTCTCTGTACATCTGTACTCGAGTTTTGTTTTTGAAATTGTTCATATGACTCTGTGCTTGTTTCCTGAAGAGACTTATATTCATATTTCCAGTGCATAATGAATTACCAAGCTAAGACAATTGATTTTACAGACTCATATAACCTCTTAAGTTACTTAGTTCAACCAAATCTGACAAGGAATCTCCTCTATAACACTCTTAACAAGTAATAATCTAACTCTGCTAGACATAAGATGAAATCTGTGATGTAAGATGAAAAAAATGGCCCTCAGATTTAAAAAGCTACACACATTTGCAAAAGTCAGAATAAAATTTTTAAAATGTAAGCTTTGAAATTTTTTTTAAAAAACTGTTAAAATTTGAAAACTTCAGTCATGTCAACTCTGTCATCATTTTCCCATACTAATCAAGTTGTGTTCCATCAATCAATCCTTATATGACAAGGTTCAAAATTTCTCATATCCTGATTCTTTTCCTTCAGACCTGTTTTATTTTGTCAACAGCCCTCTTAAAATGCTGTCCCCAAAAGTGTATGTGTACTCCTGATGTAGTCTGATTAGCGTAGAGTACCATAGAATCTATCCCTTTCCTTGTTCTGCACACTATGCTTTTATTAATGGAACCTGAGACAAAAAATAACTTTGTGCCTACTCTATCACCTAAATGACTCATATTTTACTTATTTGCTGAATTCCACAACATTCCCCCCCCACAATTTCCAACCACATCTTTCTCATCCTGTTATTGTCCCCACTGATTTTTTAACCTAAGTAAAAGATTTTATATTTATTCAGATTAACTATCGTCTCCTTATATTTTTCTCATCGTTCCAGCCTGTTAGAATCTTTTAGGAAAGGTATTCTTTCTGCCAATGTATTCACTATTCTTTCCAGCTTGTCATCCATAGATTTGATAAACATGCCAATCTGTTCTCATCCAAATCACAGTCTACCTAATGCACTGTTGTAGTAACCCTGTCAAAAAAGAAAATAGTCTCACATGATTTATCTGCAATTTAAAAAAATGGTCATCAATACATAATAAATGCCTATACTATGTGCCAGGATCTATGCTAAGCACTGAAGACACAGTGAAATGGAAAAACATAGCCTCTGCTCTCAAAACACTCAGAGTCTGATGAGAAAGACAATATGCAAACAATTATGGAAAAATAAGATATGGAAAGAATAAGTTGGAGGTCATCAAGAGAAGGAAAGCATTTAAGAGATGTTGATGTTAATTTCTTTTTCTAAATGTTCATAATTTTTTTTCCTTCAACATTCAGTTAGTTTTTCTTTTTAACTTTTTAACTTGGAATCAATTTCAGGTTCACTGACCTATAGACTCAAAATCTCCCTTCTTCATCTTTTTGAAAGCAAGTACAAAATGTGTCCACTTCAACAGTTCTTCCTCTATTATCCAGGTTTCCTTAGAGATTACTGACAGCAATGTAGCTGCTTTCAGCTTGAAATTTTCTTTCAACTTTTTTGTGTATAATTAGTCCTGCATCTTTGGTGACTCATTTGGTAAGGGAAACTGATCTCACTCTTCAACCTCCTTACTTTTCTACTGTTTTCCTGCTGTTTATTTAGACACATGCATATATATGAATGTATGCATATGTACACACGTAATGTATACATATGCAAAAATATATCTATACACAACTGACAACATATATATTATGTGCATATGTATATATGTGTGTAAACACATATACATGTGTGCATGTGTGTGTATACAACCCCTCCTTTTTAGTTTGTATTTAGTCGGTATGTAATACAAGATAATCGGTAGAGAGAAGGTACCAACAGCTAAGAAAATCATGAAAGGGCTTATGGAGGAGGAGGTAATTTATTTGAGATTTTAAAGAAGCTAAGGGAAAATACACACACATACATATACACACATGCACACACATATGCTTAGTGATATATGCACATATAGTATATGATATACATAATGCACATAACATATAAACATATATACATTCACTAAATGTATAAACCTAAATGTAAAAATGAATGCATTTCTATACATAATTACATTCATACATATGTATGTCTATATATATGCTCTGTCAAAACTCTGAGTAAATTTAAACTATTAAATTTTATGTAAATACATTGATACACTTAAAATGAATCTATCTATACAATACACATATATGAATTTATATAATTCAATGAAAATGTCTCTTTGCTTAGATAGATAGATAAATCCATATCTGCATCTATCACCTCAATAAACTTATATTTTCATACAAATTATACAAGACCTATGAGGTTTATTGTATGTATACACATATCTATCTCCATTCTCTGTCTCTGTCTCTGTATCTCTCTCTCTCTCTCTCCTTCTCTCTCTGTCTCTTTCATTCTTTTTTAAATATTTTATTTTCTCCAATTACATATACAGAAAATTTTAACATTTTATTTTAAAATTTTGAGTTCCAAATGTTCTTCCTCCTTCCCTGCTCTACCTGTCCCTGAAATGGTAAGCAATTTTATATGTTATGCATGGTCA
This sequence comes from Bettongia penicillata ogilbyi, assembly GCA_023548195.1. Taxonomy (NCBI): domain Eukaryota; kingdom Metazoa; phylum Chordata; class Mammalia; order Diprotodontia; family Potoroidae; genus Bettongia; species Bettongia penicillata. Next base: position 1,191,604 of record JAJHZJ010000048.1, on the reverse strand, counting down.
ATCATGCAAAACATATTGCCATTTTAGTCATGTTGTGAAAGAAGATACAGAAGCAAAGGAAAAAAACACAGGAAATAATAGAGTGAAAAAGAGTATGTTTGGATCTGAATTCAGGCTCCATCAGTTTTTTCTCTAGAAGTGGATAGTACTTTTCCTCATGAATCCAATTCCAATTGTCTTGGATCATTATATTGCTGAAAGTAAGTAAATCAATCACAGCTAATCATTATGCAATATTGCTGCTACTAAGTAAAATGTTCTCTTTATTCTGCTCAATTTTCTTTGTATCAGTTTGTATAAATCTTTCCAGGTTTTTTCTCAAATCATTCTGAACATAATTTCTTATAACACACTAGTATTCTATTAAATCACATGTCACAACTTGCTCAGTCCTTCTCAAATTGATGAACCTCCTCTCAATTTTCAATTATTTAATACTACAAAAAAAAGCTGTTATGAATATTTTTGTACAAATAGATCCTTTTCCCTTTGTTTCAGTCTCTTTGGGAATGCAAACTTTGTAATGGCATCCCTAAATCAAAGGATATGCACAGTTTTATAGGCCTTTAGCCATACATCCAAAATGCTCTCCAGAATGGTTGGATCACTTCACAACTCCACCAACAGCGTGTTAGTGTCTCAATTTTCTCACATCCTCTCCAACATTTATTATTTTACTTTTTTTGCACTATTATCCAATCTGATAGATGTGAGGTAGAACCCCAGAATTGTTTTAATTTGCATTTCTCTAATCATTAGTGAATCAGAGCATTTTTATATGACTATTGATTTTTTTTAATATGAAAACTGCCTGTTCATACCTTTTGACCACCTATCAATTGAGAAATGACTTTTATTCTTATAAATTTGAATCAGTTCTTTATGTATTTGAGAAATAGGTCCTTTATCAGAGACACTCACCATAAAATTTACTTCCCAACATTCTGCTTTCCTTCTAGACATTTTTGCATTGATTTTGTTTGTACAAAAACATTTTATAATTGAATATAATCATAATTATTCACTTTATTTTTCATAACACTCCATCTGTTTCATGATAAATGCTTCCTTTCTCCACAGATCTGAGAGGCAAATTATTTCTTGCCTGCTGAATTTGCTAATGGTATTACCCTTTATGTATAAATGTGTACCCATTTTGAACTTATCTTGGTATGTGGTATAAGATGTTAGTCTATATCTAGTTACTGCCATACTGTCTTCCAGTTTTCTCAGTATTTTCCCCTAAATTGTGAGTTCTTGTCCTAAAAGCTAGGGTCTTTGGGTTTGTCAAACACTAAATTACTATTGCATTTGTGTACCTAATCTACTCTACTGATCCAATATTCTATTTCTTAGCCTTTGCCATATAGTTTTAAGGATTACCACTTTATAATACAGTTTCAAATCTGGTATGGTGAGGCCACTTCTCTTCACATTTTTTTCTTCACTATCTCCCTTGATATTCTTCATCTTTTGTTCTTTCTATATGAATTTTGTTTTGATTTTTCTAGCTCCATATTTTTTTTTTGTAGTTTGATTGGTGTGTCACTGAATAAGCTAAATTAATTTAGGTAGAATTGTCATTTTTATTATATTGGCTCAGCCAACCTATGAGAAATTAATATTTCCTAAAGGTTTAGATTTTACTTTATTTATGTGAAAAAATGCTGTGTAATTGTGTTCATAGAGTTCTTTGGTTTGTCATGGAAGATAGACTCCCAAATATTTTGTATGGTTTAGAGGCATTTTTCTTTCTATCCCTTGCTGCTGGACTTTATTCATAACATATAGAAATGTGATGATCTCTTCTACGACATCATCTAACTTATCTCCACCTGGGTATTTTACTTTCTGATGATTTGCAACTTCTAATAGTAATGGGACACATTATTGCACTTAGCAACTGAAATTGCTAACACATAATCAGTTAATATCAGAACCCTGTGTAGAACTGGGTGAGTTAGACATTTAGAGCTTCATCTTCATATTGGAGTCAGGAGGACAGAAAAAGCCTTGGATGTAAGCCAGATATTTAAGGGGTTCAGGTATTTCTTTTTTTCTCTATTTTCTATACCTCACCATATTTCAACTTACAAATGTGGATCATGAGACTTCTTGATCATCTTATAACAGATAGCATATTCGCAAACTGTGAACAAAGTGTTGGAACTAACAACAGGAAGATCTAATCTTAAATCTAGTCTCAGACACTTACAACAGGCTTTCCTCATTTTATTACACTTCGTTCTATTGCACCTCACAGGCATCCCATCTTCAACAACCACCATCTTGATTAGTCAACAACTATCAACATTGTGGCAAGAATTTCCCCCAGCAAAATATTGTATGACTCACTAAAGGCTCAAACGATGATTAGCATTTTTTTTAGTGATAGAGTATTTTTAATTCAAATATGTGCTTTTTAAATCTTCTGAGTAGGGTTTCTTAAACTTTTCCCACTTGTGAAACTTTCAGTGTTTCTTAAACTGTGGGATGCAACCCCATAGTTTAAGAAGTGCTGCTTTATCACACACTTAATAAACTGTAGTAAAGTGAAAATATAATATTTATATACACTGGAAAATAAAAAAAAAATCATGTGACCTTTTTATTCTGACATTTGCTTTATTGTAGTGTTCTGAAACAGAATCCGCAATATCTCTAAGGCATGTTGAAGTTGTAGGATTTTGCACAAATCAGTTAACATCAATTTGTCTCAAATGACTGAGCTGTCAAATGGGAAAAGTGATTGTACCTATCTCACAAAATTTTGTGAGGGTCAAATGAGATAATATTTGCAAAAGGTTTTAGCACAGTGCCTGACATATAGTAGGTGCTATATAAATGCTAGCCACTATTATGACAGGGATTCTTGCTATTCCCTAGAAAGTGGATCTCAATTATCTCTCATAAAAGAGGCAAGAGAAAGTTTTTTCAATGGAGGGAAAAAGGGGGGAGTGAGAGGGAAAAAGTGAAACTTCCTTTCATCACATTTGGCTCACAGAAGGAATAACATACACACTCAATTTGGTATGAAAACCGATCTTATACTACGGAAAAGTAGGAGAGAAGAGGATAAGCAAGGTGGGGGGGGGATGATGGAAGGGAGGATAAATGGGAGGAGGGAGCAATTAGAAGTCATCACTCTTGGGGAGGGGCAAGGTCAAAAGAAAGAATAGAAGAAATAGGGGGCAGGATAGGATGGAGGGAAATATAATTAGTCTTACACAACATGAGCATTATGAAAGTCATTTGAAAATTACACATATATAGCCTATATTGAATTGCTTGCCTTCTCAGTGGGGATGGATGGGAAAGGAAGAAAGGAAAGAAGGAAGGAAGGAAAGAAGGAAGGAAGGAAGGAAGGAAGGAAGGAAGGAAGGAAGGAAGGAAGGAAGGAAGGAAGGAAGGAAAGAAGGAAGGAAGGAAGGAAGAAAGGAAGGAAGTTGGAACTCAAAGTTTTAGGAACAGATGTTGAAAATTGTTTTTGCATACAACTGGGAAATAAGAAATATAAGTAATGGGGTATAGAAGTTTATCTTGCCCTCTTAGACAAGAGAGAAGATGGGGACAAGGAAAGGGAGGGGTGTCAGAAGGGAAGGCAGATTGGTGGAAGGGGTAATCAGAATGTTCGGTGATTTGAGGGAGGGGGAGGGGAAAGATGGGGAGGAAAGTTTAGAACTCAATATTTTGTGGAAATGAATATTGGAAACACAAAATAAATAAGTAAATGTTTAAAAAAATAAAATGTAATTGTCACCACCCCCCCTTCCCAAATAAAATAAAGAAAGTGGATCTTCATTCTTCTGTGGAGCTGATATCAATAAATATACTTTTGCTGCATCTGCGTCCTATTCTGCCCCTGATTCCATTTCTTACCCCAACTACGTGACTTGGCATAATGACCTGAGAAAAGCAAGATGATCCAGTTCTCTATCTCCTGTGCATCCCTTGAGGGATGGCAGCAGTGACTTCTCTGTGTTTCAAAGCAACTCCCTGTACAGGGAGTCTAGGTCTTCCTGTGGCACTGCATGATCATCATCCTGAAGTGAAAAGAAGCATAAGATCTTCATTTGACTACATGTCTTATACCTTCTGCACATATTTTCCCCAAGTAAAGGCAGAAAGAGTCTTGGTTGAGTGATCTTCCATCTGTGCTGTACACGACAACTCCGACCTCCTGCTTCCAGCTTAATCTCCTACCACTCATGGAAAAATCTTCAGTATATCAAGGAGTAACTTTTCTTTGACCTCAGGCCTTTCATCTCTTGCTGCACATGTCCTTTGATAGAAGAGGAAGAAGAATATCAGTGGGGAGTGGGACTTTTCTTTTCCTACTGTGTAGGTTCAGCATTTTTCTTCTCTTGCTATGTTGTTTTCTGCCTAATTTTCAACCTTTAGAGGGAAAAAAATAGTGAAACAGGGTCTCCCATCTTAGTATATGTTCACTTTCCATCTCATGATGTATTTGACTCCAGTCCAATATTTAGTCTCCTTCAGGAAGAGAAGTGCCACCTTTCCTCCAGTGATGAATATTCTCACACTTGGTCATAACTACTATATCTTAGTGATTCTGAACTCCTGTAGACATCATCCAGGCCTTGTTCCCCATCCTCCACCATAATATTCCATATTCTCATTTCCCTTAACCCACCAACACTAAAGGTCCAACTAAATGACCATCCCCTTCCAATGTGCCCTCTGGAATGCCTATTCTGTAAGTGGTGAATTTCCTTTTACCCTAAAACTTTTGCTCTTGATCCTTCTCTATTCCGGCTATTCCTGAAGCCTCCCCCTAATCTGATGCTATAGCCTTCATGGCCACCCTCTATGGTAATACCTTTACTCATTCCCCATGACTTATTGCTGAGTTAGGGGAACTGGAATACTCATTACTCCCTATTGCCACTTCCAGTTTCTCTTTCTAACACCCATCACTCAGTAACTTCTCTTCCTTTGAAGGTAAGGCTAATAATAATAACAGTAAGATGAAAATGTTTTGGAAGAAAAAATACACTTGGATATCTGCAATTAAAATAAATGAATTTTAAGTGTGGTATACCTCATTTCAAGCAAATATTTACATATACACGTATATACTGAATAAATTCATTATACAGAATATTGTACTGCTCAAACTGAAAAATAGAAAAAATTTGACTTCTATAAGTTGTATTCTCAACTTTTCAGGTATTTATATGTCAATTACATAATAAAGTTCTCATGTGAATAAATGAGATTAATTACAAAATCTAATAGCCTTCTCTCTCTCCTCATTCTTATCAATTACTCTACAGACTTTGACACTTTTGATCACCATCCCTTCCTTGATTCTCCCTCCCTCAGGTTTTGGGGCACTACTCTCTCCTGCTTCTTCTCCTATCTATGTATCTGCCTTTTATCAATTTTCTTTCAGTCACCAAAGAGATTTTCCTAAATGACCAGTCCTACCATGTCACCACCCTCCTTCATAAACAACTTCAGTGGATCCTACCGTATCCAGGATCAGATTCAAAATTCTTCATTTGGTATTCAAAGTCCTTCATGACCTAGACCCCTAGTACCTTTCCTGTCTTTTCATACCTTCTTCCTCATCACATTCCCATCAATCCAGTGATTCTTGTCTCTTTGTCTTCACAAGCAAGACATTCAATTTCTCAGATCCTGGCATTTTTTTCTGACTGTCCATCAAGTTTGAAACGTTCTTATTCTCATTTTTCATGTAGTGACTTCCCTGGCTTCCCAAGTCTCAACTAAAATTCATTCTTTTGCAGGAGGCTTTTTCTAACTTCTCTTCCTTCTGATGCCTTCCTTCCCTTGTTTATTTCCTATTTATCCTGGCACATACCTTGTTTGTACATATCTGATTTCTCCCCTCTTCCATTACAGTGTAAGCTCCTTGATGACAGAAATTGTCTTGACTCTTTTTGTATTTCCAGAATCTAGCATAGTGACTGGATCATAGTAGGTACTTAATAAATGTTCACTGAATGACCCCAGTAGATATAAATGACTCCATCATTTGCAGATGATTTATTTTGTCATTCTCGTGCCTGGCAACTAACTCTGCTTTCTTTATCTTCAGTTGCTGTTGGTTAACAACCTTTATATAGTAACTTAATGTGCACAAAGTATTTTGCACACAAACATTACCTAATAAACCAGCATGTCCGATAAAAGGGCCTGAGTCCCTTTTTCTCCTATGACCAGGTTAATGTGCATACATTCATTATAGATATCAGGAAGTGTGTGTGTGTGTGTGTGTGTGTGTGTGTGTGTGTTTGTGTGTGTGTGTGTGTGTGGGTGTGTTTATGTGTGTGTATGTATAAGCACAAAAATATAGCTACCTCTCTCTTAACAAACATTTGTGGAGGTATTTAAATCCTGATTCCTTATGAGGTAATGACTGGAAAGTAAAGATAAATAAGAAATGATTCTTGCCCTTATGGAGCTTAAAATAAAGTAAGAAAACAAGAGGACCCACATGATTATATTTCGCCATGAAAGTAAAGCTTATTATATAGAGAGGTATGTGTGTATGTATCTACATACACACACACATAATGAATACTTTTATATATGTCCACGTACATATATATGTATACATATATACAGCATATACCTGTATGTCTATCATTCTATGTATCATTCTATTTATCTATCTAATCTCATTTACTCCCATGAGAACTTTATTATGTAATTGACATATAAATGCCTGAAAAGTTGAGAATACAACCTACAAAATTCAAATTTTGAGTATTTTTCAGTTTGAGCAGTATAATATTCTGTATAATGAATTTATTCAGTATATATGTGTATATGTGAAATATTTGCTTGAAATGAGGTATATCGGACTTAAAATCCATTTATTTTAATTGTAGTTATTCAAGCACATTTATTTTCTTCCAAAACATTTTCATCTTACTCTTATTATTCATTATTCACTGGATATACCCATTATGGCTTAACCTCAAGGTCTATTTACAACTGAGATCTTAGGAAAACCAAACACATTTTCTCTCATGCACACATAGACATTTCAAAGTAAATAAAGATCACTTAAAATGCACCCCAATCCCTAGAATTCTTAAAGGAACAAAATTGTTCTGGGCAAGTACCCAAGCAAGCAGAATATGGTCCCCTGTGCCATGTGGCAGCCTTATTGCTGGGGGAAAGGGAGAGAGCCTTGCTACTTGTCAGTCGGTATTGACATCATTTAGGTTATCTGGCTCTCTCCCTGGGATAACAGTGCTAACTTATTTGCATATTGCAGTCTTTTTCAATATTATCATGGTATGTTACAGCTGGAAGAGGCTTTGAGAACATCTATTCTAGAACCACACTACTTTAAAGCTGGGGAAACAAATTCCAAGTGGGATAAAAATTTGCTATGAGGACTGAGCCAGTACTATCAATCCAACTCACTTGCCATAAAATTAGATTCTTTAATTTAAGTTAAAGGAGCATACAAAGTTAAGCAGTGTTTAATTTCAATGATGAATTTTTTAAGGAAATATTCAGAAATACATCTTATTAGAATTGTATACTCCCCATTCATCTTCAACTACATTTGACAGTCTAAATCAAGATGTGGCAAACTACTTCCCAAAGGGTCAACAAAGCTAATATTTTTTAATGTTTTCCAATAACATGAAAAATTACACACACATCTATATATAATACATGGACACATAGTAAACACACACACATATGTATGTACATGTGTGTATATATGTATGACATTCTAGTTAATGGGTCTTACAAACTGATGGGCCATATTTGGCCCCAAGTCATTAGTTTTCTAATAAATCACTGAAGGTGTTAATAACACTCCTCCCTTGATGCTTCCATTAATAAACTAAATTGGAAATGAGAAAGCATTACTCTGAGATTTTTTGTTTTTGACTTTGGGATATCTAAGTGAAATGTTTTCCTGGTTTCAGGGGGAAAAAGTTGATATCTTCTCAAGTTTCCTCTTATCAAGATAATCCGTATTATAAAGAAAAAGTCGTCTATGCAAGAGTGTAGATATGCTGCTGCGTTTTGTTTTGTTTTTTGGTCAACAAAATTCTCATAAAAAACCCTTGCAAGGGGGAGAGAAATTGGTACCCAGTTGCAAAGCTGAGATAAATAGGAACCTAATTAGTTTTATATATCTCAATTGAGATATTTATTCATGTGGAAAGAACCACTACATTAAAAATAATTTGATTTAGAAATCTTTTTTTTTTCACTGAAAGGACTCTGAATAATGCCTCTGTATTCTATGTAAGGAAGGCAGAAGGGAAGATATTTCCAATTAAACACTTGAAAACATCTTCCCATAGATTATTTCACAGAGTTTGTAGAAATTAACTCCAAAGAAACCAATGCTTTGATTGGGAATACTGATATTTACTTGCATTTAGAAGTGGTTGAATGGGTAAATGGATATAAACCTAATCCTAACTAATGCCCATGACAGCAGATTCTTTATTTTAGCCTTTTTTTAAATTTTTAACATTCTTTTCTTTTTAAATTTTGAATTCTAGATTCTTTTCCTCCCTCCAAACCCCTTCCTACCTCCTGACAAGGTAAACAATGTGGTATCAATTATATATGTGAAATCATGCAATGCATATGTCCACATTAGTCATCTGACAAAAAGGAAGTTTAAAAAACATAATGAAGAGAAAATTATGCTTTGATTTGTACTCAGAGTTCATCACTTCTCTATATGGATAGGGAGCACCATATTAATTGGAGTAGTTAAATCTTTCACAGTTGACCAACATTAAAACATTGCTGTTAGTGTGCCCAGTGATCTCAGGCTTCTTCTCACTTCACTTTGCCTCAGTTCATATAAGTCTTTCCTGAAAACATTTTTTCTAAAACTCCCTACCCATCAGTTTTATATGGTTCTTATCACAATAATACTCCAACACAGTCATATGCTATAACTTCTTCAGTCATTCCCCAAATGATGAGCATCCCTTCAAGTTCTAATTCTTTGCAAACACAAAGAGAGTTGCTAAAAATATTTTAGTAAAAATATTTTATAACTTTTTCCTTTTTCTTTAGGGACAGAGGCTTAGTAGTGGTATTGCTGGATCAAAGGGTGTGCATAGTTGTATAATGCATTAGATATAGTTCCTGAATGTTCTCCTGAATGGTTGGATCAACTTATTACTCACCAACAGGTCATTAATGTAACGATTTTCCTCATCCCCTCATTTCTTATTTCTAATAAACTTGAGATGGCAGCTCAGAGTTTTCTTTAATTTGCTTTTTTTCTAATTAATAATGATTTGGAGATTTTTAAAAGCTTTAGTTTCTTCTGAAAACTGCCTATTCTTTTGAAAATTGTCTATTCATATCTTTGACAATTTATCAATTCAGGAATGGATTTTATTTTTAAAAATTTGACTCAGTACCTTATATATTTTAGGTCTTTATCAGATAAACTTGCTCAATTTTTAATATTACTTCATTACTTCCATTTAGCAAAATATAGTTTCCCTGATTATCTTTTTCAATTAAGTTTATTTTTGCTTTCACTTTTTCTGAGATCATGATTCCCACTTCTACGATCTTCACTTCAGCAGAAGTATCATAGACTCCATTCCAGTCCTTCATTTAAACCTCAGTGTGCCATTTTGTTCCAAGTGTGTCTCTTGTACACAAAATATAATTAGATTCTGGTTTTCAATCCTTTCTGTTAACCACTTCTGTTCTGTGGGTTACCTCATGCTCTTCTCATTCATAGATATGACCCCTAACTGTGCATTTCCCTGAAACCCATTTTCCTCTGTTTATCATTCTCTCTCTCCCTTTTCACCCTGTTCCTCCTCAGAAGTTTGCCTTGTTTTTAATTACTGCCTCCTTCAATCTCTCATCCCTCTTATAATCTGCCACATACATGTTATCCCTTTTACCACTTATCTCTCTATTAAGTAAGATAGATTGCTATATCCAATTAATATGTATATATATATATATATAATATACATACACACACACATATATGTGTGTGTGTGTGTGTGTGTACGTATACACACCTACACATATCTTTCTTTTACACTTCTAGGGAATCTTTCTTGCTTCAGGTCCAATTAGCTTTTTCTTTAATGTTTTGTTTATAGATGTTTTCCCATTTCTGTCTTTTTCTAAGTTTATATCTTGGTCTTCTGTGACATTGTAGTAGCTTTATGTGGTTATGTTCTTTTTGTTATTTGCTCATTTTCCCAGTCTATTTCTTCATTTTAGGCCTTTATGCTAATATTCTCTGCTCACCTTGTGCCAAAAATATGATTCACAGAGAAAATTTTGAGAAAACAAATGAAAGAAAATTATGAAAAAAATTAACAGCTTGGTGAAAAAGGCACCTTGACGAACATATCACCTTTAAAAAAGAAGCAAAAAAAATTCACTGAAGAAAATAAATCCTTAAAAATCAGAATAGGTCATATGGAAAAAGAGGGACAACAATTGACTGAAGAAAATAATTCCTTAAAAATTAAAGTTCGGCAAGTAAAATCTAATAGTTCCATAATACTTCGAGAAACAAAACAAAGTCAAAAGAATGGGGTGACAGGGGACAGAAGAAAGTGTGAAATATCTCATTGGAAAAACAATTGACATGGAAAAGAGATACAAGAGAGATGATTTAAGATCAAAGAAAGAGACTAGGTACTGATATGATATCAAGGTAGTTTTCCTTGATAATTTATTAAAAGGTGATGCAGCTCTTACATTAAAGGAGTGAAATAGTATCCTGGAGGGCAAAGGAGGCAGGATTAAAACAAAAAATAACCTCCCTAGCAAAACTGAGTATAATCTTTCAGAGGTAAAAGATGCTTATCTAATGTAATAGAAGACATGCAAGCATTCTTGATGAAAAGACCAGAGTTGAATGGAAAAATTGATATTGAAATGGAGAACTCAAAAGAAAGATAAAAAGGTAAAAATGAAAGAGTGATCATAAAGGACTTGATAGATTTACATTTTGTAATTCTATATTGGAAAATGGTAAATGTAACTTCTAAGACCTTTGTCATTATTAGGGTACTTAGAAGAAGTCTACATACAGAGATGACACAGGTGTAAGTCAACTATGTTGGAATGATCTCAAAAGAAAGAATGTAGGGGTGAGAAAGATGGGTGTATTTGGATATGGGAAAAGAGAGATTTGTTATGGGGAAAATTTTCTCATACAAAGGAGATACATAAGGAAGAGTTCTCTCTCCGTGGTGTGTGTATGTGTATGTGTGTGTGTGTGTGCATGCATACGTGGTAAATCTATATGTGTGTATGTATACTTAGTATATGTGTGTAGATACACACATGTATGTAATTATGTGTATTTATATGGGGAATGACTAAACAAACTTGACACATGAATTTAATAGAACATTAATTTGTTGCAAGAATTGGAAAATTTGATAAATACAGATAAGCATGGAAAAATCTACATGAATTAATGCAGAATAAAATAAGCAGAGTAAAGAAATTCATATCCACAAAGGTCATGCCATATAAATCTAAATAAAAAAAATTAAAAGTGAATGTTGCAAAACTAGACAGAACAAGTATAGCTTTATACACACACATATTCATATATATGTGTATATATGTGTGTATGTGTATAGACACTACCCCCTTTGCAGAAGAGAGAGGCCTAGAGATGTTGTTCATTGCACATATCTTCAAACTTTTTCAATATATTGATCAGTTATTCTAATTTTTCCATTCCTTTTTCTTCTGCTATCTTTGTCTTTAAAAATGCCATTATGTGATATGACTCTGGAAGGAGAAGTAGGCAGGATAGTGAGGAAAATAATGATGATATTTTAAAATGATAACAATAAAAAACTTATTTTTAAAGTGTTTATTGTTTCTTAAAGTGTGTAAGTATAGTAATACCCAGAAACTGAGTGAATTTTCACATGTTTTTCCATTTTTGGTGCTTCCTTTACCAAAGTGTTAACTCCTTTTTCATGATGCTCTTAAATCACTCTCATTTCTGTTTCCAATTTCTCATCTATTTCTTTTATTTTATCTTAAATCTCCTATTTGAGCTCTTCCAGAAAATCTATTTTTAACTTGAAACCAATTCATGTTTTTCTTTGAAACCCTGCATGTAGCCATGTTGACATTGCTGAATTTTCTGCATTTGTGCTTTGCTCTATCCTGTCACTGTGGTAATTTTTTTTGATTAAGTTCCTTTGATTAAGTTTGCTTGCTCATGTCATTGGTGTTAAAGTCGTAGTCTTCCCCCAGGGGTGCTGAGGGCACGATCTGAAGTTTCAGGTTTTTTTGTTTGTTTGTTCTGTTGTTTTTGAAGCTAGTGTACCTCTTCACTCTGGGAGAATGATCTGGATCCCTATATAGCCAATACAAGAGAGTCCTGCCTCTAGTGCCAACTAAGGGTCACCTGTAATCTCCTTTTGACCAGTTTCTAACACCCTTACCATTTGTTGGCTAAGAACTCTGGAAATCACAGCCACAGATTCATTTATGCCAGAGGTCTGCCGCTGCCTTGCACTGGGGAACATTGCTGGCTGTCTTGTGTTGGCTTTTGTTGGGGTTTAGGGCCTCAATGCTGAGTTGCGCAGGGGTTTGGAGTTTTATTACTGGCTTGTTGGGAACAGCCTGTGCTGGACTAGACTCTCCTTTTACCTTAATGAGTCAGACCTTTTCTCTCAAACTTCTAAATTTCTAGAGCTGAAGTTTTGTTTCATCTGGTCCTTTTTTTTTTTGGCAGGGGTTTTGTCTCTCCATAATTCATTTTGATACAATATTTTGAAGTTGTTTAGATGGGAATTTGAGAGAGGTTGGTTGAGTTTCCACATTTACTCCATCATCTTGACTCTGTTTCAGGATTTTTGGGTTACAAGCCCATCTTGGATACTCATTGGCTATGTGACCTTTAGCAAATCACTTTACTTTTCTGACTCTTAGTTTCCTTACTCATAAAATGAGTACTATAGTAACAATATTTATATGATTATAATATTTCCACAGAATATTATGTAGAAAGTTATTTGAAAATATAGGGTACAATAAATGTAAATTGTTTTTATTATCAGGAAAATATTTTTGAGCACCTCATATTAGTGTAACATGTTGAATTCTTAAGAGAATGAGACGAAAGTTTACTGTATTATGTTAACAAGTAACAAAACTCTGATTTAGTGAAAGAAAAAAATGTACATTTTCAGAAATCATCAAGTCATAGGGGTAGTTATATGGGGAAGTCAGTTAAGAAGAGGGGTACTCAGATCCCTGTAATATCAACAGTGATCTTATTAGAAAAAGCATGCTGTAATGAAAAGCTCTGGAAAACACATTAGACTAGGAGTTCAGAAGTAGTGTTTGCAAATACAATGTCACTAATTGCCTTTGGTCAAGCCAATTAACCTTATTGAACCTAGATTTTCCATATTTATAATATTAAAGAATCTACCTATATCAAAGAACTAACTTAAGGGTCAAATGTGATTATTTTTTTTTTAGTTATTTTTTTCCCTGAAGATCTTTTTTGATCATAGCACATCAAATGTTATGCTAAGTATTAAAACATTTTTTCTGTGTAAGAACTCTCCTCATCAATCCGGATTAGAGTCCATCTATAAAACTGCTAGGTTAAGTGACTTAATTCCTCTGTACTCTGCTAAATTGGAAAGAGCACTGGTACTAGTATCAGAAAAAGAAAGATTTAAATCCTACTTTCAATATTTACTACCTGTGTAACCTTGGTCCAATCCCTTAACGCTTGCCCCCAGTTTCCTCATCTGCAAAATGAAGACTTTGTAGCAGATATCACCCTAGGTCAAAAACTGTGATCTTATGATGCTTTATATAAAATCCAGCTGTAATCACCATCCTCATTTCAGAATTATTTTATGGCTATGATGTTTCTAATTGGAACATTTTCAATTATCTTTCTCCTATAAACAGTTTCCCCTGAAAGAACTCAAGAAACTAAAATGTAATTTTTGTTCAGTTTTACTTTTAAAACAGTATTTCCACTTGCTTTCTTTTAATTATTTTTATTTATCTAAAATTATATGTTTGTCAGAGAAAAAACATCTGCTTTCTATTATACCATTTTAAATAGGCATAGTCAAGAAAAACATTTTTGAATATGTCATGTAAAAAGTCCTATTTCTCACTGTGTCTTTCACTTCTCCATCAAGAGATGGGTAGTGTGTTTCATCATTAGTTATGTGAAATTATAGTTGGTTGATCAAAGTTCATAATTATTTCAAAATTGTTTTGCTTTATAATATCATTACCAGTGCATAAATTGTCCACTCCCCATAAGTTCATAAAATTCTTCCCACATTTCTCTGAAACCATCCTCTTCATCATTTTTATAGCACAATAGTATTTCATCACATTTATATAATTTGATTAGACCCTCCCCAACTTATATATATTTTCTCAGATTTCCATTCTTTGCACCTCGTAAAGAATTATAAAGATTTTTATATACCCTTAGGATTTGTTTTGCTTAGCACTAATCTCTCCTTTATCCCAATCTCCTAATTTTCCCTTCCTTTTCTTTTGCCCTGTTGAACACAATGTATTTCTGAACTCAGTTCTGTATGTGTATTCTTCCCTCCTTTGACAAGTTGAAACGAATAAAATGCAAGGTTCAAATGTCAGCTCTCACCACTCCTTGTTTGTGTAGTCTAATTGTACAACCTAATTATTTGAGGTAATTTCTTCTAATCTTCTTTTCTTTCCTCCCCCATCCCCACTATGCATTCCTCTACCTCATTCTTTCCATTTTTCTCCTAAAATCATCAAGTCATAATAGACCCACTCACTGGCATTGTATAATTAGACCACTTCAATCAATACTGAAAATCATATGTTTCAGAAGGGATACATATTTCTCCTCCCCACTTTTTAATGTCGGTAATTTATCCTTATTCTTTTTGTGATTGCTCCTTTGTGTTTATATATATTTTTGAAATTCTCTTAAATCCTGTGTTAGAATTACAAAGGCCCTCCACTTTTCATCAGCTCTCGTCTTTTAATCAGGAATGCTTCCCCCTCCAGAACTAGACTTTGATGATTTGGTTGCTTGTGACTGTAATCCTACACAGGATTACGCAAAGGGTATAAAGGAATTCTTTGCCTTTTCGAATGTAGTCTTCCATAATCTCTGCTACGTTATAGTGCTAGCTGATAAATCATATGTGAGCATGACAGTGATTCTTTGATATGAATTTTTTTTATTATTGATTATATTTTTTTCTTGGTCCTCGAAGATCTGTATTTTGGTTACAAATTTCTGAGAGTTTTCCCTTTAAGGCTTCTTTCAGGAGGTGATTAGTGGATTTTTTTCTATTTCCAAAATGGAAAAAGAAAACTACTCTCTTTTTCCAAGAAATCCAATCAGTTTTCTTTTAAGAATTATTGAAACATAATGTCTAGACTTCTTTTTTTGTTTACTTTTTGGTCATAACCTTCAGGTAGTTGTTTTTGTTTTTTTTTTTCTTTTCCCTCCTCAAACTTCCCCCTTTCCCTGGGTCAGTTGCTTTTGTTTGATATAGTTTAAATTTTCTTATTGTTATAATCTATTTTAAGATGTTTTATTTCATGGAATCATTGGCTTTTGTTTGGTTCAGTCTAATTTTCAAGGAGTTTGTTGTTTGAGAAAAGTTTTTTTTTTTTTCATTGTGCCAAGTTCTTAATTCTCTTTGCAATTATTTCTTCCATAGCTCTCATTTTTCTGAATTCTTTCTTCTACCACTATCATTTTATTTATCATTCATTTAAATATTTCTTACATCCTCCAGGAATTCTAGATGAACTTGTGACCAAATTTTGTTTTGTTTCTTTTTTTCTTTGAGATTTTCCTTAGGGATGTTTAAGAGACATTCTCTCCTTCTGGGTTTTTGCCTTGAGTTTTACCACCACCAACAAATAACCATATAACTGTTTGTGGTCGTCATTATTATTATTTTTAGATTGCTTATTTTTTTCAGCCTACTTCATTTCTTTGAACTGGATGTTAGGGCCAGGATTTATGACACTTCTTGTCGTGTCTTGCCAATATTTTCTTGGGTTGAGTGTTGTATTATTGCAGGGACCTATATACATTTCAGGTTGGAGAAAATTCAAGTATTAAGTCCTCCCAAACTAAGACAAAGTTTGTTCCTCTTCCCTCCTGTAGTTTGAAATACGTAAGCTCGCAATTCAGTTTTGGGTTTGAGGAGCAGTAGACTCCTGTTTGACTCAGTTTCAGTCAGTCAACTGGAAAGGTCTACTTCTTCAAAGTGACAACTGCAGGCTCTTCTTTGGTCCAGGATTCATTGATTATCATTTTCCAGATTTCAGAGCTATCTAGCAGTTGGAACTGGAACCCTGTTTTGTTCTTTGGATCTGAGCCACACCACTCCTACCAGCTTCTGATCTCATTTCTCTCCTAGAATGCTCTTTGGCCTTGCAGCCACTCCTTACCCTAGAACAATATCTCTTGGCTTGAAAGTCCTCTCTTCAGTTCACTCTGGATGTATGACCTGAAACTGAGTAGTGAGTAACAAAGCTGCCAATTGACACCTGTTCTTATCATGTACCTTACCATGGGCCTAGGACGTTTTCTTGACCTGGTACCTAGATTTTTGATAGACACTGCTCCTGACCACACCCTATCTACTGCATGCACAGATTTCTCAGTGTTTTTCCCTGTGCAGATATTGGATGGAAACATGACTCATTGCAATTTTTTCTTAGACTTCAAGATTTAGACTGGAACATTTTCTAGATCTTTTCGGAATTTTTTTTGCCTGCTTGTTTATTTTGCAGGGTGGAGAGTGGGGATTTCCCTGTACTTCTTATGTCTACTCTGCCATCTGACTCCATAGGGAAACTCTGCATACAAGGAACACCAGATCCAGCTGTGCTGGGAAGAGCTGCAGGTGGAGAAGGAACCAGCACATACCAGGTGAGGCAGAAGCAGTAGTGTGGACAGCTAATGACTGTGGGCATTTACAGGAGGCTGGAGTTTTGGTTTTGTTTTCAAGCTAGAGGACAGAACAGAGATCTGAGTCAAGAGGCACCATCCCCAATAATCTAGGGCTAGAAGTGATGACAAAAATTAAACTATTACTACAAAAAAAAGGCACAGGCAAAGGAGAAAGAATCCAACCATAGAAAGTTGTTATGGGAATAGAGAAGACCAGGGTTCATCTTCAAAGGAAAATATTGAAGAAAAGAAAACTTTTCTACCCCAAAGAGTAACCCCAAAAATAATTCATAGAAGAATTAAAAAAAAAAACTTTAAAAATGAAATGAGAGAGATGGAGGATAACCTCAGCAAAAAGAACAATCCAAAAAAAAAAAAAAAAACAAAACACAAGAAGATTATGAAAAGAAAGTGAACCGATTAGAAAAGGAGACCCAAAATATTAAAGAAGAAGATGACACCTTGAAAATTAGAACCTGAGCAAGGCAAAGCCAGCAAAGTTACAACAGATCAAAAAATAAACAAAATATGAAGAATAAAAAATATAGAAAATAAAAGCAAATATAAGAAAAACAATTGATCTGAAGAAAAGAGCAAGAAGAGAAAATGTTAAGAAAAGTCAGACTGCCTAAAAATGATGATAAACAAAGAATCTTGATACAGTGATACAAGAAATAATTAGAGAGAATTGTCCTAAAGCATTAGAAGAAGAGGAAAATTAGAAATAGAAAAAATCCATCAAATAACACTTGAAAGATATCTTATGAGGGAAATTCATTGCAATATTATAGTCAAATTATGAAACTCCCTACTCCAGGATAAAATATTAAAAGCAATAAGAAAAAGTAAATTTAAGTATGATAGTGCCACAAGTAGAATCACACAAGACTTAGCAGTGGAGACACTAAAGGATCACAGGTTTTGGTATATTGAGGAGCAATATATTGAATAGCTATATATTGAAGGGCAAAATAACTGGGACTTTGGCCAAAAACATATCCAGCAAAGTTAAGCATAATTGTATATGAAAAAAACGGACATTTGATCAACTATCAGACTTTCAAGATTTTGTTAAGAAAAACAAAAACTGAACTCTAAAGAAGATTTGACATATAAGAGCCAAGAGAGACATAAAGTACATGCTAAAGATGATCACAAAGGATTCAATAATGACAGATCATTAACTGTTTATATGTGTAAAATGTATATATGTCTAAGATTGTCATTAGTAACTGAGTAGTACATAAGAAAGATTGGGGTAGACCTGCATATGCTATGACTTTAATAATAAAACCATTTAGGGACAACTAAAAAGAGTAATCATTTTATACAAATGAGGTGTAAGAGGAAGAATTGATACAGCAGGATTAGATGGGGGAAGAGGTAGATCTGGTAACCTACTTTAATCAAGAATAAGTTTAAGAGGTACAATAATAAAATCTATAAAAGTCTTCTAAACACAGAAGAAATAAAATGGTAAGGGGATAGGGAGGGGAGAGAGGAAAAAGGAGGGAAATTTATAATGTAATATGGTGGAAACAAGAACATGATTGAAATTGTGTACGTTGATTTCTTTCCAATCTTTTCCTCCCTTCAACAGCAAGAAGAGAGGTTGGAACATTGTATGTTCTTGCTCAAAGCTAGAAGCCAGATGAGGCAGAAGAGTTATCTCTTCTCCTCCCTAGCCCAGGCATAGATCTTCCTCACCAATGAGGAGTGAATCCCATGCAATTGGTCCTGGGAACCAGGGTTTAGATTTCTCCCCAAGACAAAACTCTTCATAGTCACTTGCAAAGATTGGGGGAGGGGGAAAGTTTCAAACTCTACATTATAACTTTACATTATAACTCTACATTATGAATACAAACATTAGTGCTTTAAAACAAGGGTGATTTTCTTGGTGTCCCAGGTAACCAATGGTACTGTTGAAACAGAAATAAAATAAATGCACATTTTACATTGTCAAATTCCAGTACTGTCATCTAAATTCATGTGCAATTATATTTTCAGTTTTAACTGTATCATGATAACTTAGCCTAGTGGCTGGTCTAATAGGCCTAGTCTAGATTTCTAGAGCTAATCTCTCAGCTCCTATACTTGAACTACTAATTGCTATGGGCTGGCCATTAGAATCATTATAGAATTGTTTGTTTACACATGGATCACAGTCAAATCAGGTGGCTATCAGTATTTTCCTCTTCTGTGGATTGAATCTGGGTCCTTAGAATCTCTGTAGCAGATTGGGGCAGGAAAGAAGTTTCCTCTGTGTTCAATTTTCCTGCCCTGTAATGATACACAGTCTCCTCCTTCAGAAGCATAACTTTCAGAACTCTTATCTCCATCAGAAGGCCTTGGAACTACTAGTAGATGGTCTGTTTTTCTGAGTCTTTGCATAGGTGTGTATCCGCTACTTCTCTCCCATCCGCTCATTAGAAAGTCCAACTAGCTTTAGTGCTTGCATTGAGTAGTCCTGATAGGTCCCTCTCCATTCCCTGGGGCTATTTTGCAAACAGGCAAATTACCTAGTCTCTAATAATTTTGCACTAGTTAGTTTTCCTTCGGTCACCATACTTATGAGTCCCGGGACAGACGAGAGTATTCTTATCCTTGTCTTCCTCATATAGTATGTAGTATCGTAGCATCTAATATGTAAGTCATATAGTATGTAGTATCTAATACATAAGTCTAATATGTAAGTAAAAGACTGAAAACTACTGACTGCCTAGCAGACAGTGCAGAGCATTTTTCATCCTTCGCATAATGTAATGATCTACTTTGTCTTTTTGTTTGTTTGGTAATGTGTATTCATCTACATCTTTCCATCTTTTCTTAGGCACTACCTTTATAAGTGATGCCTAAGAACTACTAGATTCTGTGATTATGCCATAAATTAACTTTTCTTTGTGATGATTTTTGTGATCATCTATCATAGTTGAGGGATCCTCTCAAATTTTTTCTAAATTCTGGGAATTGGTAAGCTAGATTCTTTGGGTTGCACATGGAGTACATTCTACATCCCATTCATGCAATGAGAATATACAGTCCTTCTTAATGAGTTGAGCTTTAATTTATATTTCTAATCTTGGCGTACCTGGAAATTCTAAGTCAATTGCCTCAGAATCGAGTTCACAGGGTGAACAGTTAGGGA
Organism: Bettongia penicillata ogilbyi; assembly: GCA_023548195.1. Taxonomy (NCBI): domain Eukaryota; kingdom Metazoa; phylum Chordata; class Mammalia; order Diprotodontia; family Potoroidae; genus Bettongia; species Bettongia penicillata. The sequence goes on along the minus strand of JAJHZJ010000048.1, from coordinate 1,171,496 downwards.
TGTGTATGCACATATATACATACATATATATGTTGTAATATATTTTGTGTACATGTACACATGTTTATGTATGTGTGTATACATGTGTATAGATTTATAAACACACATGCATGTGCACTTGTACTTTATAAACACACATGCATGTGCACATGTACTTTTTATCGCATTGTTAAGACCCAATAAATGCTCCTTCAAACAGTAGTGAAGAGATCTGTCCTGGCTCAAGGGAAAGCACAATATAAAACACTGGATTATGTTCAGAACTGTTTCCTCTGAATTATATAACTATTTATTGACATGAAGACATTGTCCCCATTCATTATTTACGTGTGTGTGTGTGTGTGTGTGTGTGTGTGTGTGTGTGTATTCCCTCTCTCTTCCAGGCATTCTTAACCTTTTGTTTGTCCTGAACCCTTGGCAGTCTGGTAACGTCTATAGACTTTCTTGGAATAATGAATTAAATAGTTAAAATAAAATGTTTAGGATTACAAAGGACAGAATACATTAAAATATAGCTAAAAACATACAAACAAAACAAGTCCACAGTTGCCAGATTAAGAACCTCTGAATCTCCCCCACAAGAATCAAAGGGGAGCAAAGCCCACCAGATTCCAAGGACTTCTAAGGAAACTTGCCTTTTATTATATCATGAAGACCCAATGAGTGCTCCCTCAGAGGCAAAGAGATCTGCTCTGGCTCAAGGGACAGTGCCAAGTGGACCAAAAGCTTATGTTCCAGGTTGTTTCCTTTGAATTCAGTGACTATTTATAGGTACGAAGACATTGGCCCTATTTGTTATTCATAGCAAGGGCCTTTTCACAAAGCCATTATAGGCTGCTATACAGTCTTGATCTTTCAGCTCTGTATTATTCGAGAACACAAGGTGCACAGTAGTATCTGAAGTTTGATTTATCAAGTGTGGTCAGTACTGTAATTTAGCAAAAGTTCACTGGATTTGGAGTCAAAAGACCTGAGGTTGAATTCTACCACAACCACTGAGTTATTTCACTATTCTGTGCTTCGGTTTACCCATTTTGAGGGTTTTGAGCTAGTAATTTTTAAGGATCTTTCAAACTTTAAGTCCTCTGATCACAACAAACACACATGGGGTTGAAAACCCAGAAAGGAAATAAAGTATGTCAGAGTGTGACAGAATATTTTTGAGAGAAATGTGACATGGCATAATAGATGGAGGACTAGATTTAGAGTCAGAAAGATACGGGTTTGACTTCTGCTAATCCTTGATATTGACTTTAAGATTTAGAGGAATTCATTTTATCTCTTAGGGCTCCAAGGAATTCTCAGAGAATTTGTGATTCAGACAAAATTCTGATTTGCATCAGTGAAAGGAGTTTATCTACAAGGACCTACCTGGAAAGATGCTGCTTGTGTAATGGTAGTTGAAAGAGGGCTAGGGGAGAGATATTTTCTGGCTGCTTCACTTCAAAGATCAGGGCAGAGACCTTAGTTTAAAAATCCTATGAGGATTTCCAATTCAGAATCTCTTTACTATTTTATTCCAGGACTTTAAAAAAGCACCCTACAATTCAGCACTTGCATTTTCTTCCTCGTACTTCTTTTGTAGCAGAATGCTAATAGAATTTTCTCAGTCCTATACCTGATTCTCCCCTTTTTCCTGCTTGCTCTCCTAAAGGCAATGCTGTTTTAGGTTGTTCACAAAGCAGAACGTTTTTACATTCATTATCTCATTTGAACCTCAGGAAAACCCTTTGACTTAAGTATTAGAAGTATTATTAGCCTCATCTTATTAATGAGGAAATTGAGGTTCAGAGAATCTGTTACTTGAAGCATCAGAGGCAAAACTCAAACTGAATCCCTGGGCCAGCACTCTGTTCACTGTACCATATTATTTCCCCTGCACAACTTTACCCCGAGTCATGGGTGGAAAATGAAGGAGCAGAATATTACTGAGCTGAAAATGACAATAGCAAATAAACATATTGAGATATAGCTACAAAACACATCAAGGACCCTGCAGCTCATGCAAATTGAATGGTAGAGCAGAGGGGATTTTGATGATTTGTGTTTTTATAAACAATTTGGAAGATGCTTGGTACTAGGACTGGGAATGGAAAGGTTATTTTGTTCAATATGCAAAAGGCCTCCTGTTTGATGAGGTTTTATTTCTCTGGGAAGCCAGTGAGACTGATTCTACGGAGTGGATATGGCCATCTCCTTCCTTTCAGGCTGGAAAATAGCTTAGATAAAGGATTATTAGATTTGAGTAGTTAATTGTAATTCAGTGATTGCAAATCTGAATCTGGATTCAGAAAACCTTAGTTCACACCCTTCTCTTATAATTGACACCTGTGTGACTTGAGTAAGTTAAATTCTCTGGTCCTCAATTTACGAATCCATAAAATGAGGGAGTGGGAATAGATGACCTCTGAATTCTTCCAGTTTTCTCTTCCAGCTCTTAATCTATGGTGTTAAAAATCTCTTCCCAGTAAAACAAATTGCACAAGCTCCCTTTGGTATCACACACCCGTATCTCATACTCTCCACTTGCAGGAGGCCCCTTGGATTGTCTGAAATAATTCACTTCATCAGTCTAAGTTGTCCCATTATCTTTTATCTTCATATGAAGTAGAAACTGTGAATTACCATCATTAACTATGTTGAGTACATACCAAGAGAATGAATATTACTTACAGTCAGCTGATTTTTAAGGAAGAAAATTTATATTTGAACTTTTTAAGGAATAAAATTTGTACTGAATTATCCCAATGAAAAGAATGTGAGGGAAAAAAAAAACTAGAAGGACTTGGTAAAGGGCACATCAAGCAGGTATGTGGGATTTGAGAAAGCCCTTACTAGATTCCTCTTTTGAAGAGAAGGGAGTACAGAAAAGAACAGAAGGGCTGTTCTACAAGACACTGTGACTGATTTTATTGCAAGGGCAAGTGGAGGCTGGTGCTAAGGTGGGAGAGAAGTGGCTTGTTATAAGGGTAGTCAGAAGCATGGCTGTAGTTTGGGGAATATGAGGGAGTAGAACTCTCTGGAGTGAAAAACAGTAGGACAGAACATTTAAATGGAATAAATAATGCAGCCATCATCCTGCAATGGCAGCCTCACCGCAGGTGGGGAGGAGAGGAACTCCTTGTTATTCCAAGTAGAGAATGAAAGCTTGCTGTCAAGAAGTTAGGTTTCAAGCATAAATATTTTAAATGAGGAGATAAATTCAATGCCAATTCTAATCAATTCACCAGAAAATAAATACAACACTGAGATATCAGAAAAAAGACCTTTTGTTTTTTTTGCTGACAGGGATTGGAAGTGTTTGATGCATTTTATTTTGTTTTATTCCTCTATATCTGGGTCCAGTCAGGAAATATTAATAAGATGCCCTATGTAGTCTAAGAAAGGCTTATCACCCTTTCCCTAAACTCACCTAACCTCAGGAAAGATTCACATCTGGAAGACTTGTTGTTGCTGAAATATACATAATAAAAGCTATAAAAACAAAACAAAACAACAGTATGAAAAGAGGTATGTATAAGTGGGGGGTTGGGGGGGGAGTAATTATATAACCTAGCATCATATTTGTGGATAGTGGCAGACTTGAACAGACAACTAAAAAAGCAGGTCTGAGACCCAGGCAGTCCTAGGAAGTCTGTTCAAAGGGTAATCTCCCAAAATGAATTTGTTGCAATCTAGAATTGACAGGAGTTATACAGAACTTCTTACTCTAAACTGAATATTAGTCTGTCATAGTAGACTCTAAATTGCTACCTAGAGACAATGACATTCAAAGACAGGTAAAGCCTAGTGCCCCAATTTAGATGGATAGCTAATCTGTCTTCCAAGCTTCCCTATTGAAGAGGAAAAGCCACCCCACCTTAATGTCTAGATTCATTTCCTATTGAGAAGAAAAAGAATTGAGGATTTCTTCATGTCTGATACTGAGTGTATAGGTTTAGCCCTTCTAAAAGAGTAAAAGATTAAATTTCTGGGCTCTAAGCTAAGAGAGATGGAAAAGCTCCTTCTCTTGTGAGAAAAAAAAGGTAGGATTTCACCTGAAGACTCCAATTGAAGTCAGAATATAGCATTAGAGAAAAATATTCCAACCACTCCTAGTAAAACAGTTATCTAGCAGGGACAACGTGGTCAGGGGACCAGTACTCTCTAACGACCACAACACCATCAGAGTTTCACATTGCAAAGCCACAACCATCTTAATTAGTGGAAAACATCATTAAACTTGTAGCATAAAATTGTTTCTCCAAACACATTCCACAAGTTACCTATATGAGTTTCCCTTGAGAAATATTCCACAGCTACCTGTCTTATTTAGATATTTGCCTCTCTTAGGGTATATATATCCTGGAAAGATAAATTCATGATTTGGGCCTCAATTCATACATGTACATTTGCCATACATGTTTTCTATGCCTATATATTCCCAGGAATGCCCCCAGCTCTGTTCTTGTCTCTCATCAAAACCTCCCACTTGCTTCTTACTCATTTGTGAGTTTGGTCAGTATTCATGAAGTAAATGCCCTATTGCTATGTTTCTTATTATACTGTATCATTAAATGTCTTTGCTTTAAACTAATTGTATCCTTAGACTCATCAGTTAAATTATACACATCAGGAAGGCCTTATTTGCTCTGCTTTTTGTATTGAGATACACACATAGTCCTGTGAACTTGAGAGTAGCTTGTCTGTGGGAATGCACCGGAACATGGTCCTAGATGTGTCTATATCTAGATATAATGAAGAGATCACTTTGGTGAGTGGTGCCTGAGGCATTCTTCTATTTTCTCTTTTCTCTGATCTCTATATTACCAACCATTACTCTCCTTCTTATGCATCTTTCAATATTTCTCAAAATACTTCAACATTTATTATTTTGCTAGATGTTCTCAAAATCCTATGAGACTATTAAGATAGATATGTTTATCCTTCTTTTACAAATGTTAAACATTCTTGAATTTTTTTCAGCATAGATACCACCCTCCATTAATTTATTCAACAAATATTTATTAAGTATCTACTGTGTACAAGGCACTGCACTAGACTTTGGGTATTCAAAGATCAAGACAACAAAGACCTTGCTTTCCTGAAGTTTACAATAAAATAGAAGGAACTAAATGAAGGGAAACTTGTTTAAAAATAACTATGATACAGGGGATAGTGATATAAATACAAAAGATAGCTCAGGCAAATGGCTATGAAAAGAAAATTGTGGACAAGATAAATTGGAGCCCCATAGAAACTGTCCGAAATCTACTGCAGTAGTTAGGGCTTGGAGGAAGTCTGTGAAAATGGAGACGAAGCCATGAGGAACAACAGGAAAGGAATGTCGTTCTGAGTCTGAGAACTGACATGATGCTCAGTGGAAAAAAGCAAGTAATAGTTTCTAAAGTAGAGAGGAGATCCAAGATGAGTGTAGTGGATTTGGTCATGTGGTTTTGAAGAAATATTCCAGGCAAAAACTGTATATATCACTTTTTGAAAACATTCTCTGAAAGTTTTTCCTTACTTCTTAATATGGCAGAACCACCAAAATATTAGGAAAGCAGCTCCTATAGTTTCTCTATCAACACTTCCTGCATAGAACTCTCCTAATTTCCCTAGTTTTCTTGGTAAAGATGTGGATTGAAATTCTTCTTCTTTAATTAAATCATGACAAGAGAGTTTAAATGGAAAAGATCTCAAGCCCAGATAATGAACATTGATAAGAAGCACCAGATCAGAACATTTTGTGAGTGCGGATGAAAAGTAAAGTTAAGGCACCATCTCTGCTTTTGTGAAGTTTATAGTATAGCAAAAGGAAATGGTATGTAAACATGTAATTATGAAACAAAATAACAAATGAAAAGCATATCTACTACATGTAAATAAAATTACCTGAGAGATCTATAAAAGGAAAAAATGGCATTTCAATTGTTGAGGTGTGTAGAGTGAATCATAGACAGTCTCACTGAAGGGGCTACATTTGAGTTGGCTTTTCAATGATGAGTGTAAGTTCAACAGTTAAAGACGAGAAAAAGAAAATTCCAGGCATGAAAAACAATACAAACAAAGGAATCAGATTTGGAATGTGCAGATTGTTTCTAGAAGAAAAAGAAATCCAGTTTATATTGAGTATATGTTTTTCAATATAGGAAAGTACTATTATTTAAGGAAGAATGAAATGAGACTGAAGAGAGAATGTAGTCCCAGAATGTATATTACCTTCAACGGCAACCAGAGAAATTTGAGCAGAAGGGAAATGTTCACAAATAACTGTGATAAAGGGGAGGGTGAAATAGGGAACTCTTAATATTTTTAAGATTTAAAATCATTTATTTTTAGTTTTCAACATTCGTTTCCACAAAATTTTTGAGTTTCAAATTTTATCCCCATCTTTCTTTTTCCCCTACCCCAATATGGAATGTATTCAGATCCCCCTTTATCATCCCCCCTCATCCCCTTCCACTTTGCTTTCTTTTTTTAATTTTAAAATATATAATTTATTTCCTTTTAAGTTTTCAATATTCACTTTCACAAGAATTTAAATTTCAAATTTTCTCACAATCTCTCCCCAACAATTCATCCCAGACGAGTGTGCACCCCACTCACCCCTTCCTCCAGTCTGTCCAACCTTCTATCACACACTTCCCATTCTTCCATCCCTTCCCCTTTGTTGTCCTGTAGGGCAAAATAGACTTCTATATCCCATTGCCTGTGCAACTTATTTCCCAGTTGCATGCAAAAACAATTTTTAACATTCATTTTAAAAGCTTCCTTCCATATTCTTTCCCTCCCTTCCCACCCACCCTCATTGAGAAAGCAAGAAATTTGATATAATTCATACATGAGTAGCCAGGCAAAACACTTCCATATGAGTTATGTTGCCAAAGACAAGCCACATTTCCCTCTGCCTTGTTCTGCCCTCCATTTATTTCATTCTCTCCGTTGACCTGTCCTCCCACAGCAGTGCTTGCTTCTGATTATCCCTTTCCCCAATTTGCTTTCCCTTCTATTATCTTCCTTCTCCTATCCCCTTCCCCTCCTTCCTTCTTAAACAGTAAAATAGATTTCCATGCCCAACTGAGTGTGTGTTATTCCCTCCTTAAGCCAAATCCCAACAAAGTGAGGCTCACTTATTCCCTTTCATCTCCTCCATCTCCTCAATTGTAAAAGCTCTTTCTTGCCTCTTTTATGTGAGATGATTTGCTACATTCTACCTCTTCATTCCTCTTTCTCCTAGTACATTCCATTCAATAGTAAATTTTATTTTTTAGGTATCCTTTCTTCATATTCAGCTCATCCTGTGCAGTGTGTGTGTGTGTGTGTGTGTGTGTGTGTGTGTTCACTATGACTATCCTAATATTGAGAAAGGTCTCATGAGTTACAAATATTATCTTTCCATGTAGGAAAGTAAACATTACAACTTTAATGAGTTCCATATGGCTTTACTTTCCTGTTTACCTTTTCATGTTTCTCTTGATTCTTATATTTGAAAGTCAAATTTTCTTTTCAGCTCTGGTCTTTTCATCAAGAATGCTTGAAAGTCCTCTATTTCATTGATCAACCATTTTTCCCCTGAAGTATTATGCTCAGTTTTGCTAGATAGGTGATTCTTAGTTTTAATCCTAGTTCCTCTGATCTCTAGAATATCATATTCCAAACCTTTCAATCCCTTAATGTAGAAGCTTCTAGATCTTGTATTACCCTGATTGTATTTCCACAATATTAAAATTGTTTCTTTCTGGCTGCTTGCAATTTTTCTCCTTTACCTGGGAATGCTAGAATTCGACTACAAAATTCCTAGGAGTTTTCTTTTTAATATCTCTTTCAGCAGCTGATCAGTGAATTCTTTCCATTTCTATTTTACCCTCTGCTTCTAGAATATCAGGGCAGTCTTCCTTGATAATTTCTTGAAAGACAACATCTAGGCTCTTTTTAAAAATCATGACTTTCAGGTAATCCAATAATTTTTAAATTCTCCCTCCTGGATCTATTTTTGAGGTTAGTTCTTTTCCCAGTGAGATATTTCACATTGTCTTCTATTTTTTTATTTTTCTGGTTCTATTTTATAATTTCTTGATTTCTGATAAAGTCATTAGCTTCCATTTGCTCCATTTTAATTTTGAAGAAATTATTTTCTTCAGTGAGCTTTTGCTTTTCCATGTAGTCAATTTGCTTTTTAAGGTAGAATTCTTCTCATTGGTTTTTTGGACTTCTTTTACCATTTGGGTTAGTGTATTTTTTAAGGTGTTATTTTCTTCAGTATTTTTGCATCTCCTATAGCAAGCTGTTGAGTCAATGTTCATGAATTTATTGTACCACTCTCATTTCTCTTCCCAATTTTCCCTCTACTTGACTTACTTATTTTCAAATCCATTTTGGGCTCCTCCATGGCCTGTGACCAATTCATATTTTCTTTCAGGCTTTTGATGTAGGTGCTTTGACTCTCTCTCATCTTCTAGTTGTATGACCCAAACTTCCTTCTCAACAAAGTAAAATTTTATAGTCTGAGTTCTTTTAAGATGTTTATTCACGTTCCCAGTCAAATATTTGACTTTCTATCTCTTTGTCAAGGTAGAACTCTGTTTTCATTGGGGGTGGGAGTTGGGGTAGATATACTGTCCCAGGCTTCAAGGATTTTGTATAAGCCTCTCGATCCCTCACTGCCTCTGGGCCTAGAGCTCCAGAAGCAGACTCTACTATTGATGCTGCTGCTTTCACTGCTGCCATCTCTGCCAGCTACTGCTGCCCCTACCACCCTGGGCTCGGGCAGGACTTTGCCAGACAGTATGCTCCTCTTTCACCCAGGTCCCACAGAATTTTCCCACTGATCTTTTTGGTGTTTAGAAATGGGTTAGGAATTCTGGAAACCACCCAGCTGCCAATGATTCAGTTCTCCAAGGCCTGCTGTACTCTATCTGTGCTGGTGAAACTGACACCAGACTGTGCTCTGCTCCCAGCCTGTTGAGAAAGACAATTCTTGTCAACTTTCCAGGTTATCTTGGGATGGGGATTTTGTACTGTTTTGTGGCTTCTATAGCTCCAGAATTTGTTTGAACAAATTTTTTAACAGTTATTTGGAGGGCTTTATGGGAGAGTTTTACTCTGCCATCTTGGGTCCACCCACAACTGATCTCCACAATTTTTTCAAACAGATGAGTTACATAAAAAAGTTTATAGTAGGTATAAGAAAGATTACTGTAACAATGGTATGAAATATAAGAAGCATTCTGAAAGAGTTGAGGTAGGAAAACCTTCTATGAGGAATGAGTCAATAAACAAGTATTTAATAAATTTTTATTATGTTCCTTTTACTTTGCTTTAGGTTCTGAAGACACAAAGAACAGTAAAAACAATCCCTGCCATCAAAGACTTCACGGTCTAATGGGAGAGATAAGTGATAGATGATTAGGCACCTAGAAGTCATACACAGAGTAGATGGAAGGTATCCTCAGAAAAGAAGGCTTGAGTATTTGAGATGAGATTAAGAGGACTGAAAAAGGGGAACCTTTCCTACAGAAGATGGGTTTTGAATTAAATCTTGAAGGAATGTAGGGAATATAAGAAGCAAATGACAGAAGGCTGAACATTCTAGGCATGAGGGATGGGAAGTACAAAGGCAAAAAGACAGGAAATGCAATACTGTGTGCAAGATCCAGAGGAAAACAGAGGAGAATATGAACAATGATGCTGGGAAATTGAGCAGTACAGAAGCATCATTAGAAAGTTGCCTTTGGGTGGGCTAAAGCTTTTAAATAAAGTAGGATATTTGATATTCTATTTGAAGTTGAGTAGATTGGGGTGTAAACAGAGTCTTGAGAGAAGACAAGTTTTGAAATAATCCTTGTGGGGAATGAAATAGACAACTAAAAGAAAAGAATTGAAGGATTGTCAAACAGTGGTGTGAGCTTGGGTAAGTTTATGCATCATAAGCTTTTTTTTTTAGTGAAATAAAATCAATTTACCAAGTTTCTAATTGATATTAATTTACTTAGAAGCAGGATTTAATAAATCAGATACAATGGATGAGAACTGGGAAACAGGAAATGGCAAAAAAAAAAAAAAAGTTTTGCTTCAGTTTGTTTTTAATCCCCAAGACTGGACTACAAGATACTTTGGCATTCAGATCTCCCTGTTTAGGCATACACCAGTGTCATTAGTAAAATGGTGGAGGGAAAGCCACTATCCATATATCACTAGGGTATAAGACCATATCTAATGGTAGACCATTAGAAAAAACTCAGTGCAGGGAAGACTTGTTTTGGGCTGTGAGTGCTGTGTCTGTTCTTGTGTGACATATTTCCTCATAGGGGTCACTAATAGCATTAGTGGAAGGAGTTTCCATAAGCCATTGGAGGAGACATGACAATAGGGATACAAAGAGAAAAATTAAAACCATGGTAAGAGCAATGGTATAAAAGAAGTTCATCTGCAGACTGTTGTGTTTGTCCTTCATTCTTTAAAAGGATCATGACATCAGGGAAATGATGATATGACTTGCACTTGATGTTGATTTGAATGATTGTGGGCTGTGCAGGGTCACAATTTTTTTTTTACTTCCTCCTCCTTCAGAGGAATCTGGGCCAAGTGGCCCAATATTCATCAGAATAACTGAAGATGGTCCAGAATGCACTGGCAGACCCTGGCCATTTCAGGCTAAGTTGTTTTTAGATTCTCACTTTGAGTGAGATACGTCAATTCAATGAATAGACCTCTTTACGTAGAAGTAGAAGAAGTTCCTCTGCAAAAGGGCACATGAAATGTAACTGAATCCAAATACTCTACCTCCTTCTTTTTAGAAATGTTTAGTGAAAGAGTATAGAGAACACCCAAAAAAATGGAGAGGGGATATTAATGATATGAATTAACTTTAGCCATGTTGTATCTACATAGAGAACTGGTTGAAGTCCCCAAAGCAGTGTGACTGAAGTCCAAAATGTGGCCAGAGAGAATATGCCATATTATACCTGGACTCCAAATAAAGTCATTTACTGAGTACTTACTATAAAATTATTGAGAGTGGGAAATGCTTAATTACTTTTTTTGCAACTTTGTGCAATTCCTGGAACATACCAGGCTCTTAATAAGATGCTTGTGGATTTATTGGATCAGTTTCTCTGGAGATATAGGTAGAGGCGATAAATGTCATAGGAAGGAGAAGACATGTAAAGCATTATTGGGAACCAAATAATTGATTGGAAAACCTAATTACTTCAAAATGGTGCATTTTAGAGATTAAGGAACTAACAAGAATAAGTTAGTTTGTAATATTAGAAAATCACTGATGTTTGAGCCAAAAGATCTAGGTTCAAATTCTGCCACTTTTACTCATTACCTGTGTGATAATAAGCAATATATTTATCCTCTTTGGACCACAGTTTCCTTATCTAAAATTAAAGACTTTGAGTTTACAGCCTCCACCTGTAAATTTATGAAATAAACATTGCTTCCTTCCAGAACCTTACAAATGGGGGCAGAGTCAAGATGGTGGAGTAGAAAGATACATATACTCTAGTTCTTTCCCCACAGCCCAAAAAGTACCTGTAAAGAATGACTCAACAAATTCTAGAGCAGCAGAAGCCACAAAACGACAGAGTGGAGGAGACTTCCATCCCAGAGTGACCTGGAAGGCCAATGGGAAAGGTCTGCTGCAAAGAGGCAGAGCACAACCCAGCCTTGGCCATGGCACAGGGAGGAGCAGGGCCAGAGCAGGCATCAGGGGTGGAATCCCTAGCAGCAGCAGCAGGCTTCACACATCCCTCAACCCACAGGTGTCAAAGCCCTCACTGAGAGGGCCTTTTCAACTGGCTGAGAAGGCAGCAAGGTCCCTCCAAAAGCTGTTACCTTGGGCAGAGGGAGTAGAAGCCTGAGAGGGCAGCAGTGGCTCCCACAGTAGGCAGCAGCCAACATCCTTTGTGGGAGGCCTCATCCTAAAGCCCCTCAGGGAACTGAGCAGCTGATCTGAACCTCAGCCCTGAGTACTGCTGTGGCAGAACTTGAAGTGAAGATAGTGTGGAGAGGAAATTCTACTCTCACAGATTATGGGCACAAAACTTTCTGATTGCTCCCAGATCAATGTGCAGGCTTGATTGTGCCACCTTGAAGGAACTGAGACATTACAGAGTATACCCTACCCTTGACAAAGAACCAAAAAGTCAAGTAACTGGTTGGGAAAATGCCCGAAAAAGGGAGAAAATATAAGACTATCAAAGGTTACTTCTTGGTGAACAGGTGTCTTTTTTCACCCTTTTGGATGAGGAAGAACAATACTTACTACCAGGGAAAGACATAAAAGTTAAGGCTTCTGTATCCCAAGCATTCAAACTAAATATTCAATGGCCTCAGGCCATGGAAGGGCTCAAAAAGGATTTTGAAAACCAAGTAAGAGAGGTGAAGGAAAAATTGGGAAGAGAAATGAGAGAGATACAAGAAAATCTTGAAAAGTGAGTCAACAGCTTGTTAAAGGAGACCCAAAAAAATGCTGAAGAAAGTAACACCTTTAAAAATAGACTAACTCAATTGGCAAAAGAGGGTCAAAAAGCCAGTAATGAGAAGAAATGCTTTAAAAATCAGAATTAGTCAAATGGAAAAGAAGGTTCAAAAGCTCACTGAAGAAAATCATTCTTTAATAATTAGAATGGAACAAATGGAAGCTAATGACTTTATGAGAATCCAAGAAATGATAAAACAAAACCTAAAGAATGAAAACATGGAAGATAATGTAAAATACCTCATTGGAAAAACAACTGACCTGGAAAATAGATCCAAGAGAGACAATTTTAAAATTATGGGACTATCTGAAAGCCATGATCAAAAAAGAGCCTAGACATCATCTTTCATGAAATTATCAAGGAAAAGATCCAAAATGAGAAACTCCTAGGAACAATGTAGCCAAATTTCAGAGTTACCAGGTCAAGGAGAAAATATTGTAAGCAGCTAGAAAGAAATGTTTCAAGTATTGTGGAAGTACAATCAGTATAACACAAGATCTAGCATCTTCTACATTAAGGGATCAAAGGATGTGGAATATGATATTCTAAAAGTCAAAGGAACTAGGATTAAAATCAAGAATCACCTACCCAGCAAAACTGAGTATAATACTTCAGGGGAAAATATGGTTTTTCAATGAAATAGAGGACTTTCAAGCATTCTTGATGTAAAGACCAGAGCTGAAAAGAAAATTTGACTTACAAATATAAGAATCAAGAGAAGCATCAAAAGGTAAACAGGGAAGAGAAATCATAAAGTACTTACTAAAGTTGAACAGTTTACATTACTTTGTGGAAAGATAATATTTGTAACTCTTGAAATGGTTCTCAGTATCTGTGTAGCTGATGGGGTTATACACACACACACACATACACACACACACACACACATACACACACACACATAAATATAGAGAGAGAGAGAAAGAGAGAGAGAGAGAGACAGACAGACAGACAGACAGGCAGGCAGGCAGGCAGGGAGGCAGGCAGGCAGAGACAGAGACAGAGCACAGGGTGAATTGAATAGTAAGGAATCATATCTAAAAAAATAAAATTAAGGGGTGAGAGAGGAATATATTCGGAGCAGAAATGGAGAAATGAAATGGGGCAAATTATCTCTCATAAAAAAGGCAAGAAAAAGCATTTTCAATGGATGGAAAAATGGGGGAGGAAAGAGGGAAAAAGTGAAGCTTACTCTCATCACATTGGACTCAAGGAAGGAAGAACATGCACACTCAATTTGGTATGAAAACCTATCTTACAATACAGGAAAGGAGGGGAGAAGGGGATAAACAGGGTAGGGGGGTGATGGAAGGGAGGACAAATGAGAGGAAGGGGCAATTAGAAGTAAACACTCTTGGGGAGGGATAAACAATGTTGATTTTGATCTAGTTCCCTTCTCTCCTTGAAGGCAAGCTAAGAAAGAGAATGTGGGAAAGATGAAGTCCCTTCCACTCATCCAAACCTTCCTTATTTACAGATAGCCAGTCCTCTTTGAGAAGACATGTTGGCCACATAAGAAAAAATGTTCTTTTTTTCTAGGGACTGTGAAGTTATGAAATAATGTTTTTAATCACTCAGCACTTGCCCTGGAAGTGACAAAGCAGTAGCATATTCAACAGACAGCCTATCTCTGTTATAGAGGTAATCTGATAGAATTTATTCTGTATCCAAGATGTACTTCCTGCCTGGATTTCCACTGCGTCTATGCCTTGTTATGGCACTAGAATCCAATTGCTTAATCTCAAAAGACTGATTGCTCCCTTCTCCATAGTCACCCCACTTTTGGAAGATGCTTTTCAGTTTAAACTGAAAAAAAAATAGAGAGACTGCAAGTGTTCTAGTCAAAACCAAATAAACACTTTACATCAAAAAAGACATGTTGTCAGCACTTTTTGTTCCTCTGAGTAAAGAGTTTGTCATCCTTCAGTTTCTCATTTTCAGCTCTGGCCTTTGAACTGTATTTATGAAACCAACATTGTATTTTGCTTTATTTTCCTCAAATTATTATTTGAAAGGTTATTGCTAATCTCTCTGTCGCTGTCTCTGTCTGTCTCTGTCTCTCTCTGTTTCTCTCTCTCTCTCTCTCTCTCTATATATATATATATATATGTATATATACACACACACACACACACACATACAGATAGATAAAGATAAAAATATAGATACATAGGTATATACAAATGTGTGTTTGGATACATGGAATTCTAAGAGGTCTATAAAGGCCACTGTAACCACTCAACTCCTTTACACCAAGACTCCAAATCCCACCTGCAGGGCCAGCTGGAATGTTCTGATTCTAGGCAAAGAGATAACAAAAAAGCTTTGATCAATAGCTTCCAAGTTCATTGCTGCTGATCTTGCTCTGTTCCTGGCCCTGCAAATTCCTTATTCACACAAGGGTCATTTTTCCCTCTTTTGAATGGTTAGAGTTTTTTGAGCACAATATCTCCACAGTACATTATGGCCAAATGGACAGAGTGCTGGACTTCCAGCTCCAACTTGAATGAAATCAATTTAGGGAGATATAGGCTCATTCCCATCTCTGATACTTAAAGGCAAAACAGTTAAATTCTCGGTAAGTTTCCTCACCTATAAAATAAGGTTGGACTTTCTGTTCAGATCTCTTCCATCTCTGTAACCTGATAATAATATTGAGTTTTGAGTGTCAAATTTGTTTTGGGTCCTCATATCTGTTTGCTCAATCTGTACAGAATTACTCATGGGATTTTAGACTTAAAAGGAACTTGGAAATAATTAATTTAATTTTCATTTAATTTAGCTTCTCAATGAATACAGTAGTCATGATAGACAATATCCCTGAAAAGTAAAATTTGGGTTTCTATTTGAATATTTCTAGGTATAGAATGCTCACAACTTCATAAACAACCTATTCCAGTTTTGGGATTGGCCTAATTATAAGAAATCCCTCTTTATATTGATCTCAAAATTTTCTCCTTTTAATGTTCACCACTTAGTAATCTTTCTCTTCTTTGAACTATAAAGAATAAAATGGATCTTTCTGTAGATACAGCCCTCTCAATAGCTGAAAGGTATTTTACCACTCCTCATAGTTTTTGCTTCTTTGACCTAACGAGTCCTAATTCTTTCACATAGTTCTCATGTAAAAAGGCTTTAAAACATTTCCCCATCCTGACTAACTACCTCTGAGAATGCTTTTTCTTGCTCTGCTTAAAGGGTAGTGCCAAATGGAACACAACATTCCGGATGTCTTCTATTAAGTGCAGCCATTTCATTGTTGACTTAATGCAACTTCAGTCTAACTAAAACTCCATTTTTTTAAAACATAGAATTAAATATAAAAGCTGTAAATATTCCTCATAGAATTTCTATTTTATCTCCTCCACAGATAAGAATCCTTCCTACAAAATACCAGAAATGTGAAAATACAGGGGGATTTTTTTGTTTGTTTTTACTTAATGATCTCCAATGATAGGAGAACCAGACAGAATACACTGAGATAGATCAAATTATCTGTAAATTCATTTTTATATAATATTATGTTTGCCCTTTTGAACCTTCCACTCATTTTCTTCAGTTTTGTCCTGTGAGATCTCACTTCCACAACAATGTCTCAAATACTTGAAGGTAGCTATCATGTTCTAGCTTACTATTCTTGTTCCCAGACTAAACATCCTCATTTCCTTCCACTAAGGCTTATGTTCTAGGCTTATGTTCTCAAGGACATTTGCCCACCCTTGCTATGCTTCTCAGAACCCCCTTAAGCTTATAAATTTCCTTAAAATTTTGTGCCAAAAATGAACACAGTAACCAATATGAGTTTGACCCTTGCTATTGTAGAGGGAGACACTATCACTTTTCTAATCTTTGATATTATATCTTCCATAATATAGCATAAGTGTGAATCAGATTTCTTCTGTGGGATTTCCTCCATCTGGATCCTACTTGGAATACTATCCAAAAAAAAAAAGCCTCAGATTTTTTTTTTTTCCTGACACCTTTCCACTAAATTATAATTTTATTTTTTTCCATATTGAACAGATTGCAAAAAATGAAAAAAAAACTGGAAAATTAAGTGTCATTCAATTTGCACTCAAGGATTATCAGCTCTCTTTCTGAAGGTATAAAACATTTTTTCATTTTCATTTCATTCAAACATTTTGAAATTGCCTTGAATCATTATGTAAATCAATGACAAAATATCGCTGTTATTGTACAAAATGTTCACCTGGTTCTACTCACTTTTCTTTGCATCACTTCATATAAGTCTTCCCAATTTTTTAAAATTTTCTGAAATCATCCTTATTATCATTTCTTATACAATAGTATAATAGCATTCCATGATGACTGTATATCACAACTTGTTCAGTCATTTCCTAATTGATGGGCATCTCCTCAGTTTCTAAAACTTTATTACCACAAAAAAGAGGTGCTATGAATAATTTTGTATGTATAGGTTTTTCCCCCTTTTTCTTTGATCTCTCTGAGATAAAGACATGATAATGCTATTATGAGGTCAAAAGTTATGGATAGGGGGAGGAGCCAAGATGGCAGAGTAGAAAGACTCACATATGCTATGTCCGAATCCACAGCCCATAAATTTCCTGTAAAAAGAACTCCCTGAAAATTCTG
This sequence comes from Bettongia penicillata ogilbyi, assembly GCA_023548195.1. NCBI lineage: Eukaryota > Metazoa > Chordata > Mammalia > Diprotodontia > Potoroidae > Bettongia > Bettongia penicillata. Next base: position 1,154,412 of record JAJHZJ010000048.1, on the reverse strand, counting down.
GAGCAGAGCAAGCTGTGCACCAATGCAGTGGAGGAGATTTATGTTCCAGAGATCCCTGAAAAACTGACCCCAAAGGTCCGTCACACACCGGACAGCAGAGCCCAAACCTGCCCTGCCCTGCTCTGCCCTGGCCTCGTGACCCCAGAGGAGCAAATCCGAGCAGGCTTCAGGGACAGAACCTCCGACAGCCGTGAAGGTCCCTCCACCCACAGGCACTAAAGGTCAGTGAGAGAGACGTCTGGGCTGGCCAAGAGGGGAGCGGGGTGTCTCTGAGAGTCGGCCCCCTCGGGAGGCAGCAGCAGAGGGAGTGACAGAGGCAGTGGCAGAGGCGGCCTGGAACTCCCCAAGCAGACAGGAGCTCAGGGCCATTGTCAATGGTCTCTGCATAAAGCCCCTGAGGGAACCGAGCCTGGGAGGCGGCCCTGCCCCCACCCAAGCACCAGAACTTAAGCTCACATTGAATAGCAGCCATTCCCACCACAGAAAGCCCTGAGGCTGGGGAGCAGCATTTGAATCGCAGACCCCAAGCACTAGCTGGGTGGATATAGGCAGGGGTGCAGAGAAATCGCAGAAGTCAAGTAACTGGCTGGGAAAATGCCCAGAAAAGGAAAGAAAAATAAGACCATAGAAAGCTACTTTCTTGGGGATCAGATGTTTCTTCCTCCTTTCATTTCTGATGAGGAAGTACAATGCTTGCCATCAGGGAAAGATGTGGAGGTCAGGGCCTCTCTATCCCAGACATCCGAGGTGAAAGTCTGGTGGGCTCAGGACATGGAAGAGCTCAAAAAGGATTTTGAAAATCAAGTTAGACAGGTGGAGGAAAAACTGGGAAGAGAAATGAGAGAGATGCAAGAAAAGCATGAAAAACGGGTCAATACCTTGCTCAAGGAGACCCAAAAAAATGCTGAAGAAAATTTCAACACCTTGAAAAATAGGCTCACTCAATTGGAAAAAGAGGTTCAAAAAGCCAATGAGGAGAAGAATGCTTTCAAAAGCAAAATTAGCCAAATGGAAAAAAGAGGTTCAAAAGCTCACTGAAGAAAATTGTTCTCTCAAAATTAGAATGGAATAGATAGAGGCTAATGACTTTATGAGAAACCAAGAAATCACCAAACAAAAGCAAAAGAATGAAAAAATAGAAGATAAAGTGAAATATCTCATTGGAAAAACAACTGACCTGGAAAATAGATCCAGGAGAGAAAATTTAAAAATTATGGGACTACCTGAAAGCCATGATCAAAAAAAGAGCCTAGACATCATCTTCCATGAAAGTATCAAGGACAACTGCCCTGATATTCTAGAACCAGAGAGCAAAATAAATATTGAAGGAATCCATTGATCACTGCCTGATAGAGATCCAAAAAGAGAAACTGCTAGGAACATTGTGGCCAAATTCCAGAATTCCCAGGTCAAGGAGAAAATATTGTAAGCAGCTAGAAAGAAACAATTCCAGTATTGTGGAAATACAATCAGGATAACACAAGATCTAGCAGCTTCTACATTAAGAAATCAAAGGGTATGGAATAGGATATTCCAGAAGTCAAAGGAACTTTGGATTCAAACCAGGAATCACCTACCCAGCAAAACCGAGTATAATACTTCAGGGGAAAATATGGTCTTTCAATGAAATCGAGGACTTTCAAACATTCTTGATGAAAAGACCAGAACTGAAAAGAAAATTTGATTTTCAAACACAAGAATGAGAAGAAGCATGAAAAAGTAAACAGCAAAGACAAGTCATAAGGGACTTACCAAAGGTGAACTGTTTACATTCCTACATGGAAAGACAATATTTGTAACTCTTAAAACTTTTCAGTATCTGGGTAATTGGTGGGACCACACACATTACAGACACAAACATGTACACATGTGTACGCACACACACGTACATGCATGCATGCACATACAGAGACAGAGAGCACAGAGTGAATTGAATAGGATGGGACCATATCTTAAAAGAAATTAAGGTAAATGGTGAGAGAGAAATGTAGTGGTGAAATGGTGAGAGAGAAATGTAGAGGGTGAAAAGGAATGGGGTAAATTATCTCTCATTCAAGAGGTAAGCAGGAGACTTTTTGGTGGAGGGAAAAAGAGGAGAGCTGAGAAAAAAACAAGAAGTTTACCCTCATCACATTCGACTAAAGGAAGGAATACAATGCATACTCATTTTGGTATGAAAACCTATCTTACAATACAGGAAAGTGGGGAAGAAGGAGATAAGCAGGGTAGGGGGGATGATAGAAGGGTAGGCAATGGGAGGAGGGAGCAATTTGAAGTCAACACTAGGGGAGGGACAGGTTCAAAAGAAAGAATAGAAACAATGGGGGGCAGGATAGGATGGAGGGAAATACAGTTAGTCTTACACAACATGACTATTACCGAAGTCATTTGTAAAACTACACAGATAGGGCCTATATTGAATTGCCTGCCATCCCAAAAGAAATGGGTCGGGAGGGTGGGATGGGGAGAATTTGGAACTCAAAGTTTTAGGAACAACTATTTAGTATTGTTCTTGCTACTAGCAAACAAGGAATACAGTTAATGGGGAATAGAAAGTCATCTGGCCCTACAGGACAAAAGAGAAGATGGGGACAAGAGAAGGGAGGGAGGATAGAAGAGAGGGCAGATTGGAGATAGGGAAAATTAGAATGCTCAGTGTATTGGGGTGGGGGGAGGGGAGAAGTGGGGAGAAAATTTGGAACCCAAAATTTTGTGAAAATGAATGTAGTAAGTTAAATAAATAAATATGTATTGAAATACAAAAAAAAATTAAAAGCTATGGATAGTTTTATAGTCTGTTGGGTATAGTTCTAGATTATTCTCTTGAATGATTGGAACAGTTTACAACTCCACCAACAGTGGAGTGCAGCTATGTTTCTACATCCCTTTCAACATTTATCATTTTCCTTTTCTAATATGTTATCCAATAAAGTAGGTTTGAGGTGGCTTAACAGAGTTGTTTTAATTTTTATTTTTCTAATCAATAGTGATTTAGAGTCCTTTTTTCACATGAGTCTTGATAGCTTTTGTTTCTTCTGAAAACTGCATGTTGCTATCCTTTGACCAAATATTTATTAATTGGGAAATGAATTATTTTTATAAATTTGGTTGTCATATATATTTAAGAAATGGTGTTTTTATCAGAGAAATTTGCTGCAAACTTCCTCCTCTCGGTTTATTCTTTTCCATTTTATTTTGGTTACATTGATTTTGTTTTGCAAGAACTTTTTAATTTAATGTAATCAATATTATGCATTATATTTTCCATGATTCTTTCACTCCCAGTCTCTCTCTCTGTCTCTCTCTGTCTCTCTGTCTCTGTCTCTGTCTCTGTCTCTGTCTCTGTCTCTGTCTCTGTCTCTCTCTCTCTCTCTCTCTCTCTCTCTTTCTCTCTCTCATTTGATCATAAACACTTCCTTTATCTATAGATCTAACGGATATTTTTCTAAGTCCTATTAACTTACTTAAGCTAATATCTTCTATGTTTAAATATTTTCTCATTTTGACTGTATTTTGTGTGAGGTGCTGGTCTGCAAATAGTTTCTGCTAAAAGCTTGTATTATTGAGTTTATGAAACACTGAGTTATTCTGTGTATTTGCTACTTTGTATTGTTTACCTAATCCAGTCCACAGATCCACCACTCTATTTCTTAGGCAGTACCAAATTGTTTTGATGATTGTCATTTTGTAATACGTTTTGATATCAGGTACTATGAGGCCACCTTCATTCACATTTTATTCTCATTGATTCCCTTGATATTCTGGACCTTTTGTTCTTTCAGATGAACACACACACATGCACACACACACACACACACACACCCTCTGCAAAATAATCTTTTGATAGTTTTGTATGGCGTAGAGTAAGTAAGATTAGGTAGAATAATTGTTTTAATTATATGGCTTGTCCTACCAAAAACAGTGAATATTTCTCCAGATATTCATATCTGCTTTATTTATGTGAAAAGTGTTTTATAATTGTGTTCATAGAATCCTTGGGTTTCTCTTAGCAATAGACTCCCAAGCATTTTCCAATGCCTGCAGCTATTTAATTTATTTAATCTATCACTTCCTTCTGGATTTTGGTGGTAGTATGTTAATGATTTACATGAGCTTATTTTATGTCTTAAACATTAACTGTTATTAATTTGTTTCAATAAGTTTTCATTTTTTTCTCTAGAATTCTCTCAACTGTAAAGAGTGATAGTTTTGTTTTATTATTGTCTATTTCCATTCCTTCAATATATTTTTCTTGTCTTATTACTTAAGTTAATATTTACAATATTTAGTAATAGTGGTGATATAAGACATCATTGCTTTTCACTGATCTTATTGGGAAGGCTTCAGGTTTATCCTCTACAAATACTACTTACTCTTGATTTTAGAATGGCATTGCTTATTTTAAAAGGTCTTTGGGAGGAAGAGGGGAGTCAACATGAGAGTAGAAGCAAAGACTTGCTAGAGTTCTCCCCTAAACCCCTGAAAATAACTGTATAAGTGACTCTAAACAAATCCTAGAGCAGCAGAAAACACAAAATGACGGAGTGAAACAGATTTCCAGTCCAAGACATTCTGGAAGGTTGACAGGAAAGATTTATTGCACCAGTCTCAGAAGAGAGTGCAGCCCACCATGGGCCATGCCAGCACAGACTAGACCAGAGCAGGCCACATTCAGCAGGTGCTGACTCGTTGGCAGCTTTAGTGGTTTCCTGACTTGTCAACCCATAAACTCCAAAGACAGCTTCAAAGATTAGTGGGAAAGATCTCTCATCTGGGTGAGAGAGGAGCATGGTCTGGCCCTAGCTATAGCCCCAGCCCCAAGGCCGAGGCAGCCACTGTCTCAGTGATGGCTGTTTCTTGAGCTCTCGACCTAAAGACAGAGAGGGAATCAAACTGCTAATCCAGGTTTCAGTCCTGGGTGGTGGTCCAGGGGCAAGGAGGAGTTCTGGCATTGCTGATCTTGTGGCAGCTGGGGAGACAAAATCCTATTCACAGTACCAGAGCAGAAAACAGTGTTTGTGGTTGCTCACAGACAAGGGTGTAGGTTAGGAGAGGAGTAAACACCTCTCTTTTTCTCATACCACTTTGGGGGAGATGAGAATTTATAGGTTCTTAGAGATATCTCTGAAAACTTCTGCACAAAACCCCTGAAACTTGGGGCGGCGCACCCTCCACTTAACAAAGAGCTCACAAGTCAAATAATTGACAGGTAAAATGACCACAGAGGGGAAAATAAGATTATAGAAGGTTACTTTCTTAATGAAAAAATATTTTCTTATGATGAGGAAGATCAAAGCATAAAACTAGAGGAAGACAGCCAGGTCAAAGCTACTACATCCAAAGTCTCCAAGAAAAATTTAAAATAGTCTTAGGCCATGGAATAGGTCAAAAAAGGATTATGAAAATCAAGTAAGAGAAATAGAGGAAAAATGGGAAGAGAAATAAGAGCTATACAAGAAAATCATTAAAAATATGAGTCAGCAGTTTGCTGTAGGAAACCCCAAAAATGCTGAAGAAAATGTCACCTTTAGAAATAGACTATATAAGTTTAATCTTATTGAGTCACTTATTGTTTTTCTTTCATGTTTTCATTTTTATGATTCTCTTGAGTCTTGTATTTGTCACACTTTCTATTCGGCTCTGATCTTTTCACCATAAATGTTTAAAAGTCCTCAGTTTTATTAGATGTCTATTTTCCACTTCCCTGAAGGATTACATCCCATTTTTTTTCTCGGTGTATGTTATTCCTAATTGCAATGTATCTCCTTTACCTCGGATAATATCATAGTCTGAGATTTGTAATCTGATAACATTGTAACGGTTAAATTTTTTTTTTTCTTGTGATCCTCACTGTGGCTTCAAGATGTATAAACTATATATTTCCAACTGCTTATAATATTTTTCTATTTGATCAGGAAGCTACAAAATTTGTAATTTACTGGAATTTTTCATTTTGGTGCTTCTTCCAGGGGGTAACTAGTGGATTTATTCAATTTGTATTTTGCCTTGAAGTTCTAGGAATTGAGATAGTTTTACTTGATAATTTTTTTTTGAAATATTATGTCTGGACATTTTTTTAGATCATGATTTTCAAGTAGACCAATATTTCTTAAATGAGCTATCTTCTATCTATTTTCAGGTCAGTTGTTTTCTGGTGAGATGTTGTACATTTTCTTCTTTTTATTCTTTTAACTATGTTTTATTGTTTCTTGATGTCTCATGGAGTCATTAGCTTCCATTTGCCCTAATTCTTAAGTAAGTAATTTTTTTCAGTGAGTTTTCCCCCTCTTTTTTTCCATTTGAACAACACTGCCTTTTTAAAAGTTATTTTCATTAGTAAAATGTATATCTCCTTTCTAATTTGGCCAATTTTCATTTTTAGTATGATAATTTCTTCAGTATCTGGATCTCATTTACCAAGATATTATTTTTATGTTCATAAATTTCTTTGCTCACTCTCATTTTTTCACATTTTCCCTGTATCACTCTTAATTTATTTTAAAAACCAGTTTAACTTTTCCTCAAATTTATATTTGATTTACTTCCAATTCATTTTTTTTCTTTAATGCTTTCCACATCCTGCTAAAACAAACCCAGAGACTATATGAGCACAATTATAAAACACTTTTCACACAGATAAAGTCCGATCTAAGTAACTGGAAAAACATCAGTTTATATTGCCAAGCTAATATAATAAAAATGACAATTCTACCTAAATTGATTTACTTATTCAGTGCCATACCAAACTACTAGAAAATTATTGTCTAGAGCTAGAAAAAATCATATCAAAATTCATCTGGAATAATAAAAGGTCCAGAACATGAGGGGAAGTAATGAAAAGAAATTCTAGGGAAGGTTACTTAGCACTGCCAGATTTCAAATTTTATTATAAAGTAAGAATCATCAAAGCTGCTTGGTACTGGCTAAGAAATAGAGTAGTAGTACAGTGGAATAGGTTAGATATTTGACCCAGTAGTCTCAATAAATATAGCAGTCTACTGCTGGGAAAACTAGATAACAATGTGACAGGAATTGGGTATAGATCAATGCCTGACATACAAGAATAAAGTCTAAATGTATACATGATGATCTATGTATAAAGACTGATACTGTATATTAGGGGAGCAAGGAATGAGGTATTTGTCAGATTTTTGGTGAATGGAGAAAATTTTGACCAAACAAGAGATAGAGAACATTATGAAATGAAAATTGATAATTTTGATTTCAATAAATGGAAAAGTTTTTTTTTTCACAAACTATCCCAGTGCAATTTTAGCAACTAGTGGCTGTGATAAAGGCCTCATTTCTAAAATGCATAGAGAACTGAGTCAAATTTACAAGACTACAAGTCATCCTCCAATTGATAAATGTTCAAAGGATATGAACAGATACTTTTCAGAGGAAAAAAATTAAAACTATCTATAGTTATATAAAAAAATGCTCTAAATCACTATTGATTGGAAAGATGCCAATCAAGACAAGTCTGAGGTACTACATCACATCTATATGATTGACTAACATGACAAAACAGAAAGATAATAAGTGTTGGAGAATATGTTGGAGAGTTGGAACACTAAATCTTTGTTATTGGAGTTGTGAGCTGATCTAACCATTCTGGAGAGCAATTTGGAACTATGCCCAAAGGACTACAAACATGTGCATACCCTTTAACCCAGCATATATCACTTTTAGGACTGTATCCCAAAGAGATCATAAAAATGAGAAAAGTCCCACATGTACAAAAATATTTATAGCAGCTCTCTTTGTGGTTGCTAAGAACTGGAAATGAAGAGGGTGGCCATTAACTGGGGCATGGCTGAACAAGCTGCAGTATATGAATATAATGGAATACTATTGTGCTATAAGAAGTGATGAACAGGAGGACTTCAAAGAGGCCTGGAAGGACTTTTATGAATTGAGGCTGAGTGAAGTGAGCAGAACCAGGAGAACATTATGCACAATATCAGCCACAGTATGCAAGGACTGTTTCTGGTAGACCTAGCCCTTCACGACAATGCAAGGACCTAAAACATTCCCAAAAGACTCTTGATGCAAAATGCCATCCACATCCAGAGAAAGAATTATGGAATCAGAATGCAGAATAAAGTGGACTATTTTCACTTGGGTTATGTTTTGTTTTGTTTTTTTTCTCCTGGTTTCTCTCACTCATTTTAATTCTTCTATGCAACGTAGCTAATGTGAAAATGTGTTTAACTAGAATGTATGTGTAGAAGCCAGAAAAGATTGCATGCTTTCTCAGGGAGGGAGGGAGTACGAAGGGGGAGAAAATTTAAGTCTTATGGAAGTGATTATTGAAAACTGAAAGAAAAAATCAATTAATTTAAAATAAAAGCTTTCCACATCACTGCTTTGGCATTATTGTCTTTTTTTAGATTCATGTCTTATTTTTCTCTGTCACCATGGTAGATTTTTAGGATGCCATTCTTTTTTTTTAATTATTTGTTCATTTTTTTTCCATTGCTTATTTATTGAATTTGAAATTTATGTTAAAGTTAGGCTCTGACCCAGAATTTGGGAGAGGTCACTATCCCAAGTTTTAGGCTTTTTTGTGCACTGCTATTTTTATAGCAGTCCTGGTAGTTTGGAAATTTCTGTTGCTTCCAGTGTGGTCTGATCTGAGGAGAAGTGTGGTCATTACTTTCCTGGTCTTCTCTCTAGTCTTTACCAAGGAAGAGCTTCAGCTCTTTTGCAACCACTGGTGATGCTGCTCCTCAGGGTCCCTGCCTCCCTGTGACTAAAAGCGACATTCTTCTCAGGACCCTTGCTCCTTTGAGGCCATGAGCTCCATGTTCCTCAGAGCCCTTGCTCTTTTGGGACCTAAATTGCTCCTCTCTTCTCTGAACTCAGATTTGGTTATAGGCAATGGAAATGAGTGCAGTTCTCAGTCTTTCATCCTGTGCTTATGCAGGGTCCTTTGGTAATCTTTCTCTGACTTGTTCATACAATTATCTTCTCTTGCTTGAGCATTGCTGAAGCTGCTGATGTTTCCTCTATCTCTAACCGCTGATGCTATCATCCTGTGGGCTCTTGGCTGGTCTCCACACAAGCATCACAGACCTCTCTCTCTAATCTCATAAATTTTCTTGTGTTGGAAAAAAAGTGTCTCACTCTGACTTTTTTTCTCTGTCACTTAAAAAGAAAGATTTGAGACATTATTTTAAAGCTGGTTAGAGGGGAATGCTGGAAGAGATAGACTATCATGTTTAATTTACTCCACTACCTTCTCTCTACCCCTCATTTTATAATTTTAAAGCTTTTTGTAAAAAAATCTGTTAATTATATTTTATCTAATGTTCTGATCTTTCATATTTATTTGATTCCTATCTTTCGCACCCAGCATCTTAGCTAGCTATTCTTACAGAATTTTCGAATTTGGTAGGCATAATATATATCTTTATTTCGACAGTTCAATGGTGCAAAAGAAAAGCCTTATAGTTTTTCTGTTCTAGAAGTCTTCATTCTGGAAGGAGACATGGGCATTTAGCTGCAGCTCTGAGTCATGAAGAGGTTGGACAGGTACAACAAACACCATTTAGAAAACGTATAACATGGGAATAAAGAGAATACCTGTTCAACTTTGTGTTTTCCATTTTTTTTCAAACTTACCCAGAAGACAAAAAAATGTCATGAAGTCAAAAAGTATCACTGATCTTTTTATTTTTATTTTTTTGCAAGTACAGGACTTTATTTTATAAATGTTAAATGTAATTCAGTTAGCTTTAAACCATTGTTCAAGACCAAAATTTTTTTTTGAATCCTCATTCTGTCATTCAAAATAATGCCTATCTTTCCCAAAATTTATGTAACATATATACAAGTAATTGAATAAAAAAAATAATTTGTTAAACATTTAACTTTGCTCCAGTTATGGTGCTAAGTTCTGGAAATACAAATTCAATTACCTTAATCTTTATTTTCAAGAAGCTTACATTCAAATGAGAAAGACAGTAAATATAAAAGAGTAAGAGGGGGAAAGCAGAGGGAAAATGATGCCAGTGATGTCATGACTTGGAGATGACTATGATGTGGTATGGAGGGTCTGAGACTAAGGAATATAAGTTGGTAGCTGACCAGTAAGAGTCCAGGTTCCCAGGTAAGGATGCCTCAGTATTGGTGAGTGGAAGATAAAGAAGAGTCCAGATAATCAAGAGATAGAACAGTCTTTGAATTATTACTCTAGGAAATGTACAAAGTTTTCCAGTCCTTTAAGCCTCCCTTAGTTAGGTCAGTCTTTGCTATTTACATAGAATGCAGAAGTATGATGGAAGGTGTTTAAAAACTTTTCCTCCCAGAGTATCACTCAAGTATTTTTCCATTTAATGATGTAAATTCCTGGGATACTCATTTAATTAAGTGGGTATAAAATAATACCTTTGAACTACTGTAAGTTTCTGAGAATGAATTTTATGAATGTTTAATTAGGAGATTCAGAAAAGACAATGAAAGAGGAGTTCAGAAAAACAAAAGTTCCAAAAAAATTTAGTGATGCTCAGCTACCCTGAGTATCTCTCAGCTTCTATGAACAGCTTGACTTTGGTAAAGAGCTATTTAGGTATTTGTTGAGAAAGCTAATGAAATATTTAATTCTTTGCCATTGTAGAGCTTATTAACCATGAAAGATCTCCTTCTATGTACCCCAAAGAGATAAAAAAAGGAAAAGGACTTATGTATACAAAAAATATTTATAGCAGCTCTCTTAGCGATAGAACCCTTTCTATCTATGCATACTCTTTCTAACTGCTCTAATGAGAACATTTTTAGAAGTTATCATTTTCCCATCTAGAAATATAAACAATTTGACCTTATCAAATCCCTTGTGAAGGGATAAACCAATTTTAGTGAATTAAAAATTGAGGAGCTGTCCATCAATTGGTGAATGGCTGAACAAGCTGTTGTTTATGATTAGGACGGAATACTATTGGGCTTTAAGAAATATGAGCAGGATGCTCTCAGAAAAACATGAAAAGAGTTAACATGAACTGATGCGAAGTGAAATGAGCAGAATCAGGATATTATTGTACACAGTTACAGGAATATTGTGTGATGAATTAAGTATGAATAACAATGATTTTCAGCAATACAATAATCTAAGGCAATTCTATAGACTTGAGATGAAAAGTGTTGCCTATCTACAGAGGAAGATAGAGCCTGCTTTCAGGTCAAATATAGGTTTTCTTTACTTTATTCTTTTCTTCATTTTTGTCTGTATTTTCTTTCACAGAATGAATTATGTACTTTGCAGGACTACCCATGTACTACCTATGTCGAGTTGCTTGCCTTCTCAGTGAGTTGAGAAGAAGATGGAGGAAGAGAATTTAAAACTCAATCTTTGAAAAAAAGTTAAAATTGATTTTACAAGTATTTGGGGAAAATGTGAATATTAAACTAAAAAAAGAAACAGGGATAGTAACAAGATAAGAATAAAACATTCTTCCATATCCTGTAGGTGGTGTTCACTCTTTGAGGATCTCAATCTCAGTAAAGAGAGTCAATATACCTAGGAATCATGTATGTCACAAATGCATGTGAGAAATATGTATTCAGAATACTGACCTAGTAATGATATTGCTTGGTCAAATGGAATGCATGGCTTTATGTATGGTTTTATAGCCCTTTGGGCATAGTTTCAAATT